>JAVJIF010004505.1:0-136075 GCA_038442645.1 Agave tequilana
GGGAAATATAATTAGAGAGTTAATTTAGTCATTAAATCCCTGATAAAAATCCTAAAAAATCAAAATATATCCATTTGAGGATAAAACAAAACATTTTAAATTCAAAAATAATCATTTAAAAAGGTTGTTGTCATTTTTGTCATTACAGAAGTCAAGAAGAAAGGGATGTCCAAATGAAACGAATTTTCGGTTCCAGGGTTTTGGGCAGCAGTGTTATACTATTTTATATTATATTATTCCAAGAACGATCACAAATCTTCGATTAGCTTTACGAAGCTAAGGTATTCTCAGAATTGATCTACAGTCAGGTTGTTATCTAGAAGACAACATTCAGAACTCTCTATAGTTATTATAAATTTTTGGTATACCTTTCAAAGTAATCAGCGCCAGCATTAAGAACTTATTACAATCAGTTTCTCATCACTTATTTATTTATGATCAGCTTTATCGGGTCCCTTTATTTACAATATTTTGACCAAATCTCAGAGTAACAGAGAGCATGAAAGGCATCTAAGATCATATTACAAAACTCTTCATCAGGAATATATTATTTTGGACTTCATCACTATGGATTTCTTCATGGCTCTTCCCAGTAGTCTAAAAAGGGGATAAAGCAGTATGAGTAATTTTGATCACTTCTCCAAGTCTTTTCATTTCATTTTATTCAGAATAAGTCAGCCTATAGAAGTTCTAGTAGGTAAATACATGAGAGATAGTTCTCCACAGAGATTCTAATTAGTATCATGTCGGATAGAGACACAAGATTCAGATTTCATTTCTGGGAGAGTCCCTAGAAAAGTTTGGGAGGCTCATCTTAAAATTAATACTCATATCATTCTCAGACAGGCACGTAATCAGAATGGACAATTCTAATTCTTGAAGATATGTTATGAACCTACATAACAGAATTCACAGTATCGTGGGAGGATTATATTCATCTAGCAGAATTTTCATATAATAACAGTTACCAGGCCAATATCAAAATGGCCCCTCTTGAAGCTTTATAAAGTACAAACTGCAGATCCAAACCTTTGGAACATCACAAGACAACACAAAGCCGGCGGATGAATTAGGCCGATTCTAATAGACAGCAATTAGAGTCAAAACAGATGAACACATATTCTTGAAGATATCCCAACCAAGAGAATGATCCAATTCGGTAATCACAGAAAGTTGAGTTCGAGATACATCCCCTGTTCGATATCTGAAAACAAGTAGGAGAGGTTACTAGAAAGAATACACTATGTATGATGACTCAGAGATATGTCAGAGACAAGTCATATATTAGATCAGTAGAGTAAAAAGTGAAGCCAAATTTATTTTATATCAAGCAACAATAATCGCACAGGACAGAAGAGTCAAGATTCTTAAGAACAAATGATTCCGTTGGTTTGAGTATCATGGAATAGACATGCTCCTAGGGTAGATACTCGGTATGGAATGGTGTGATTCATGAGTGTTACCCCTATATATATATATATATATATATATATATATATATATATATATATATATATATATATCCTAGTTAGTAAAATTACTCATCTCTATCTTTTTGTGTTCCCTCCCTCTTATTGAAATTTCGAGGACGAAATTTTTGTGAGGTGGGTAGATTGTAACTCCCCGTTTTCGGAATATGTATTCAGATATGTGTGTTCTGATTTTTCAATCATATTTTCTAATTTTTTCCCTATATTTATGTTTATTCTGTGATTATATATATTTGTTTGGTATCGGATCCAGATTCTTGGACTCAGAGTCAGCCTGAGTCTGAACCCAGGACCCGATCCCAATGTATAATGACTCAGAATTGACCTTTTTGGTAGTCAGATTGATCAATTTCAGTTTTAAATAATTTTTTCCAATATTCTAGATTTTCTTATGATTTTTTGAAGTTTTTCTAAATTATTTTACAAAATCTTTAAAATTGGTATCGACCAGTGCGCTGATCGATTTCAGGATTTTTAATTACGAATGGAATTGAATTTTTGAAATCTTCTGTCACATTATCTCAAGATCATATTTATAGTTTAATGCATTTTTGGAGATTTTTCTGAATTAGTCAAAATTCGATTGAATTTGGCGTCAACATGTATCACTGATTGATTTCATGATTTTTAATTTGCAAACCGGATCGAATTTCTTAAATCCACTTTCACCATAATCCTCAGTATAATATTTTCTATTTTATAGAGTTTTGGAAATTTTTCTAGAGTTGTCAAATTTGGCTAAATAAAATAGTAATTGTATTTTCCGAGCCTGAAACCTGGACCAGGTATTTTCTCTGCCTTTCCCCCTTTCTTTCCCCTTCTTTTTTTTCCTTCTCTTTTCTTTTTTCTTTTCTTTCCACCAACTTCCATAACTTTCCACCTACTTCTAGGGTCTGTTTGGTTGTCGTAACTGGCCGTAATTCGTAGTTGTAATTGGTAAAATTTTTACAATTGTAAATCAGTTACATGTATGTAAATTTTACGGGTTTGGTTGGTAATATAAAATTGTAAAGTGGGAAAGTGTATTGTACTTTACGGTGTTTGGTTGTCGTAATGTATAAGTCGTAAGTGAAAAAGTTGACCACAAAATTAACTATTTGGTGATTTTAAAAGTTTTAATACTGCAAATAAATATAAAAAAGTTAAATATTAAATTTTTTTAATATTAATATAAAAAATAATACAAATATGTATGACCACAAAATTAACTGTAACTGGGCTGTAAGTGAGTGGTAACTGGGTTGCAAGTGAGTGTTAGTTGAGTTACGTAAGTCTTTTACGAATTACGGTCCAAACAAACGCCGTAGTTGTAACTGGATAGTAAGCCATTTACGAATTACGGAGTTTTACGCGAAACAAACGGCCCCCTACTCTCTTCTTTCTTTCTTCCTTTTCCTCTTCTTTTCTTTTTCTTCTTCTTCTTCTTTTCTTTTTCTCCTTCTTCCTTCAAACCAATGCGTACTTCTCCCTCTCTCTCCTCAAATCTCCCTCCTTCCTTCTCTCACATCTCTCTCTCTCAAAACTCTCTTTCCATCTCCCTAATTTCTCTTTTACTACTCTCCAATCACTCTCTCTCCCTCCTACAATCTCTCTCCTTTTCTCTCATCTAAATTGGCAACCTCTCCAGCGAGGCTCACGCCGATGGCAGCCTCTATTGACCCAAAGGTCTTTGTTATAATTTTGATGATGATAATCCCATGTGGTTATTTATTCTAATATTTTTAATCTATATAAGTTTTAGAAAAGCAAGATTGATTTCATAGTAAATTTGGATCTCTATAAAGACTCACAAGTTTGTGAAGTCCTCAAGATGGTGATCCTAGAGCCAAGCACCCAAGATTGAGTCATGGAACTCATACTAAGAGTCAACCTCTAAGGATTCTTTTTGCAAGAAGTAGCTTTCAATAAAAGCATTTTTCTTGTACTTTAAAATGTAAGATTTTAGTTTGTCAAAACCAAGAGTAGGTGATATAGTTAGTAAATGTGTTTGACATACACACACACACAAACTAAATATTGTATAAATTTTTGTTTCCATAGTTTTGAAAATGATTTCAAATAGTTACAAAATGATTTTTGTTTAAATGATAACTGGAAAACATCTTTTATTCAAAAGAGAGTTCATTTGCTACAAATATTAGTTCTACTTCTTAGATTTTGTGTTGATCTATAATCTCACAGTTTTGGACTTCATGATATCCATGAACTATATTTTGTATCCATATGTTGGAAAAAATATTCTAAAAATAAAATAGAATTTCAAATGTATTTCAAAACAGTTTTTCTGCCTTGGGTCGGTCGACCGGATGGTCGATTAATGTGCATAAGTGGTTACTGTGTATCTCGAACGATCGACCTTTCGATCGACTGTAAGCCTAATAGCTCTCTGTTTTGTTCGCTCGACCGAACGATCGACCAACGCTGCCCAATGGTCAAAAATTTGACCGTTGGCGATCAACCGGGCGGTCGACGGTGCGCCTGTTTTGGCAGCATCTGTCTATAATGGCTATATGATTACTTCTCTGAGTAATCGCTGATCCAAAATGGCTATATGAGTTTTCTCTCTGTTATTTTAATCTCCTATAAATAGAAACCCTATAGATCATTAAGAAAACATATAGTTAATGATTGCTTAAGATTTATACTAATTTAAGATTCAAGAGAAAAGATTTCAAAAGAGAAGTTTTTCAAAACAAAGCCCAATACAAACGCTCTTGCTTTGATTCCCAACTCCGCTGCTTTCAAAGCTTTCTTTACACAAACTCAGAGATATTTATTCTATTCTTGATTATAAGATGTGTTTGTGAGCCTCCTTTGGTGATCTAGAAAAGGTCACATCTTTATTGTATTGAGAACTGTTGTAGAGGTTGAAGTCTCAATACGAGCTTGCGGGTTCGTCGATTGTAATGTGTTGCGGCACTGAGTGAGTGGACTTGTGGGTCTAATTCATTCTTGCGGGAACGTGTAGAGAAGCGATCTTGTGGGATTGAGTTTTAGTAAAAATCCTTCATTGCGGTGAAGGCGGGAACGTAGAGTGTTGGCTCGAACCTCGAAACAAATCATCCGTGTTTGCAATTACTTTCTCTCACTGTCTCCAACTCTACTCACTCTTTACTATTACATGCTTCTATTATTCAACTTCATATTGTAATCTATACTCTTGTGCTGTTGTTACTTGTCTTGAGATTGATACTTGCTAGTTAGCTAGAAATTGCTTTTAATTCTGCATTATTGCCATCATCCATTAGCCATCACCTATTCACCCCCGTCTAGGTGATTTACTATTGGTATCAGAGCGTAATCCCTAGATTTTGATTTAACCACCTTAGGGTGATCCTTCTTTTGGCTATATTTGTTGCATTCTATATACTTGATTATTTGTATTCATGGCATCTCACGTCTTTTCTAGCATCAAGTCCCCACCAAAATTTGATGGGTTGAATTTCCTATATAGAAGGTCAACATGACTCTATTCTTAAGTCCCTAGGAGTTAGCGTAGCAAAGGCCATCACCAAAGATTTCATTGAGCCTCAAGGAGATGATGACATATGGTCCGATGCAATGACTAAGGACTATGAAGCCAATGCTAAAGCCCAATATGCGCTCACTCAAGCATTGAATGATGATGATCTTTCTCGTATGATTAATTGCAAAATAGCATATGAAGTATGGAATGATTTAATTATCACTCATGAGGGTACATCCTAAGTTAAAAGATCTAAGATTGATCTTCTTCATTCACAATATGAAAATTTTTACATGCTCGATAATGAAAGTATTGATGAAATGCTCACTTGATTTACAAAATTACTAATGGGTTATCTTGTTTAGGTGACTCCATTGATAATGACCAAAAGATAAGAAAGTAATTAGAGATCTTCTCAAATCATGAGAAGTGAAGGTTATAATCTTGAAGAAGCTAAATAATGGCGAGGAAATGGACTTCTTCGGGTTCATCAAAAATCTCAAGACCCACGAGATGGAGATGAAGGTAAGAGAAGAAAGGGAGCCTCCAAAGAGAAAGCTATCACCTTTAGAGCATCCCCATTCATACCGAAAGAAGAAGATTCCAAGAATGAAATTGAAGAAGAAGACTTCGCCATGCTCATTAGAAAGGTTGCAAGATGTTCTATAACAAGGGAAGAAGGAACAACTTAGAAGGTCAAGACCACAAGGCAAAAATGAAAGGAAGAAGGAAAAAATAAGTCCATGCTATCATTGCAAGAAGACAGGACACTTAATAGCAGATTGTCGATGGGACACCTAATAGCAGATTGTCTGTCTCTTCAACTGACGACATCAAGAAGAAAATACAACAAGAAGGCTATGGTGGCCACTTGGGACGATTCGGAGACCGAATCGGAAGAAGTTGACACCGCAAATGTTTGCTTCATGGATAATGGAGATAAAGCATCCAAGGTCACGTTTGAAACCTCTCTTGATGATATGACTTGACTACGAATGTGATTGCTAAATTTTTTGAGGAATTATAAGAATGATATGGGATTTCAAAAATTCAAAATAAAAAGTTGAAAAAGGAATATGAATTTTTGAAAAATAAGTTGGATATTACTTTCAAAGAGAAAAAAATTTATCAATTTGTTTTGAAAAGACCAAAAAGAATTTTGAGGATCACAAACATGTTGCAAGGGCAAAAGCCCTAATGTTGTTTGATAAAAATAAATTTTTGAATATTCATAATAGAATTGATGTTTTGGACTCAACTTTAAAGAAGTGTGTTTTTAATATGAGTAAGATTAGGTCTATATTTTCAAAGGGCAAAATCTATAGGAAACTCACCTCTTCACAAACACACACAAAACATGCTCACAATGACATCACACACATGCTACATGTATGAAAGTGCACGCTTGTACACATTGTGGCCGCAAGACCATTTAGCAAAAATTTTCTATTCAGACTAAATATGAAAGATAAGAATGTTTGGGTTCGAGAAAACACTAACCCTCAAAGACCCAAGAAGATTTGGGTATCAAAAAATACATCAAACTTGATGTATGTAGGTGTGTCCTCCTCCAAGACATAGGGGGAGATGGTGTCTTGATGATAGATGCATTGGAGATCAAAGGATCAACAACGTGAATGCATCACTATCAAGAGGGCTAGGTGGGAGAACACCACCTTTTTGGAGAAATACTTGCGTATATCGGTAACATCTCCAAAATAATTGTTAAAAATTGACATACATGTTTGGGATTGCCTATAGTTAATGTTGTTCAATTAATTAGTGTAAATTACTAGTTGAAATTTCTATATGATCATGTCCACTATTTTTAGTGACGATACATGATTTCATTTGACCACATGCTCATGTTGATTGTTTAGTTCCTATTGTTAGCACTTCCATGCTTTTTTAGATTATCTCCATGTGTAGAAACAAGTGATTGATAACATGTTCTATGTATGTACATGTGTATTTCTAATTTTTTATAGATAATACTTGCATCTTGTTGAATACCATGTTTATGTATGTATCTTGAGATCATCACTTTTAGTTTTAATCAAAATAATTTTTAGCATTTAATTCTCTATTAAGAAACTCAAAAAAGAAACAAGGATAAATAAGAAAATAAAAATTGGTATCAGAGCCCTGGTTTACACCTCATGTAGGTAACCACCTAATGCTCAGGCTCCTACCAATAATACAACCAAATTCAGATTAGAACTCATGTGTATCTGAATTTGGGGATTCCAACTATGAGTATAAGAATATCTCATTCCGTTGATAATTCAATACTTGTTTCCTAATATTCTCTAATTTCAGTTATCATTTGAATATTCTGATTTCTAATCTTTTCTCCTTCATAATCTTGATTCCTTTCCTATTATTTTGATATCTGATACTAGTCACTCAGTCCCGAGTTCGTTATAGATATCAGAGTAGTGCAGCGGAAGCATCATAGGCCCATAGCATCCAAGTTGCATGTGCTATGAATATTATTCTCCTACCTGAATTGAAATTTTGAGGACAATTTTTTTTGTAAGGTGGGGAGAAGTGTAAACCTCGGTTTTAGATATGCGGTCACAGTATCAGTACTCGATATGACGTATAAAGTTGATTTGATCTTCTTGATAGTCAGATTGAATTGGTTTTAGTTTTAGATATTATTTTTCAATATTTTAGATTTTTTAGAATTTTCTAAAATTTTCTAGATTATTTTGAAAAGTCTCCGAATTCGGTGCCGACAATCGGCTCTAAGATTTTTAATTCATAAACAGAGTTTAATTTTTGGTATCTACTTTCAAAATATTCTTCAAAATCATATTTTCTGTGTTACTGCATTTTTAGAGATTTTTCTGAATTAATCAAAAATCTGGCCAATCTGGTGTCGCTGGTATCAACGATCGATTCCACGATTTTTAATTTGCAGACCAGACTGAATTTCTTGAATCCGATTTTATATTATTCCTTAGGATAATATTTGCTATTTTATAGAAATTTTGAGAACCGTTTGAAACTAGTCGAATTTTGACCCACTAAAATAATATTAATTTAAATAATATTAAATTCTTTTCTTCTCCTCTACTTCTCCTTTCCTTCCCCTGCAAGTGACCGATTCCGCCACCGACTTTCTCCTCCACCTTAACCTACTGCTCTCTCTCTCTTCCATAAATCTCTCTGTCTCTCTTTCTTATACATCTCTCTCTAACTCTCTCTAACCTCTATTCCTCTCTCTCCCCCCTCCCTCTCTATCTATCCCTATCTCTGTATTCCCATACTCCCTCTTTCCCTTACCCTCTATCACTCTTCCTAGCAATCAGATTGCCGCTGGAAACTGCCTTAGGCTGATGGAACCCCCTCTCTCTTTCCTTTTTTGTTCTCTCTTCTTCTTTCTTCTCTCTTTTCTTTCTTCTTCTTTCTTTTCTTCTTCTTCTCTTCCACTCCTCTCCTCTACCCGTCGCTCACCCAACCAGACCATCGCCGAACTGGCGGAGCTGCCACCAGCCAGGCGCCCAGGTCTGTCATGATAACAACACACCACCCACCCCCTCCTCCTCTTCTACTACTTCTTTTCTCTCTCTTCTTTTTCTCTTTGTTACTCTCTCCCCCCTCTTGCACCTAATCGCCGGCAGTGCCCTGGCTGCCGCCATCGTCATTCTCGCGCCGCCGATCTGGCGTCACGCTGCCCCTAGTGGCTACCGCTCCCGTGGCTTCTCCTCTCTCTTCTACTCTCTCATTCTCTCTCCCTCTTTCATATTGGGTTAAATCTTTAACCCATCACTTAAATTATTGGGTTGGATTATTGGATCTAAATTCGCCCCATTAGCAACCCAAACCCGCATCCAACTTAATAAAGTAAAATTACATAAAAACCCTGATAATTTAGAATATTTACTTTTTGTACTTTTATTTTATATTTAACCTATTTTTAATGCATTTAGTATTCGGGTGATATCTAGAGCAGTCGGAGTCCACTTTGGATGATTCTAGAGCCATTGCAATCGTAGAAAGACGAACTTCACCCCTGTAATACCCATGTGACAGTTTTTTTTACATGTTATACTTTAATTTATTAAATGAAAATTAATTGATTAAATTATATTTACCGTTTAACAAATTATGCAAATTGTACTTACCCTCGAATAAATCATGTAAATGATACAACACATTAATTAATATATAGATACGTGCTTGTTAAACATTTTTAATAAAATAATATTTATTTTGATTCATGATTTAATATAAAACATAAATAAATAATTAATATATTAGTAATTAATAAATTGATAATTTTAATATAGTGTAATGATATAAAGGAAACAATTATATATAATTCCTTTGTGATATAGATCATAGTAATAATATTGAAACCGTATAACAAATACTGATAGGTAAATTGATGCATGTTAACTATATCACCCTAACACAGTTACCAATACCAAAAATCACGAGTATAACCACTGATACACTGGACACTCTTATTTACATAATCATGTATCACTTTACATGAGTTACAGTTACTTGCATATTTTTATACCCTGTTTATGAATATTCTATTACACTGGATACTATTATTTCATGTACTTGTAGCACCGTGACACAGATATACTATCACAACTGACACTGTCATTTCATATACATCTATCACCGTTACACAGATTTTGTTACACTGGATACTATTATTTCATGTTCATGTATCACTGATACACAGATACGCTATTCCATTAGAAATCGTTATTTCTTATATTTGTATTACCGCTACACGAATACTCTGTACATAGTTGTTACATATTTTTTAACACTGTTACATAGATTCACCTGTATACATGCGTTGATTGTTCCTGTATTCCTATTGCATGGATCACTGTTCCTGTTATATGGATATTCCTATATATCTGTTACATTACTGTTTCCTGTTATTGATATCGATATGATACTCCTGTTACTGAACATGAGTGATGTTGATATGTGATGTGTGGAACTTGAAATCACCTAGAGGGGGGTGAATAGGTGACTAGCTAATCTAATGGTGAATTAATGCGGAATTAAAACTATTAATGCAAACTAAAAATCTTAAGCACAACACACCAAGTATAACACAAGAGTGTAGCCGGATTCCCCGTGAAGGGCTCTGGACTATCTCCTCAAGATTCCTCTAGATAAGATAAAAGTTGAGGTGCCGCTTTGGCTCTCTTGGTTGAATACAAGTATGAGCAAACAATCCCACGCATATAACAATGTAAGAACAATAATATATCAAGCAAGTAATGAATATGACAATAAGTGCATACAAGATATAAAGACAAGTGAGAGATAGAGAGAGCAATCGCAAACACGGGAGATTTGTTTCGAGGTTCGAGCACAATTGCTTTACGTCCCCGCCTTCAACACTATGAAGGATTTCCACTAAAAACGATCCCACCGGATCACTCGGTGCCGCAACACCTATAAGGCGAGTTCACACTAGAACTCCTTGAACTCTCTAGTCCCTCTCTTGTTTCTGCAAGAACAAACACATCGCAAGCACGCAAGCTTGCCGAAGCCACACCTCATACACCAAGCTCCCACAAGAACTCGAAACACTGCGAACCCGCAAGTCCGCCTCCTCAAATACAAAGTATAAAAACTTTGGTGATCACAACACTTTGATCACCTAAAATTCTCTCACAACAAAGATCCCTATAGGATGATATAGCAATGGATAGCTCAAGTATGTGTGTGAGAAAACTAGGATTGATTTGGTGGAGGAAAACTCTTGATAAAATTCTTTTTGAATTGGAAATATTTGCCCTTAAACTAGTGGTGAAAACCTCTAAAATAGATGGGAAAAACTAGCTTTAAAACTCTCCAAAAATCTTGTCTCAAACAGCCCAAGGGAAGCCCAATTTATAGGCTTCTCAAAAACTAGTCGTTGCAGGCTAGATCAGCAGTCTGGTCTGCTGTCAGTCGACCGCCCGATGGACCGACAACGGTCAGATTTCTGACCGTTGAGCCAGCGGTCGACCGTGGCTTAGATACAGAGAGCAGACACTCTTTGCCGGTCGACCGCTCGGTCGACCGGGGCCATTTCCAGAGAACAACACTACCCGGTCGACCGGCCCTCCAGCCAAACAAGGCATGCACATTTGTGCACATCGGTCGACCGACTCCTGGCTCGGTCGACCGTGCGGTCGACCGGTAGAAGCCAAAACAGTATCCTTTTTTAGGGATTAAAAACTTGGTATTTTTCTTTCAATAAAATCCCATAAAATCTATAAAAATCTACAAAAATAAGTTCAGTATAATACTTTGATATATAAACATGTTTAAGTAAAAATCAAGACATGTTATAAACAATTTGAACTATTTTTGTAACTTAGAAATTTTGGCTTAAAACAAAAATCGTTTTTTCTAAATAGATTTTTTTCAAAACTTCTCCAAATACAAAAATAAGATATTTTAAACACTTTTAAAGCTTAGAGTGTATGGATATGATCCACTATACATACATGATGAAATACCTATATTTTTTACAATAAGCACTAAAATAGTTTTGGTTAAAACACATGTATATATGAAACTCCAAAAATCAAAATGGTATTTTTCCAAAATGAAAACTCTTTTGTATTTTTCAAAATGAAAACTCTTTTTCAAAGTGAAAACTCTTTTATGAAAACACAAAAAAATCTTGTGTGTGAGTGTATATGGTATACTTGAGCATTCCACTAACTAATCTATCCTTTACATTTTTACTAAAAACAAAGTCTTAACAAAAACAATCCTAGACACAAGTCTTCTCTTAAAATCTTCTTCTTCTTTTTCTTGACTTAGTCCAAACATGATCCAATGAGATAGACTCCTCTTGAGTACTTGATGCGGTATTGATGCACAAGCTCTTTAATCAACACGTGCTAGCTTCAAAACTTGACTTTAAATCCTTTGATGAAGCTAAACACCTACTAAGATTTTGATCACAAATCTGAGACTAAATAAACACAAGATCATTCGTACTATAACTACATGAGTTAATCATCATCAAAACAAGAGTGATGGGCTTTTGGGCCAACAGAACTAAGTGTCACGTGGATCTAAGCCACGGGGCCACCTCTAGAATCCCACATCTCCTTTTTTCGTTTCCTGTTTCCTATTATTTTGTTTCATGATATTAACAAAGCTCATGTCCTATTATCATTTTACATGTATCATACACTGTTCTTATTCCTAATACACTGTATAGTTTAAATTTAAGAAATATAACATGGGGTTGGGCGAGACATGACGGTTGACTAGATTTATTCGGGTGGATGTTTGGATCCATTATACTCCCACCGCAGGGGATGTGGTAGTGCTGGTTACCGTCTGTTATAGCTCATTGAGCTCCTGTTTCCCGTTACTTGCTTCTACTTAGCGGGCTAGCCCTGGTCGCAGCAGCCAGGGCTTGTTTAAGGCCGTGATTCTAAGTATGCAGGGGATACACTCACCTGATTAGAACTCCTTGACCATGGGGTTTTCAGTTAACATAACAAAATAGTGTAAACAATAGTGACATCCGGAATGCTTGTTATTTGGTCACTCTCTCGTCCGATAATGGTACCCGTATGCCATGTTCGGATGGGTTCGGCTGGAGAACGAGCTTCGATATGAACTGCCAGTGGTATGAGACATTGGAAGAGATTGATTAAAATATCAGGCAGTACTGATTGTTATTATTGTATAAATAATATGACTGGGTTGATACATGTATATTAGTATTCATTTATACTTATTATGCTTCCTACTATCTTATTCACCATCATGTCATATGTATACTTTGCAGTTCTTGTATTCTCTACAGACACACTATTCATATACGCGAATACACTGCATCTCATGTACTCTCTGTTTCATGTATTCTCTATAGACACATTTATATTATATTGGATTACTTTTTCTTATTTCATGTATAAATGTTCATATTTGTAATCACTATACTGTCATGTTAGTATACTATTAGTATAAATGATAAAAATAACAGAAGTAGGACTTGATACAAGTTAATAACATAAACTGGCTTCATTAATGTATAATTAAATTATATATCTTTAACTCATATTATATATATAATACTTTCTGAGTAAATATAATTATTGTTTTAATCATATTTGGTATAATATCGTAAAAGTAACCCATGGTAACATGTTAGGCATTGGTAATGCTATAATGTTAATATAAAACTTGTTTATATCTATGCATATATTTCGATTGCTAGTATAATTATATTGTATCACTAGTATTTAAATATGTAATATGTATTATCGTGATTATACTACTAGTATAGTACATATTACTGCTTCCTTCATTTTACCACCCGTTAGGTCGCTTTCTGACGACCTTAGGTTTGCATGCCCATGTTAGATACCCAAGGTATCGTGATACTTGATGTTTTCTGGGATATTGTTAGGGGACCCATCACCCTTTATTATTAATAGATATTTTTATTATTCTATCTTTATTTTCTTATTTATCCTTATTTTCATATCTATTATGATCACAGACCTCTTTTGCAGGTACTCCAATCTGCAACACTCCAATCTCGCGGATACAAGAACGATAAGCGATATACATATGCAGGACAAAAATGCCTCATATACGTACGCTAAGCCTCAGTACAGAGAATAAACACAATATACACAATTATTCCAACAATAAATAAGTATAAGAATACTTACAAAAGGGGTTAGTGAATACGATAGATATGAAAATAAGAATAAATATGGAAGTATTGACAAAATAATAAAAATACTTATGAATAATAAAGGTGGCGGGTCTCCTAACAATACCCGTGCAGTGTCAGGTACTACGATGACTCAAATCTCCAACCTTGACATGCAAACCCAAGGTCGTCACAAAGTGACCTAGTAAGTGGTAAGATAAAAGAAGCTATAGTATATACTATAATAGTAATACAATCACGATAATATATAATACATGTTTAACTACCAGTGGTACTATATAATTATACTAACAATCGGTATATATATACACACACCCAAGGGTTATTTTAGTACTATAACATTATCAACTCCTAGCATATTACAACGGTGTCACCTTTACTATATATCCAATTATATAATATTATTATCGATTAATATTATTAGGAAGATTAAGATATATACATATATACATATATATAATACATATATATAATACATACATACATACATATATATATATATATATATAATATATATATATATATATATATATATATATATATATATATATATATATATATATATATATATATATTACCTAACTTTATCATGTTATGTTAATATAATCAATAAGAGTTATGCCATTTATATGTTATTATCAATATATAGAATAGGATATTATATTTAGTGATATACCAATAAAATCAAATTATTTAAGTAACATCTATCAAGTTTTATTATTTTATATTTATCGTTAAACTAATAGTAACAGCATGATGGTATCGTGATGACTATGAATATTTATACATGAAGTATGTAGGATAAACATACTATCGTGAAGAAAATACTGAAATAGAGAATACATGGAATGCAAATTATACGTGTACATGAATAATGTGTCTGTGGAGAATACAGGAAGTGCAAAGTACACATGTGACATGGTGGTAAATAAGATAGCAGGAAGTATAATATGTGTAAATGGACAATAATATACATGTATCGAGCATGTCATGTTATTTTTACAATAATTACAATCAATACCGTCTGATATTTTTGTCAATCTCCTCTAGTTTCCTCATACCACTGACAGTTCGTACTAGAGACCGTACTCTAACTGAACCCATCTGAACTTGGCCTATGGGTACTATTATTCAAACAAGAGAGTGCCCAAATAGCATGTATCCCTGACGTCATCATTGTTAGGTTATTAAATGTATCATGTTCTGGGTCTGAATAACTAGTGCACTGAGGATGTCTCCATCATGCCAACACTCCGCGATGTGAGATTCTTGAGGTGACCCCTACGGATTCAAGACATGACCCCCACCATGTATGTGGTGTGGCACTTTGTTCCGTGTGGCACTTTGTTCCACACACCTTGTGCCGGACGCTAGCATGATCGTGCGTATAACACATATATCAAGTAACATGAGTACTGAGTCAGTCAATAACAATATCTATAATAAGAGCACCGGAGACATCCTCGTCACCCAACACCAGGCAAAGTGAGAATTCTACAGGTGACCCCAACATATTCAAGAGGTGACCCCACCATGTATAGGTGTGATGTGACACTTTGCTCTGTGTGAAACTTAGTTCCACACTTGTTCCGCCGGATGCTAGTGTGACTGTGCTAATAATTGGGTTACCAAAATATAGGTAGACTAGCTGAATAACAATATTTATAACACGTATCAAGTTAACGAAATTTTATCAGTAATGCGGTAACATGAACAAGTATACGATATAATAAGAGTACATGAATATTCAAAGTAATGGTAATCCAAGAAACATGAATAGTGATCCATACAACAAGAATACTGAAATAATCAAAACATGTATACAAGTGAATCCATATGATAAATACATGCAATCACAGTGTAGAGTACCTGTGTAATGATGATACAAGTATATGAAATACAAGTGTAGCGTATTCGTGTAATCGGTGATACAAGTACATGAAGTAACAATGTTTATTGTATTAGAGTATCTGGAATGGGAGTACATGAATATGCAAGTAACGGTAACTCATGTAAAGTGATTCGGGAATATGTTAATACCAGTGTCCAGTGTATCAGTGACATGATAAGTCGGATAAAGAGGTGTTAATAAATAATTATTTGTTATAACTATGTCAATATTATTAATATGATCGATACAAAGTGATTATTTACGTTATCTATTTCCAAATTCTTCACAACCATGTTAGAAATTATCAATTATTTATTTATTAGAATTATTAACTTATTTATTCAGAATTTCTTTAATCCACCGTCTAATATCTATTCGACATTTAGACAATAACCTATATTTATATTAAATCAAGAAACAAAATAAATTATTATTTTATCAATTATTTTTAAAGAGAATTCATGCATATTCTAACTACAATAAATTTTCTGATAATTACAATTTATTGAATAATATTTACAGTGGTTTACCGATAATCAAAATTTTATTACATAAAGCAATCAATTAATTTCATTAAATATGATAAAATATAATTTATAAAAGAAAAACACTCACATAGCTATTACTAGGATGTTGCTCGTCTTTCTATAATTTCAACGGCTTGAGAATCGTCCAGATCGGACTCCGAATGCTCCGTAATTGCTCGAACACTAAAAGCATTAAAAATAGGTTAAAATATAACTTATAACGTTTAAAATGCAATAAAACTTATTTACTAGGGGTTTTCATGAAAGTTACCTTTCTTTAATTTAGAAGTGGGTTTGAGTTGCTAACGGGTCGGGTTAAGATCCAATAACCCGAATCCAATAATTAAGAAAAACAAAGAGCACCTCAACTCATAATTTAAAGGAATGATGAGGAGAAGTTCAGAGCCCTTCAAGAGAATACGACTTCATTTCTTATTCAATTAGCTAAATTTATGAATTAAATTTATGTATGATTTTTGTGAGATTTTTTTTGTATTTTTGACAAACTATTTAACAAAATATTTTTTTGGACCATAGATTGTCTCTAGATATTTATTACAATCTATAAGATTTCATAAAATTTTTTAAAAATTTCTATTTTATGAAAATCTGTCTTATTTTAAAAAAACTACACTTATCCCTGTTTGTGATCCGTGTGAGTCTCAGGATGGGTGGTTGACCAAGTAAGCCTGTCAATGGTTTATCCCTTCTTATGGTCGACCGACTGGTCGACCGACATCTGCAGATTATGTTAGTCAGTTCTCTCGGGTTAGTGCCGGTTGACCGGGCGGTCTACCGACGGCCAGATCTGTCTATATGTAGGTTGTTAAAACCCTAAATCATCTCTTTCTCTCTTCTCTTCATCTGCCGACCTTTCCTTCTCTACCCATCCTCTCTCACTCAAACTCGTCTTAGATATCTAAAAATTCCACCAAATTTTTTCTAAATCTCTAGTCTACTCCTCATCTACTCCTTCTAGGTGAAGAAATTTCTGATTTTCTGAAGGTTATTTTCTCCAAATCCCATCTCTATTTATTTTTCAGCTTATTCAAGATTATTCTGTGAATTACTTTTGACATTAGTGCTATTATTCTCTGTTGTTCCATACTGTTTATCTAGCCTATCACCATATCTTCTAAACGTCAAAAGATTGAAAAATCCAAACAAGCTAAATCCTCATCTAGACCTAAGAATGTGTTTGTATCTGAAAATTCTTTATATAAACATTCAATTATCACCAACAAAAATGTTATTTCAGGTAGATGTGTATATTGGTTGATTTTGAACACTTGAACCTTGGTCTCATCCAAAGAATTAGTTCCTTAGAGTATTTTGTCACGATTAAGGAACAAGTCTACCCCGAATTGGTTTAGTACTTCTATTCAAATCTTTCATTTCATGATAATCATATTAAATCTCGTGTTAAGAATGTTGACATCAATATAGGATTTTCAATCTATTTTGTGACGGTGTAGAAGTCTATCATCTAGATCTTCATGATTTTGAGTACCCCGACGGTGAGAATGCTCTCAGCGCTTCTTGTCTCTTGCATGATGATGATAACACGGGCCTTGTGAGGAATGAAGAGGTGAAGCATTGCACACTTCCCACTCAAATCCTCGCAAAGATTGTGTTTCATGATCTCCTTCCAAAATCAGGAGAATATAATCATGCTCGTGGTTGTTCCCCACTTCTCATTTATTGCCTTCTGCGAGGTATTAAAGTGTACATTCCTAGACACATCATCAATTTTATTTTTTCCGATCATTTGTTGATTCCTAGTAGGAATCTCCCATACAAGATGACTCTTACTCGTCTGTTCAAGCATTTCAAGATCAATCTTTCAGATGAGAGACCCATCGCTCCTTCCATTGACATCGATCACACCCTCTTGAAGAGGATACATGTTAGACTTTGTGCTCAGGCTCCACCCTGAAATATAGCTAGAGGGGGGGTGAATAGGTGTACTAGCTAATCTAGATAAATGATGTGGAATTTAAAACTCAATTGCAACACACTATGTGTAACCAAGAGTGAGCTCGAATTTTCTGTGAAGGGCTCTATAACTACTCCTTGAGATTCCTCTAAATTAAGAGATGAGGTGCTATATGAAGCTCTCTTGGTTCAACACAAGTGTGGCACACACAAACTATATCTAGCATATGAATATGTGCAATATAAAATAATGCAAGATATAAGAGAGATAGAGTCGAGAGATAGTGGATAAAACACAAACAACAAGAGATCTTTCGAGGTTCGAGCCACTGCTCTACGTCGCCGCCTTCACACAGAAGAATTTTCACTATGTCCACACAAGACCTTCTACAAAAGGACCTCCACTGAGGAATTACAACTTTACACTTTAAGTACACTACTCCTCTCTCAAACACAATCACCTCTACACAAGAGGGATAGACACAAAGACAAAGCAAAGAAAAGATTATAATCTTGGTGATCCAATGATCACAAAAAACACTTGGTAATCACAATAGACCAAAAAACATTTTCCTAACAAAAACAATCCTATAGATAGGATTAGAGATGATAGCTCAAGTGTGAGAAAACAAGGTATTTGGAAAAGAGAATAACAAAGAAAAACACGTGGGAAAAACACTAGATAGATATGTAATTAAACATCAATACCAATTTTCCAAAGACTTTCTTTTCTTCGATTTTTCTAGCACTTTGAAAAATAAATAAAAGATAAAGATTTTAGGCTCTTAAACTTTTTTTAAACTTGCTGCAAAACCCTTGAAAAGATGGGAAGACTAGCTCTTGAAAATCTTGGTGATCAAGAGATCACAAGCACTCTCTTTGCAACTCTCTTACAAAAATCCTATAGAGTAAATGTAAACTTGAAGCTCAAAGAGGTAAGTGAGAGTGAAAATCAGAAAGAGAGATTTTAAGAACAGAAAAACTCAAATAAAACTTTAAAAATAAGAGCATAAGAGCAAACTTGAAACTTTTTCTCTTTGAAAGCAAAAACTGGATTTTCAATAAAATTTGTTGTTGTGAAATATTCAATCCCAATTACCCTTTATATAGGTTTTAGAAAAACACTTTTAGAATAGTTTTACCAGGTCTAAAGAGGAAGAAATTGACCTTAAAAATTTAACTTTCCTGGTTTTAAAAGAACATGTTTTAAAACAGTTTTTTAAAAGAGCTAGTCGTTACTGCAAATCTAGCAGTCTGTTAGTCAATTTTGAGCACAGTTTTTCAGGCCTAAAACGTCAGAATTTAGAAATAAGTATATAGGAATAACATGTAAGTCTTTTTCTAATACAACTTAAATCAACTCAATATCATTCGGAGTAGAAAGTTATCAATATAATACTAAAAGTTGTCAAATTAAAAACTGTAAACTGTTTTCAAAACAAGAACAAATTTCAACCCAATATTTGATATCTTTAACATTTGAATCAGAAAATGATTATCTAATACGAAATGTATTCCTGAAAGTTAACTTTGAAATGCAATTTAAATCATATTAATTGAATCTAATAATAAAAAGTTATTATAAGAAATCTACAAGGGTGTCGAGCAGTTTAGTAGAACGGTCGGCCCGCCCGGTCAACCGAGAAAACCCGAGAACCAAATGTATTGAACTTGTGTGTGTATGTGAACTTGAGCATATCAACACTAGTCTTACACAAGATCTAAATATAAACTAAAACTAAACAAGCCGAAGTCTTCTTATAGAACTCCTTCTTCAAGCTGACTCGATCCAAACACGATCCATAAAGCTTGACTCCATCCGAGTTCTAGATGCGATCTTGACGCGCGAGCTCTTGAATTTACATGTGTTAGCTCTAAAACTCCTTTGTTAAAGCTAAGCACCTACTAAGATCTTGATCAATAACTGAAATTATATAAACACAAGATCATTACTAACACTACATGAGTTAATCATCATCAAAACTAGAGTGATGGGCTTTTGGGCCAACAATCTCCCCCTTTTTGATGATGACATAACTCATGGAGTTATATATGTATGAATTAAAGATAAGCTTCATAAAAGCTCCCTTTTAACTCATGCATAGCAATAAACAAATAGATATTCAATGAAATGCATAAACTAAACACAAATATATATGCATAAATAAAGATATAAACATGCATATATAAACTCTCTAAATTCTTCTCCCCATTTTGTCAATTCATCAATAAAGGGGTGAAGAAAACCAAAAAATAAAGATGTATATGCGATATACATTAATGAAGAGGAGAGACGTTAAGTTAGCTCCCCCTGCATACATGCATTACATGGAGAAGGGATGACTAGATCATAACCCACATAAAACATAATATACAATATATAAACGGATATGTTAAGCTCCCCCTACACACGTATATCATGTGAAGAAGAGAGGCCAAGCTCCTTAATGTAAGATACACTCAACATGAATATATATATAGAGAAGATGTTAAGCTTCCCTTGCAATATAATCAACAAATTTTGAAACCCCTTTTAAAACAAATTTTTTTTTGAAGTCAACAAAATGAATTATGATACCAATGAAATCAAATTGTATTTGACAAAAACAAATATTGGTACCACTTGTAGAGAATTTTTTTTTTAAGATACCAATAGTAGATTTTGATACTAATTGAAGGTGAAACATGAGGTACATTTTGATACCAAATAAATACCAATCGAAATCAATGTATAAGCTTGTAAAGATACCAATTAACATTTAGAATAAAATCAAAGTTAGCATAAATATAATTTGTGCTTTAATGTAAAGATATTGTAAAATAAGCACAATCAAATCATATATATGTATGTATGAAAATGAAAATGCCAATTGAAATTTGAAGCATACATATATAATAAACACATATGAGCATACAAAAATGAAATAATATGAAGATCATGTGTATAACTCAAACCTATCACCCTTTTCATGCACAAGTTTAAAAGATATTCAATAAGGGTATACAAGGCATGGTCGCCCATCCAACCGCCCTAGAAGGTAGGAGTTTTCAAAAATATGAGTTTGAAAATAATTTAACATGTTTAAAACTCTACCAATTTAAGAATTAAGAAACTAGTTTAAAATAATTTTTAAAAACCTAGTTAAAAATCCTTCAAAACATGAAACTAAATCATATATCCCATGAAACATTTCTAGGTATACAAAAATTGTCACTGAAGATTTATAAAGCACAAGAGATTATCATGAATTCAATATCATGAGTAAACAAGATGATGTAGAGTGCAAAAATCATATAGTAAGTATAATCATGGAGATGGGCAATGAAACTCATATGAAATTCCTTTATCAAAAAACATAAAAAATCATTAAAATTTAATTTTCATCAAAATAAAATAAACTTCAAGGTATATGTATGTTTTGTCTATACTAAAGTATACACACATATCCAAATATAGACTAGTCCGCAACAGAAGAATTTTGCATGAAAAGTAAGTGACTCTAGGATAGACATGTATGTCTAATAGTTTTAGACAAAATTAATATATACATGACGCTAAACATATTTTATGAAAACATGTACAACAATAGGGAATATATGTTAAGATGCAGGAATCATCAAAATAAAATTATACAAGTCCATCTAATGGGTACAAGAGAGCAATAAAGCACAAAAACACATACAAATGTGGCTCACCAGTTGTACAAGTATAAATACAAGTTTTAACGAAAACTACTTCTATACAAGTAATAAAAAATGAAGTACAAAATCATAAACAAACATGATCATTAGGGTAAATGCACGTGCTTTAGAGCAAGAATATACACAATAGCTAAACTATAGTGAGAACACAAAAATAATAGTCCATATAAACATGGGTCTATATCCAATACTATATCTCAAGTGTAATTAACATTGCATTTAACATAATAAACATGAAAAATATGAAAACCAACACATGTTAAAAATATTCATGTAAAATCATGTAAACAAAATAAGGAGTTAGAGATGTTTACCAAAACTAATAGGGCTAATCTCTAGGTCTCCAAATCACGGTGGTCCTTCCACCAAACATCATTGAAACTGATACATCCAATGTAGTGTCCATCAAACTCAAACGCATCCATCATCAAGGCACTAAAACCCTCACGTCAAGTGAGAATCCACACTACATCAAATACAATAGGGGTGGATTTTGGTACCCACACTTTCTTAGATCCATGAGAGTTAGCACCTTTCCTAACCCAAAAAAATTTATTTACAAAATTTGAAACATTTATTCTGTCATAACAAAACTTTACAAGGTGGTCCATACGTCCACAATGTGTATAAGTATGCACATAAGTATACATAGAATCATGTGTGTGAGCATGATGAGTATGTGTATACTATGGTTTGTGTGCATGAATATGTGGAGTATGTTTCTTTAGAAACATAGATTCCAATCGTGTGTAGTTCATGGCATATTGGCTCAAAGTGGAGCCCAAATAATCTACACTATTCTTTAACATGCAAATATCATTTTCAATTGTTGAAGTGGAGCATGCATTCTTATCAATAGAGGGTATAACAATGAAATCATGACAAGAATACAACAACAACTAAGCCATTTGTCCTAAGTATTTGGGTAGGGTACATGAACAAAAAGAGAATTACGCCAGATCGGGCACATGGATCAGTTTTCTCTACTCATTCCTATCGAGCAATATACCTTCACTAAGACCTTTGGCCTCTATATCTTGTCGTATTACCTCCATCCATGTTTTCTCCGGTCTCCCCTGCGCTCTTTTTGTTGGCCCAAAGGCCATTAGCCCAATATCCCATTGATATTTTGATGATAACAAACCATATTTAGTTATGTATTTAACAATTTTGTTTAAGAGTATTTCAGGTTAAAAACAAGTTGATTTGACGGCTCCGATATCAAGACTCACAAGTTTGGACGCTGCCTAAAGATGTGCATTCCCAAGCTAAGCACATTAGGAAGCTTCGGGATCAAGACATGAAGAAAAGACCAAGTCAAGATCAATACAATGAAAAAGTCCAAGATTTGTATTTTTGCTTTTCTTTTAGAATCTTTGTCAAAACCTAGATGTTAGAAGTAGAGTTATGGGATTGTCACTCAAACACACACTTTAGTTTGATTCATGGCTTCAAAAACAATTTCCATTTGCTACTTAGTTTTATAGGTAACACGTTTGGAAATTTGTTTTTAGAAACTTTAACTTTTTGGAAAAACCAACTTTTAGAAAAACAAGTTTTTATCAAGAGAAACTTTATCAAAATGTTTTAACATGTTAGGGTAGTGACATATGGTCATACTCCTATTTTTACAAGGTCCAAAACCCCAAACCACTAGACCTAATTAAAAGACCCAAGTTCTGGTTTCTGCAGTTCTGATTTTTTCAGAACTGACAGGAGCCGGTCGACCGTCCCGGTCGACCGACGTGCACGCTGTGCATGTGTGTACGTCGGCCGACCGCTCGGGTCGACCGGGGCACTTACAGTGCTCTCTGTTTGTTCGGGTCGACCGGGGCGGTCGACCGTTGTCCCCCAACGGTCAGAAATATGACCGTTGGCGGTCGACCGGCCCGGTCGACCGGCAGCTATCAGAAATTCTGACAGACTCCAACAGCTCTATTTTTCTGACAGATTTTGTTGGGATCTCACCCCAACGAATCTCTCCAGCCTTTTTGCCCTGTTTCTCATCCCCTATATATAGGAGGTCATTTCAACTTGATGAGACAATAATTTTGATAAGATTTGACAAGAGATTTCCATAAGTTTTTCAAGCCTTTCATTTGAGAAAAGATTATCAAAGCCAAAATTTCCATACACCCTTTTGAAGCTTTTACCTCTACTTCACTCTAGATATTTGCACTACACAATCTCAAATTCTACATCTACATATTGGTTATAGGATTGTGCTAAGTGAGCGATTTTCGATCAAGTGTGATCATTTTCTTCTTGTGTGAAGTTGTAGAGGCATCGGCCTCAAGGCGAGCTAGTGTGCTCCGGGTGGTGTTGCGGCATTACAAGTGATAGGACAAGTGTGTCCTTGTATTGACGATCCGGTGGGATCAACAATAGTGGAAATCCTTCAAGTGTGAAGGCGGGGACGTAGAGCATGGCTCGAACCTCGGAAACATATACTTGTGTTTGCGTTTGCTCGAATTTTCTCTAAACTCAACTCCTTTATTTCTTGCACTACTTATTGTGTTTATTGCTAGTCTATTAATTTGAGCAATTTGTTAGTAGAATTTTTAATTTCGCATTGTTGCCATAATTCATATAGCCATCACCTATTCACCCCCCCTCTAGGTGATTTCAATTGGTATCAGAGCCTAACCCTACAATTTGGTTTAACCACCTTAGGGAGATCCTTGTTATTTGGCTATATTAGTTGCATTCTTCATTTATTGTGCTTTATATTATTCATCCGTGGCATCACTTGACTTTTCTAGCATCAAGTCCCCACCAAAGTTTGATGGCTTGAACTTTCCCATATGGAAGGTCAAGATGAACCTTTTCCTTAAATCCCTAGGAGTTAGGGTTGCTAGGTCCATCACAAAAGAATTTATAGAACCCCTTACCGATGAGAGCTCATGGTCCGAGGACACCTCCAAGGATTATGAAGCTAATGCTAGAGCCCAATATGCCTGACCCAAGCCTTAAATGAGGATGACTTATCACGCATCATAAATTGCAAATCCGCATTTGAAGTTTGGAATATTCTTATTGTGACTCATGAAGGAACGTCACAAGTCAAAAGATCTAAGATTGACTTGTTGCGTTCTCAATATGAGAACTTTTATATGTTTGATAATGAGAGCATTGATGACATGCTCACGCGTTTCACCAAGATTACTAATGCTTTATCTTCTCTAGGTGACGCAATCGATAATGACCAAAAGATAAGGAAGGTCATTAGAGCTCTTCCCAAGGCATGGGAAGTGAAGGCTACTACCCTCAAGGAGCTCAACGATCGGGAGGAGATGGACTTCTCCGGCTTCAATAGAAATCTCAAAACACATGAGATGGAAATGAAGGTTAGAGAAGAGAGGGAGGCGTCGAAGAAGAAAGCGCTCGCCTTCAAAGCCACTCCAACCATTCTTGAAGAGGATGACTCATCGGAGGATTGCGATGAGGACTTCGCCATGCTCATCCGGAAGGTGGGCAAGATGTTCTACAAGAAGGGGAGGCAAAGCAACTTCCGAAGAGGGAGACCTCAAGGAAGGTATGAAAAGAAAAGAGAAGAACCCGGTCCTTACTTCCATTGCAAGAAGATCGGACATCTCATAGCCGATTGCCCCGCTCTCCAAGCCACAACCTCCAAGAATGGGCCAAAGAAGAAGAAGGCTATGGTAGCAACATGGGACGACACGGAGTCAGAATTCGAGGAGGAAAACGATGCCGCACACATGTGCTTCATGGCACATGGGGATGATGCATCAAAGGTAACAAATGAAAACTCAATAGATGATGATGAGCTAACTATGGATGAGTTAGCCTAATTTTTTTAAGAACTTCAACATAGGTATGAGATTTCTCAATCTCATAATAAGAAATTAAAAAGGGAAAATGAGTCTTTAAAAGATAAAATTAATATTATTGAAAAAGAGAAAAATGATTTATCTTGTGCTTTTAAGAAAATAAAAATTGATTTGAAAATCATAAGTTAGCTTGTAAGGGGAAAACCCCCATTATTTCTTGTAATAAAAATGATTTTGTTGAAATGCAAAAACGAGTTGAAGTTTTAGATTCAACACTTAAAAAGTGTGCCTTTGATTTAAATAAATTTGCATCTAGATTTCCCAAGGGAGTAACCCAAGGGAAACACACTCATCATACACATGCACGGAAACATGCACACTCACACAAGCATGCATTTATGTATGGTAGTGGTAGAATTTACATATGCACGCATTGTGGCCGCAAAGGCCATTTAGAAAAATTTTGTTTTGCTAAACATAATGTAAACAATAATATGTTTGGGTTCGTCCCAGTACTAATCCAAAAGGACCCAAAAAGATATGGGTACCAAAAGACCCACTAAATTTAAATGATACAGGTGGATCTTCATCCTCCAAGACTTAGGGGAAACGGTGCCCGGGTGGTGGATGCAACAAAGCTCGAAAAACACATCGCATTTGCATCACTATATGGAGGCACCTATTTTGGAGATTGCCCATGCTTGGTAACTTCTCCATTTAAAAGTTTTTGTTTGGTTATTTATATACACATGTATAGGATTGTTAGTTTACTTTTATGATACATTGATATATGCTAGTGTAAACTTACATCCCTATCATGATTGTGTATATGCCATGTTTTAATATCTTGTCTTTTATACCATGTCCATTGTATGTCTACATGCCATGCCTAGACTAGCTTATTTATATATACACATTGTATTTTCAAAACTAGAAATAAAATTTTATAAAAATTTCATATTCAAGCAAATACGTTAGAGATGGCAATTGCGCATCTCAACTCATTCAAGAGGAATCAAGAGGATGAAGTTCAGAACCCTTCACCGGGTATTCGGCTTCAACATCTCTAAAACTTTATTTTTGTATGAAAATTAAATAAAATGTTTTGTGTGAATATTTTGGTTGATATGATAACCTAATGAAGATTTAAAAACATTGTTGTATTCCTGCATGTTACATATATCCTACTTTATTTATTAAATATTTACTTTTAAATTTTTTTTTGGAGCTCTTTCTGTTCACAGTTTTTGGGCAAAGCCGGCCGACCGGCCCTAACCCTGGTCGACCGCCATTGCCTGAAAGAGAACAAATTTTTGCTCTCTGTTGCCGGTCGACCCGTACGGTCGACCGCTCTGAGTTACAGAGCTCTCGGGTTTTTCGGGTCGACCGGCCCGGTCGACCGTGCGTCGATTTCAGCCCCAGATCTGCTATTTATTCACTCTCTCTCTCACTTCTCTCATAACCTAACCGGCGATCCCCGTTTTCCCCTTTTCTCGAAAAAATTCCAAAAACTCAAAATCTCTCAAATTTCTTCTAAAATCAAGTTGGATTCACTCTTTGTGGGTTAGATCTTCAGTCTCAGGGCTTCCTCACCAACAGATTTCAGGGATTTCAAGATCTAGGGTTAGGGTTTCTCTCATTCAGGTAAAAATCCTTTCTTTTGTTCAAATCTAGCTTTCTAGCCCTAAGAATCTCAAATTCTTGTCTAAGATTTTTAGGTTTCTTTTTGTTTAGATCAAGCCATAACCATCTACCCTAAAAATCAACTAAAAATCACTCTTTTCTCCAAAAATGTCAAAGAGATCTAGGTCTGAGAAGGGAAAAAGTATAGTTCCCTCATCTTCCACCACTCCAAAACCTAAACGACCCTTTGTTAATGAGCTAGCTGAAAATCGATTCATCATACTTTCTAAGAAAGCAGTCATTTCAGGGAGATGTGTGATTCTAAAAGACTTTGAACACCTCCACATCCCCGCATCCTGAAAAGAAATTTCTTGGACAAATTCATGGCCATTAGGGAACCTGTGTACCCCTCCTTAGTGCATTACTTCTATGCAAATTTTGCTTTTGAGGGAAATCGAGTGAGATCTCGTGTTCTTAGGAAGGATATTGACATTCCCTATCCAAATTTGCTGATATTCTGCATCTCTCCTCTGGAGGAGTTGATGTTTACACCTTTGATCTCCAAGATTTTGAATATCCGGACGGTAAGTCTGCGCTCACCGCTTCCACCTTGATTCACGGGAATGACAATCCCGGTTTGGTTAGGAATGAGGAAGTGAACAAGTTCACGTTCACCGCCCAAGTCCTAGCCAAATTTGTTTTCTATAACATTTTACCTAAGTCCGGTGAGTATAGCAATGCTAGGGGTCCTGTTCCATTGATCATCTATTGCCTTCTGAAAGGCATTAAAATTAATTTCCCACATCTCATTGCTTCTCACATGGCCTCTGATCAGATCCGCATGTACGGTAGGCATTTGCCTTATGGCATGCTCATATCCTATCTTCTCAAACATTTAGGATTTGATCTTTCTTCGGAGACTCTCTCCGAACCCTCTGTGAACTTGGATTGCACCCTTTTGAAGAGGATGCAGGCTCAGATTCGTCGAGCCCCTCCTGAGCAGCCACCTCCAGTTCCAGTACCAGGATCTTCATCTGCCCCAGGGTCTTCTTCGGCCCTAGGGATTTCCTCTGCTCCCGGTCCTTCTTTATCTCCTGAGTTTCAGTCCTTTATGTCTTCTGAGATTCGCTCTCAGATCCAGGAGCATCAGTCTTTGATCGAGCAGCGAGACGCAGCCTTTCGTGCGGATATGGAGCAGCGAGATGCAGCCCTTCTTGCGGAGATGGACTCGCGCTTCCAGGGAATTCGCAATGACATGTCTTACTTTGCGAACGCCATGAGATTCGTGGACTCGCAATTTGAGACACTATTTGCGAAATTCGATATGCTTGGTCCAGATCCCACGTCCATTGCTCGTCCTCTTCCATCCTCCGGCCCTCCATTTCCTGCCAGAGACCCTACTGCTGTTCCACCTCCACAGCCAGGCGTTGCTGGCATCGATCCAGAGGAGGCAGGTCTTGATGATGATGATGATGATGATGATGATGATGAGACGATGGCAGAGGGTGACGCTGAGGAGAGTTCGTCTGAGGAAGGCGATGCTGAGGAGAGTTCTTCAGAGGACGATGCTGCTGGTGGTGCTGAGTGACCTGCCCCTTTTGATGATGTCAAAAAGGGGGAGAGTTATTTGTTGAGAGAGACTCCATATTTTGTGCACTTATATTTTGTAGTATTTTCTGTTGTTGGATATCTTTATCTTGTATTTATGTTTGTGTGGACATGTACTTGTTTATGTTGGTTATGCTTTGTGGACATGTATTTTTGTATTGTGTCTGGACATGTTTTTATATTTATGTTGTGTTTTTTATAAAAATGTGTTATCCTTTTATGACACGAGTACCTTTTGGCATGGATATGAGTATTGTGGATTATTACATGCTATTTATCATTTGTGATATTTATCTATGCCTGAGTATGATTTTTTATATGCATGTGTTGAGGGGGAGCTTCATTTGAAGTCTCTACCCAAAATATTTGTGATAACTATATATGTTTTGTCATCATCAAAAAGGGGGAGATTGTTGGCCCAAAGGCCATTAGCCCAATATCCCGTTGAATATTTTGATGATAACAAACCATATTTAGTTTTGTATTTAACAATTTTGTTTAAGAGTATTTCAGGTTAAAAAAAGGTTGATTTGACGGCTCTGATATCAAGACTCACAAGTTTGGATGCCGCCTAAAGATGTGCATTCCCAAGCTAAGCATATTAGGAAGCTTCGGGATCAAGACATGAAGAAAAGACAAAGTCAAGATCAAGACAATGAAAAAGTCCAAGATTTGTATTTTTGCTTTTCTTTTAGAATCTTTGTCAAAACTTAGATGTTAGAAGTAGAGTTATGGGATTGTCACTCAAACACACACTTTAGTTTGATTCATGGCTTCAAAAATTTTTTTCCATTTCCTACTTAGTTTTATAGGTAACATGTTTGGAAATTTGTTTTTAGAAACTTTAACTTTTGGAAAAACCAACTTTTAGAAAATAAGTTTTTATCAAGAGAAACTTTATCAAAATATTTTAACATGTTAGGGTAGTGACATATGGTCATACTCCTATTTTTACAAGGTCCAAAATCCCAAACCACTAGACCTAATCAAAAGACCCAAGTTCTGGTTTCTGCAGTTCTGATTTTTCAGAACTGACAGGAGCCGGTCGACCGTCCCGGTCGACCGACGTGCACGCTGTGCATGTGTGTACGTCGGCCGACCACTCGGGTCGACCGGGGCGGTCGACCGTTGTCCCCCAACGGTCAGAAATATGACAGTTGGCGGTCGACCGGCCCGGTCGACCGGCAGCTGTCAGAAATTCTGACAGACTCCAACAGCTCTATTTTTCTGACAGATTTTGTTGGGATCTCACCCCAACGAATCTCTCCAGCCTTTTTGCCCTGTTTCTCATCCCTTATATATAGGAGGTCATTTCAACTTGATGAGACAATAATTTTGATAAGATTTGACAAGAGATTTCTATAAGTTTTTCAAGCCTTTCATTTGAGAAAAGATTTTCAAAGCCAAAATTTCCATACACCCTTTTGAAGCTTTTACCTCTACTTCACTCTAGATATTTGCACTACACAATCCTAAATTCTACATCTACATATTGGTTATAGGATTGTGCTAAGTGAGCGATTTTCGATCAAGTGTGATCATTTTCTTCTTGTGTGAAATTGTAGAGGCATCGGCCTCAAGGCGAGCTAGTGTGCTCCGGGTGGTGTTGCGGCATCACAAGTGATAGGACAAGTGTGTCCTTGTATTGGCGATCCGGTGGGATCAACAATAGTGGAAATCCTTCAAGTGTGAAGGCGGGGACGTAGAGCGTGGCTCGAACCTCGGAAACATATACTTGTGTTTGCGTTTGCTCGAATTTTCTCTAAACTCAACTCCTTTATTTCTTGCACTACTTATTGTGTTTATTGCTAGTCTTTTAATTTGAGCAATTTGTTAGTAGAATTTTTAATTCCGCATTGTTGCCATAATTCATATAGCCATCACCTATTCATCCCCCTCTAGGTGATTTCACTTTTAACTTGATCTAAATTGATACGCTCTACTCATCGGACTGGTGCATCTTTAAGTCTATATCCCACATGACCAAACCATCGTAGACGGTTTTCTCTCATCTTCTCTTCGATAGAGGCTACACCTATATTAGTACGAATATCCTCATTTCTCACCCTATCTCTCCGCGTGTTACTACACATCCAACAAGCATGCGCATCTCTGCTACACTCATCTTGTGGGCATGATATCTCTTTATAGCCCAACATTCCCTGCCATATAACAAAACTGGCCTAATTGCAGTCCGATAAAACTTTCCCTTCAGCCATAACGAAATGTTACGATCACATAAAACTCCTATTGCACTCCTCCATTTCAACCAGCCGGCTTGGATCATATGGTTAACATCAGTATGATCCCTCATCCTTTTGAATAATAAAACCCAAGTACTTAAAATGACCGCTCATCAGTATTTTTTGTCCATCTATTCTCACAATACTATAATCTCGGATTCCCTGTTTATTGAATTTACACTCCACGTACTCTATTTTGGCTCTACTTAATCTAAAACCTTGAGATCTAGAGTTTGCTTCCATAACTCCAATTTGGCATTTATCCCAGTTCTCGTCTCATCGACTAGGACAATATCATCAGCAAATAGCATACACCATGGTATCTTATCTTGAATAGCTCTAGTAAGCTTATCCATCATATGACAAATAAGAATGGACTCAATGCAGATCCTTGATGCAATCTAATTGTGATAGAAAAATTGCTTGTTATGTCTCCACAAGTTTTGACATTTGCCACTACTCCATCGTACATATACTTGATTATGTCAAGATATCTGATGGAGACTCCCTTTTTCATCAATGTCCACCATAATACTTCTCTTGACACTTTATCATAAGCTTTTTCTAAATCAATAAAGACCATATGCAAATTTCTCTTCTTCTCTCGAAACTGCTCTATAAGTTGACGAAGCAAATGAATAGCCTCTGTCGTCGATCGTCCCGGTATGAACCCAAACTGGTTATCTGATATTGTAACATTCTGTCTTAACCTGTATTCAATACCCTTCCCAAAGCTTCATGGTGTGACACATGAGTTTTATTCCACGATAGTTTGAACAACTCTGGATATCACCCTTATTCTTATAGAGAGGTACTAAGGTACTATTTCTCTACTCATTTGACATCTTTTTAGTTAATCAGATCTTATTAAAGAGGTTTGTCAGCCATCTCATGCTCACTCTCCTAAGCATCTCCATACCTCAATAGGAATCATGACAAGAATGAGAAGGAAAATCATTTTTTAAAGTAATATTTTAATTTGAAACAAATTACAATTCTTTTAAAATCAAAGCAATTTTATTTTTCAAAGAATTGTTCTCCTGTAAAACAAAATCGAGTTTTGAAGACAAAGTCTCATTATTCTTTAAAATATCATCACAATCATTTTTATTCTTTAAAATTTCATTTTCTTTTAAAACAAGATCAAGTTTAGTTTTCAATGAATCCCTTTCATTTGAAACCTTAACCCTTTTTTGCGAAACCATGTTGAGCTTTGAAAACAAGTTTTTATTTTCTTCTTTTAAATCAAAACTTTTCTTTTTCAAAAGTTTATATTTATTTAACAAGTTTTCACAAAATAAGGAAAGTTTTTCATTTAAAGCATGTGCATCTATGTTATCATCACAAGAAGAACTAACACTATCATCTAGTTGAGTGTCTGAAATTAGCTTAAGGGAGTCATTCCCTTGGACCATGAAGCAAGCTTGGTCGGACTCTTCTCCACTAGATCCTTTCTCCACATTGTTTGTCATTTGTAGCTCGGGAGAGGTCAATGTAATCTACACTGCAAAAGCGGAATCACAATGAGAAATCATAGAAATTGATCTTTGCTAAGTGTGTGCCTAAGTGCCACTACAGCTTGTGCATTGGCCTCTATATGCATGTCATTACCAAGATAAGATTTCTTGGTAGTGGCAAGGTAAACATGCAATCTTAGAGATTTAAGGTATGCACTCTTCTTAAATTTTCACATATCGATGTTGGTAACATCATACATGGGAGGGGTAAGGAAATCCATAAGTGTGTGTAAAAAAATATAGTGATTAGCTAAGAGGATCTTTAACTCAAGGTAGTTAGACCCAAATCAAGATCACCAAGTTCTGATACTAATTGAAATACACCTGGGGGTGAATAGGTGTACTAGCTAATCTAGGATAAATGATGCGGGATTTAAAACTCAAGTACAACACACTATATGTAACAAGAGTGAGTCCGAATTCCCCATGAAGGGCTCTAGAACTACTGCTCGAGATTCCTCTCCTCCTTCAAGATCACAATACCATCCTCTCCATCTTCTTCCCTAAAATCCACCATCACCACCACCACCACCACGAAATCATCCCCTCTATCACCACCTTCGACCACCCTCTCCGGCCAATTTCCCCATCTCCATCCAAATCTTCACATCCTCCTTCAAATTCTCCACCACCACTTTCACCTCCACCTTCATCATCATCTCCACCACCACACACCACCACCCTCTTGGCCATCACCCACTTGTGCCACCCCTGCCCTAGGCCGCCCGCCACCCCCTCTACCTAGTTAAGCGCGGCTAGCGGCCGGCCGTGGGCCCCTTGCCCCTAACCGTGAGCCCTAGCTCCCCTCTCTCTTTGAGTATCTCTCTTCTCTCTCCTCTCAATATTCTCTCTTATGGGTACTCTCACGCACGTGCATTGGTTTTAGAGTTGCGGGATTGTGCACCGTGTTCCATGGCTTTAGGCGAGTGTTCTCACTTTATGGGTACCCCACTTTGATCGACATTTTGTATTTTGTATTGTATTTCTATGGACTGATGTATTTGTATTAGTATGGGATTGTGTGCTTGTATTCTGTGGACATGTGAATTTGTTTTGGTGTGATGAATAGTTGTAATAGCTTAGTTTAATACCTATACATATATACTGCTTGTGATATCTGCTTTATTACTCTGTTTGGCCGACCTTTCGCGGTCGCCTTTAGCCTTCGGCTCTCATCAGTCTTCATACTTAGACCCTCTGGGTCTCTCATGCTCTGCCTAGTAGGTGAGCATATCACTTAGCTGTTTACTGCTAACTCCGTCGGAGCGTAGTTATGTCAGGAGCACGGCTTCGCTACGTGTGGTAGCATAGCGTTCATACGTTCCCTACGCCGTGTGTGTTTAGCTGCGCCGCGAGTGGTAATCACGCCGAGCTTGATAACGTCTATGTTGTACGTTAGCTTCACTTTAGCCTTACTTAGCTCAATTTGGATGTTTACTTGTTTGCTCGCTAATTTTATTTCTGCCTTGCTCAGTCTCCGGGTTTTATTGCTCTATGGATAGTTTACTTGTTATCTATTTATATGTGTGTGTGTTTGATACTCACATTCTGCAGGTACCTACTTAGCCTTCGGGTTCTATACTAGCTCCACTGGGAGGTAAGCTTAACGCTTAGTGCTTTACATCTAACTCGTTCGAGCGTAGCTTCACCGCATGCGATGGCATAGCGTTCATACGCCTGCTTCATTGCGTGCATTTACCTTCACCGTGAGCGTGACTTCGTCACATGTGTTAGCAGGCCATTCATACGCGGCTTCACCATGTGCGTTTAGCTTTGTGCGAGTGTGGCTTTGCCGTGAGTGATAGCAGGACATCTATCGTGGCTTCGTCGCGAGCGATAGCTTCGCCGAACGCTTTAGCGGTAGAGCTGTACGCTAGCTCCGTCAGGAGCCAAGCTTTGTCATGTATTTGACATAATGCTGACACGACCTGACTTTTCTCCAGCTTGACCAGCCCCACTTGGACAATTAAATAAATTATCTATTATTCTTTTTTTGATGGTTGTGAAGAGTTTGAAATCTTTACTTATCATATTTTTAAAAACTGTATTATTTTTCGATATTCGTACCGAACTTAGGTATCACTACTATTTTCCCATATTGTGTTATGCGACAGTTAATATCTGTTTTGCTAATCACTTGACATGCTTTCACTTGATATGCTTGAAATCACCTAGAGGGGGGTGAATAGGTGACTAGCTAATCTAGTGGTGAATCAATGCGGAATTAAAAACAAATTATCCAAACTAAAAATCTTAAGCTAAACACACCAAGTATAACATAAGAGTGTAGCCGGATTTCCCGTGAAGAGCTCTGGACTAACTCCTCAAGATTCCTCTAGATAAGAGTTGAGGTGCTGCTATGGCTCTCTTGGTTGAATACAAGTGTGAGCAAACAATCCCAATCATATAACAATTAAGCACGCAATATATCAAGCATATAAGAAATATGAGCAATAAGCATAAGCAAGATATAAAGACAAGTGAGAGATAGAGAGAGAGAGCAATCGTAAACACGGGAGATTTGTTTCGAGGTTTGAGCACACTTGCTCTACGTCCCCGCCTTCAACAGTATGAAGGATTTCCACTTAAAAAGATCCCACCGGATCACTCGGTGCCACAACACCTACAACGAGTTCACACTAGAACTCCTTGGACTCTCTAGCCCCTCTCTTGTTCCCGCCAGAACAACACACGCAAGCACGAAAGCTTGTCCAGACTGCACCTCTACACCGAGCTCTCACTAGAACTCGAAACACCGCAAACCTGCAAGTCCGCCTCCTCAAATACAAGAATAGAACTCTTAGTGATCTAAACACTTTGATTACCTAAAAACAATCTCATAACAACTCTCCTATAGGATGAATATAGCAATGGAAAGCTCAAGTATGTGTGAGAAAAACTTGGATTGATTTGGTAGTGAAAAATTCAAAGAATCTCTTTTAAAAACCTCTTGATAAACTCTCCTTTTGAATGGAAGTATTTGGCTCTAAAACAAGTGGAGATAAACACTTAGAAGTGTAGGAAAAACTATCTCAAAAACCCACTTAAAATCTTGTAGAAAATAGCCTAAAGGAACCCCATATATATAGGGTCCAAAATATAGCCGTTGGACTCCAAATCAGCAGTCTGCACTGCTATCGGTCGACCGCCCGGTCGACCGCCAACGGTCGATTTTTCGACCGTTGGGAAGGTCAGTCGACGGCCTTCAGGGCAATGGCCCAGCGGTCGACCGCCCGGTCGACCGGGTCATTTCCAGAGAGCACACTCTCTGGCGGTCGACTGTGCGGTCGACCGACTCTGGCCGTGCACATTTTGTGCACGTCGGTCGACCTCCCTGTCGACTGACCCCTGGCTCGATCGAGTGGCAGAGGCCAAAAACAGACTTTTTAGGGATTAAAAATTTGTTATTTTTTCTTTAATAAAATCTCATAAATTCTCTAAAAATCTACAAAAATAAGTTCAGTATTATACTTTGATATACAAATATGTTTGAGTAACAATCAAAATATGTTACAAACATTTTGAACTATTTTTGTGTTATGAAATTTTGCCATAAACAAAAATCTGTATTTTTCCAAAATGATTTTTCAAAACTAAAAATCGATTTTTCCAAAACTTCTCCAAATATAAAAACAAGATATTTTACACTTTTGAATCTTTGTGTGTATGGATATGATCCACTACACATATATGATGAAATATCTATGTTTTTATCAATAAGCACTAAAATGGTTTTGGTAAAACATATGTATATTTTGAATTTGAAAAGCCAAACCGGTATTTTTCTAGAACTAAAAATCTTTTATGAGAACACATATAAATCTTGAGTGTGCGTGTACATGTACTTGAGCAATCCACCAACTAATCTATCATTTACATTTTACCTAAAAATAAAATCTTACTAAAAAATAAACCTAGACACAAGTCTCCTCTTGAAGGTCTTCAATTGAAAAACTTCTCATCTTCTTAACTTGGTCCAAACCATGATCTAATGAGCTAGACTCCTCTTGAGTACTTAATGTAGTCTTGATGCACAAGCTCTTGAATCAACACGGCCTAGCTCCAAAACTTGACTTTAAATCCTTTGTTGAAGCAAACATCTATAAAGATCTTGATCACAAATCTGAGACTAAATAAACACAAGATCAGTGGTACTATAACTCCATGAGTTAAGCATCATCAAAACTAGAGTGATGGGCCTTTGGGCCAACAATCTCCCCCTTTTTGATGATGACAAAACTCATGGAGTTATATATGCATGGATTAAAGTCAAGCTTCATAGAAGCTCCCCCTTAACTCATGCATAGCAATAAATAATAAGATATTCAATGAAGTACATGAAACTAAACATGTACATATGCATCAAGGTGAGAGAAACATGCAAACATCTAAAATCTTTTCCCAAAAACCTTCTCTCCCTTTTTGTTTAAACTTTCAAAATTATTTTCCCATTTTGTAAAACACAAGATGCATAAACTCAATATATGCAAACACTCAAATATGCATATATAAACTCAAAATCTTTCTCCCCCTTTTTGTTAATCATCAACAAAGGGGTCAAAAATAAATCATCAATAAGGATATATATATGCAATATACATTCATGAGAGAGAGACGTGAAGTTAGCTCCCCTGCATACATGCATTACATGAAGAAGGGATGACAAAGCCCTAACTCACATAAAACATAATATACAATACATAAGTGGAGATGTGAAGCTCCCCCTACACACGTGTATCACATAAAGAAGAGATGTCAAGCTCCTCAATACAAGATACACTCAACATGAATCTATATATAGAAGAGATATTAAGCTCTCCTTGCATATAGGCAATACAAATCAAAATATTTTTAACACAAATTGTGTAAACAAATTTTGTGACACTACTTATAAGTAAACAAATTTTTTTTTAAGATATCACAAGAATTTGATACCATATGAAATGAAAATATATGATACCAATTGAAATTGAAACATTTATAAATTTTGATATCAATGAAAGAAAATATTTTATACCAATTGAAATATATGGTAAATTTTTATACCAAATAAAAGGTAAAACATTTTTAATACCAATTAAAACTGAAGCCCAATTGAATTTGAAACATATTGAAACCAATTGAAGTATATTGTAAATTTTAATATAAAATAAATGGTATAATATGAAGTATATTTTGATACCAATTTAAATACCAATTGAAAATAATGCATAAGCTTATTAAAATACCAATTGAGATACCAATTGAAATTAAAATACAATGCAAGCTTAGCATAAATATAATTTGTGCTTTAAACAAGTAAGACTATAGTAAATCAAGCACAATCAAAACATATATATGTATGAAAATAAATACCAATAGAAATTGATATTATTTGAAAATTTGAAGCATACATATATAAGAAGACATATGAGCATACAAAATAAATATCAATTGTGATACCAATTGAAAACACAATAAGGATTAAGTGTAAAGCTCATAAATAATCACCCTATACATGCACATGATAAAAGATTTTCAATAAGGCATACAAGGCATGGTCGCCCATCCATCCGCCCTTTTGGGTAGAAGTTTTCAAAAACAAGATTTGAAAATAGTTGTATTGTGAAAACACTACCAAATGAAGAATAATAACTAGTTAAATTAATTTTTGAAAAACTAGTTAAAGATCCTTCAAAATATGAAATCAAATCATATCTATTTCACGAAACATTGCAAATACACAAGAGTTGACACTCAATATCTATAAAGCTCAAAAATTGTCATGAAAATAATGTCATGAGTAAACAAATGAAGTGTGAGTGCACAATAATCATGTAATTAGCATATTCATGAAAGTAGTCAATAAGGCTCAAAATAAACATGAATATCTTTTTATCAAGCAAATATTATAAAAATTTATTTTTCATTTAAAAACAAACTTCAAGGTATATGTATGATTTATCCAAAGCTAACAATATACATACATATCCCAAACATATAAAAGTCCATAATAATATTTGCATGAAGGCAAGTGACTCACGGGTATACATGTATATTTATTAGTTTTGAATAAAAGTACATATACATGAAGAAAAAATAAAAATAGGCAAAACAAGTGTAAATGAGAAAATCATCAAAACTAGGTTATACATGTACATGAAATGAGTACAATTGAGTAATGAAGTGCAAACATATATGAATCAAATGTTGCTCACTACTTATACAAGTATATACACAAGTCTTGACAAAACTACATCTAAACAAGTATTTACCACATGAAGCTCAAAACATGATTATTTTATCATAAAACTAAAACATGCGAAAAATTATCAAATATAAAGCATGTAAACTAAATGGAGTTTAGAGATAGTTATCAAAACACGTGAACTACACTCCAAAACATGGTGATCTTCTCACCAAAACCTCCTTGATAGCGGTGCATCAATATGTGTGTCCATCTAGTCCATGTGCATCCACCACCAAGGCACCAAATCTCTCACGTCATGTGAGAGCTCACACCTACATCAAACACAAGAGGTGGGGATTTTGGTACCCATTTTCTTTTGGGTCCACGGGGGTTAGCATTGTTTGGAACCCAAACATTCTTATTAGCAAAATTTATATGGTTTATCTTATCATAACAAAACTTTGCTTAATGGCCTTTGCGATCGCAATGTGTACATTTGTACACTCTAACATGCATATGTGTATGAGTGTGATCATGACGTGCAAAGTGTGCATATGCATGTTGTGGGTGATGTGCATGAACATGTGGAGTTTGTTTCTTTTGAAACAAGGTTTCCAATTTAGATGGTTAAATGCACAATTGCTCAAAGTTGAGCTCAAACAATCTATTCTCTTTTTCAAAATTTTAATCTCATTTTTTATTAATAGTGGCATGAAAAGCATGGTGAGAATGTGAATCAACATTCTTTTTCTTTTTAGAAACATTTTCTTTTTCTTTTTCTACAGAGTTGTTTTCATTCAAAGCTACTTCTTTTTCTTCTTCCACCAAAATCATCTTATTTTTCAAAGAAGTATTTCTTTCACAAAGATCATTTAGCTTAGAGGACAAGGAAATATTCTCATTTTTCAAAAATTCATTTTTTTTACAATACATGCAACTTTATTTTTAAAAGAATCATTTTCTTCTAAAATGGAGTCATATTTCTTTTTCAAATTCTTATTTCCTTTTTAAGCAAATCATATTTTTCAAGGAGTTGTTGACAAAAAGATGCAAGTTCATCATATGGCATATCAACATCCTCATCTAGCTCGGATTCGGTAGTTACCTCAAGGGGGTTATCCCCTTGGATCATGTAACATACGTTAGAAGCTTCACTTCTAATATCCGAGTCGCTCCTCGCATAATATTGCTTTTGTTTACCAAGGGAGATAATAGTGTTCCATACTACAAAGTCGAATCAAAGTTAGCAACCCTACATAAATAATCATCATTTAGGGTACTCTTTAATGCATGAATGGCTTTTGCATTAGCCTCTAGTTTTTTGCCATTTAAACAATAAGACTCTTTAATAGTGACAAAATAAACATGAATACCTACGGCTTTGAGGTACAAAGACATCTTAACCTCCAAGTTTGGATGTTAAGAATGTCAAAGGTGGGAGGTGACATGAAATCCATGTGTGTGTACAAATATTGTGATTAGCCAAAAAATAAGGATCTTTAACTCTAGGTTGTTAGACCCAAATCAAGAGCACTTGGCTCTTATACCAACTGAAATCACCTAGGAGGGGGGGGGGGGTGAATAGGTGACTAGCTAATCTAGTAGTAAATCAATGCGGAATTAAAAACAAATTATGCAAACTAAAAATCTTAAGCTAAACACACCAAGTATAACACAGGAGTGTAGCCGGATTCCCCGTGAAGAGCTCTGGACTAACTCCTCAAGATTCCTCTAGATAAGAGTTGAGGTGCCGCTTTGGCTCTCTTGTTGAATACAAGTGTGAGCAAACAATCCCAAGCATATAACAATTAAGCACACAATATATCAAGCATATAAGAGATATGAGCAATAAACATAAGCAAGATATAAAGACAAGTGAGAGATAGAGAGAGAAATCGCAAACGCGGGAGATTTGTTTCGAGGTTCGAGCACACTTGCTCTGTGTCCCCGCCTTCAACACTATGAAGGATTTCCACTAAAAACGATCCCACTGGATCACTCGGTGCCGTAACACCTACAACGAGTTCACACTAGAACTCATGGGACTCTCTAGTCCCTCTCTTGTTCCCGTAAGAACAACACACGCAAGCACGCAAGCTTACCGAGGCCACATCTCTACACCGAGCTCTCACTAGAACTCGAAACACCGTGAACCCGCTAGTCCGCCTCCTCAAATACAAGAATAGAACTCTTGGTGATCTAAACACTTTGATCACCTAAAAACAATCTCACAACAACTCTCCTATAGAATGAATATAGCAATGGAAAGCTCAAGTATGTGTGAGAAAAACTTGGATTGATTTGGTGGTGAAAAACTCAAAGAATCGCTTTTGAAAACCTCTTGATAAACTCTCCTTTTGAATGGAAGTATTTGGCTCTAAAATAAGTGGAGATAAACACTTAGAAGTGTAGGAAAAACTATCTCAAAAACCCACTTAAAATCTTGTAGAAAATAGCCCAAAGGAACCCCATATATATAGGCTCCAAAATATAGCCGTTGGGGTCCAAATCAGCAGTCTGCACTGCTGTCGGTCAACTGCCAACGGTCGATTTTTCGACAGCTGTGCCAAAAACAGACTTTTTAGGGATTAAAAATTTGTTATTTTTCCTTTAATAAAATCCCATAAATTCTCTAAAAATCTACAAAAATAAGTTCAGTATTATACTTTGATATACAAACATGTTTGAGTAAAAATCAAAACATTTTACAAACATTTTGAACTATTTTTGTGTTATGAAAATTTTGCCTTAAACAAAAATCTGTATTTTTCCAAAATGATTTTTCAAAACTGAAAACCAATGTTTTCAAAACTTCTCCAAATATAAAAACTAGATATTTTAAACACTTTTGAATCTTTGTGTGTATGGATATAATCCACTACACATAAATGGTGAAATATCTATATTTTTGTCAATAAGCACTAAAATGGTTTTGGTAAAACATATGTATATTTTGAATTCCAAAAGTCAAACCGGTATTTTTCTGGAACTAAAAATCTTTTATAAAAACACATATAAATCTTGAGTGTGTGTGTATATGTACTTGAGCAATCCACCAACTAATTTATCCTTTACATTTTATCTAAAAATAAAATCTTACTAAGAAACAAACCTAGACACAAGTCTCCTCTTGAAGGTCTTCACTTGAAAATCTTCTCATCTTCTTGACTTGGTCCAAACCATGATCCAATGAGCTAGATTCCTCTTGAGTACTTGATGTGGTCTTGATGCACAAGCTCTTGAATCAACACGTGCTAGCTTCAAAACTTGACTTTAAATCCTTTGTTGAAGCTAAACACCAACAAAGATCTTGATCACAAATCTGAGACTAAATAAACACAAGGTCATTAGTACTATAACTACATGAGTTAATCATCATCAAAACTAGAGTGATGGGCCTTTGGACCAACAATGCTAACACTTGACATGTTATCACTTGACAGCTGACATCTGCATGCTATCACCTGACACCTATCATGCTTATCACTGGACCCATGATTATTATAGTACAAGAATATAATAATTAATATCCTGATGTACACATGTACTCCTATACTCATCTGTACCATGCTCATCCTCATTCCTGTATACTGATAATTACATAATAAACTATAAAAAGTATGACTTACAACGGGTCAGGGGAAATAATTAGTCTCTAAAACTGCATATTTTATACCACATCTTCACATTTATTTCATATTAAATTCTGCTAATAAATACCTCTCTTGCATGTTTCTAGGTCCATGGTCTGTAATAAAGAAGAAGACCCTAAATCACCATTTAATGGGTGATTAAAGGCCTAAAATCTAGCCATTGGCTTTGGAGAGCTGATTCGTTAAAACTAGGGGCTGAAAACTAGAAACCGGGACTGCCATCTGACAGGGGACAGATGGGACGGCGTGCGGCGCTGTGGCTCTAGAAGAGCCGCGGAAACGCGGCGCGGCCGCGCCCATACTTTGGGCTAGGGTTTGCCTCCTGGCCCCCTTTTCCCCTGGTGCCTATAAATACCCCTTGGGGTTCTTCAGTTGGAGATATACAGAGTTTAGGGTAGTTTTTCATTCCATGTTGCAGTTTAGTTTAGATTAGGTTAGTTCTTCTTCTTCCTCTTTGTATTTTTCATTTATTTTAGATCTTGTATTAGGAGAGAGTGATACATGAGTGAAATGCAAGAGTGCTTGTAATAAAAGGTGACAAGCTATGAAAGGTGCTCTCTTTACCTCTCTTTGTTTTCTATCTAACTCTTTTTACATGTTTAGTTAATCTTTTCTCTCATGGTAACTAATTACTAACCACCAACTAGTCTAACTTCTTATCTGATAATCTACATGAATCTAATAGCCTCTACTTGGCCTTGCTCTTGCAAGAGCCATTGATGGCTCATGATGATGGATTCTAACACTCTAACATCTAAATGTCTAACAAGCTAACATTACTTTATTTCATACTTGCTCTTGTTGGGTTTTGATGATTTAAGTGTAGCTTGCACTTGTTGGTTGAATTTGGATGTGAAAGTTGACATATGGGTCATGCTTTGAAACGCTCTTGAACCAAGGACTAGTGATGGCTAATGATACATGTGAGGCAACTATCACTAAGAGGTTAGCGTGTTGGTGGAGTCATTAGTAGTTAATAGCCGTGAGTCTTCTTTCTTTTTTACTTTATTTTAGATATAAAAACAAAACTACAAAAACCATTATTTTCTATGTTTCCCTCTTCTTTGTGTTTTATCGTACTTCTCTTTTTCATTCTTTGTTTCTTTTCTTTTCATTCTTTAAAACTTTAAAGAATCGTTAACATACATGTAAACATACCATGTAAGCTTCTATCACCTTCCGTCCTTGTGGATTCGACTCGTTTTAGCCTCTATGCTATAACGGAAGTATCGAGGAAGCCAAAGCACACACACACTTTAAATCTTGATTTCAAAAAATACACTTTTTGTACGCGGTTTTCCCATGATCGAATTTTGGCGCCGTTGCTAGGGATGGGAACGGTTTTGTTTCATATTTTTGTTAACTTTTCTTCTTTTTTTTGGTGTGCAGGTCAAATTTGTTTTAGCATTGCAGAAGTCCACACTTACTCTTGTGTGGTCGGGTAACTTCTTGTATATTTTTATACTATGCTGCTAAATTTTGTTTATATTACCTGTACACTGTAAATAATTTTAGGAACTAAAATATAGAAATTGGATGCTTTAAAACGTTTTAGACATTTGCATCTAGCCACGTGTCAATTTTCATTCCAATATACTGTATTTTATTCTTGTGTTGTTGTGATATTGATAGAAGGTGTACATATTGCATTGCATATATTATAGAACAAATACTTTAGTGATTTACTCGCTTTTTTGTGTTCATTCTTATCTATATTACACACTTGCATAAATTTAACTTAAGGGCAACACCCAATACAACATAAGGTGAGGAAGTCATTACCCTCCCTTAGCCCAAAAATCACCTCCCCTCTCACACAACCCAAGCCTTAATAAAAATTGCTAGACGTTGGCCCTTAGGGACATCTCGGACTCATTTAGGAGATTGACCTAAGGGAGAAATTGTTAGAAGTTGACTCTTGTCAAATCGGTGTCTAAGGTTGGTGATTGAGAGGCGAAACCTCGAAGAACAGTGGCTTGGTATAATTAGGCCCGTTGCTCTGGCACGGATATCTCCCACTGATCTTACCCCTACCTGGCCGATTAACTTGTGGTCCGCTTCTGACAGTATACCCCCCGTGGACAGTCTAACCAGTTAGGAGTCGTCTAGGTCTAAGTCAACCCTAGCATAGGCTTGTTTTTCTTTTCTTTTTTGTTTGTTTGTTTTTTTCTTTTTTGTAAATTGTGAAATGAATTTTAACAACAATAATTCTTTCAATCATGATATAAATCCATATTTCACTCCGACCTCATTTAACTCGGATAACACTGACCCGGCTATATATAACATGAACCAACCATATATGCCGAGTTGGGATTATCCGACTCAATATGACCCATATCTCCAATCCTTTAACCAAGATTTTCAAAATAATTTCAACTCTTCATAGAATCAATGGGGATTCACCTCCCCCCGAGTCAAATTATCAACCACATTGTTCACAATTTTCACAATATTCATTCCCGGATTCTTCTTCATATCCTCCTTTTCCCGAACCACCAATAGAAGAAAAATCATCATTGCAAAGGACTTTGGAAGAAACGATAGAGGCCCAAAAACAATTTGAAAATAATATGGCCTCATCATGTCCCCAAAATTTCCAACATTCATATAGTTCTTTTCCAGAACCAATCAAAGAAAAATCACTGTGGGAAAAAACTATGGAATTCGTGCAAGAGACCGAGCGAATAATTTAAAATATGAATAAGTTCCTATGTCCATCAGATGTCCATATGACTCAAGAATCTTACCATTTTGAAAATCCAGCTTCAATTTCATCATACCAACCTGAACTTGACCAACATCCAATTCATGATACTTTGGCGAGTTATCCATTTCCTGAAATTGAAGATGAATGTGAAGCTGAGCTTCAAGTTAGCGATTTGAGTCCATTCCTTGAATCAATATCGACTCCTGTAGTGTTACCTAAAATAAGTGACGGTCTTGAGCCAGTTTTGATTCCCATACTTCCTAAATTTGACTCGATCATTTCACCCATTCACATTCCATCCGTGGACGAAAATTAAGATTCAATTTCATTACATCCATTTGAACTTGCCTAAAATTTTGAGACCCACCTTGACATTTTGGCACGTTATCTTTTTCCTGAAATTGAACTTGCGCTTGATAGTGATCCTGAACCTCATGTTGGTGATTCCATTTCACTTTTTGATTCAATAATGACTTCGGTATCTTTACCAGATTTTTTCTCTATTCTAGAGTCAACATTGAATCCTGTATCAGTACACTGTGAAATAGAATCACCAATATCTTATGATCACACTTCATTAATGAGGACAGTGTGTGAACATCAATTCTATGGTTTGGACCCAATTTTTGAACCCATTTCGACTCTCATGTTGACTCTCGACTTGATCTGAGTCAACTTCCCGAGTCGGTATTAGTTTTTATTCCTGTTCCATTTAAGTCGAAATCAATCATCTCTCAAAATCACACTTCATTATTGGACAGAATGTTGAAGAAAATGACTCAGTAATTATTTTTAAAAATTGGAAATTAGATAGGAATAAAATTTTAAATAAGATCATTCAATCAATCATTCTTTTATTGGGTCATATTAGAGAGGTCACTGGTGGGTTCCTTCAAGATCCACATTATCTTGATTGGCTATCAATGCTTGGCCCATTCAGACCACTACCGGAACCACCACATGAGGTAATTTTCCTTCCCTCTCCATTTGGTTCATGTCTATACACATTCACGATGCATTGAGGACAATGCATAAGATAAGTGTGGGGGAGGGTTTACTAACATATGTAATTTTAAATTTTCTTTCTTTTACACTTCTTTTTAGGAACTTTTTAAAATTTTCTTTAAAACTCTTTTCTTTTCTTTTTATAAAACTTTTTGAATTAAGAGAAATAGTTTTGATCAATTTTTAAGAAAATTAAGATTATCTTAGGAATTAGGAAGACCTAAAATTATGAAATTTTAAACCAAGTCAAAATAATAGATCTTGTTTAAATTTTAGGATAAGAAAGAAGATTGAAAAGATAATTTGATCTTGAATTTTTTGCCTTAGATTTATGCACTTCACACTTATACAATTTTTGGATTGAAACAAAAACAGAAAATGCCATAAATATATATATATATATATATATATATATATATATATATATATATATATATATATATATATATATATATATATATATATGATAATAAAAGCCACTTATTGAAGTTGGATAATTATGTCTCAGGAAGCATAATTATTCACACCTAAAATGGTGGACAAAAATAAAATAATCCCCTTTAGTTTTGTGAACTTGTTTACTCGAGTCCTTAAGTCCGAGGGATGTTTTCTCATCTGGTGCCCTAAGATCATCTGGTTTGGGAGTCACCGGCTAAAGGCTCACTACCCGGGTAAATAAGAAAGCCTAAGAAAACTAAGGGAAGGAAAAAAAAGAAAAAAATAATAAATATATAAAAATCAATGGCATGAAAGTTAGGGTCGATATCTCAAAAACCTTCACTGTTCACAAAGTGCATATTTTTCTAAGAGTTTTATGAAAGATCAAAGAGTCAATTCAATTTTAAATTCTTACATTTAATTTATAACAAGATTTTGCATTTCGACTTAGTTTAAAGAAGAATAATTTCTGGTTAACTGATGACCTTGGATAACTTATATTTTTGCAAAAATACTTCAACACTTTTCTCTATTTCAAAAATGTGTTTTCAAAATACTAACATTTGATTTCTTTCTTTATGGATTTTGTGGGTGTAATCCGCTGAAAACCCTCAGGAGATAAAACTCCTCCTCTAGGGAAAACCTAAAGTTTTAACGGCTTGTTGCACATGGTCAGTGCAATCGCCTCACCTGCGAAAGTGGTGTAATAATTTTCTTAGTTTTTTGTTTTACTCGGGACGAGCAAAAGATAAGTGTGAGGGTATGATTAGTCTCTAAAATTACATATTTTATACCACATCTTCATATTTATTTCATATTAAATTCTGCTAATAAATACCTCTTTTGCATGTTTCTAAGTTCATGGTGTGCAATGAAGAAGAAGACCCTAAATCACCATTTAATGGGTGATTAAAGGCCTATAATCTAGCCATTGACTTTGAAGAGCTGATTCGTCAAAACCAGTGGTTGAAAACTAGAAACCGGGACTGCCATCTGATAGGGGACAGACGGGACAGCGTGTGGCGCGAGGCGCCGCGCGCGCGGCTTTAGAAGAGCCGCGAAAATGTGGCTTTTGCCGCATTTCCGCAGCAATACGGGCTCGGCAGCGCCCGTACTTTGGGCCATGGTTTGCCCCTGACCCCCCTTCCCCTGGTGCCTATAAATACCCTCCTGGGGTTCTTCAGTTGGAGATATATAGAGTTTAAGGTAGTTTTTCATTTCATGTTGTAGTTTAGTTTAGGTTAGGTTAGTTCTTCTTTTTCCTCTTTGTATTTTCCATTTATTTTAGATCTTGTATTAGGAGAGAGAGTGATATATGAGTGGAATGCAAGAGTGCTTGTAACAGAAGGTGACAAATTATGAAAGGTGCTCTCTTTACCTCTTTTTGTTTTCTATCTAACTCTTTTTACATGTTTAGTTAATCTTTTCTCTCATGGCAACTAATTACTAACCACCAACTAGTCTAACTTCTTATTTGATAATCCACATGAATCTAATAGCCTCTACTTGGTCTTGCTCTTGCAAGAGCCATTGATGGCTCATGATGATGGATTCTAACACTAACATCTAAATCTCTAACAAGCTAACATTACTTTATTTCATGCTTACTCTTATTAGGTTTTGATGATTTAAGTGTAGCTTGCCCTTGTTGGTTGAATTTGGATGTGAAAGTTGACATATGGGTCATGTTTTGAAATGCTCTTGAATCAAGGACCAGTGATGGCCAATGATACATGTGAGGCAACTATCACTAAGAGGTTAGCGTGTTAGTGGAGTCATTAGTAGTTAGTAGCCGTGAGTCTTCTTTCTTTTTCACTTTATTTTAGACATAGAAACAAAACTACAAAAATCATTCTTTTCTATGTTTCTCACTTCTTTGTGTTTCACCGTACTTCTCTTTTTCATTCTTTGTTTCTTTTCTTTTCATTCTTTAAAACTTTGAAGAGCCGTTAACATACACGTGAACATACCGTGTAAGCTTCTATCGCCTCCCGTCCTTGTGGATTCGACTCGTTTTAGCCTCTATGCTATAACGGAAGTATTGAGGAAGCCAAAGCACACACTTTAAATCTTGATTTCAAAACATACACTTTTTGTGCGCGATTTTCCCACGATCAGGAAACTGATGACTTTAATTTATGATTGCGTTTACAATGGTTTAGGGATGTTATGCAATTAAAACTTTGGTTCTTACTGTAGGCCTCTAGGTGTTCCATAGGGTGTGCTGGCACCCCATACACACACACACACACACACACACACACACACACACACACACACACACACACACACACCCCCTTCCCAGGGCATATAAACATGATCCTTCCCCATTTTCCTCGCGGCATGTTCCAGTTCAGCTTCGGACACCCTCTGTCGTGGTCCCGGGTATGTACGAGACTCATTATAAACATAATTCATTTGTTCCTCATCAGTTCCAATAACCAACTTCAACTTACTCATGTATAGATGTATGTGAGTTGGATCGTATGCCAGAACATATACCAGATATATGAGTCAGATGAGTAAAAATAATAAAATGTTAATAATAGTCTGTTGTGTTGTTTTGCAATTCGGGTTGTATACACTCAAATAATGGTGACATGAGGCATAAGGTGTATGTTTGAGGGTTTTCTTATTTGAATTATTACTTTGACACACTAGTCTCATAAAGTTGTAAACTGAGATCGTACAACTGATTTTGCTCGTATTCAGTTTTATCGATTTTGTCAGTTTTATCGGTCTTATGCTGTTTTCTTAGTTTAAGAGACAACTCAGGTTGTGTAAACTCAGGCTATAGCGGCGTGAGATATAAGGTGTATATATATAAGAGTTTTCATGTTTGGATTATTCTTTCGACATATTAATCTCACGGATCTGTAATTTGGGCTTGTACAACTGGTTTTGTCATATTTACCTTACTTGATGCCTCATTGCCTGCTTTTGTATCTGTGCTTACGACACAATTTTCAATACGTGCTTTTTATTCAGATTTATCGATACATGTGTGCCCGTATGTGCACGCCTCTTGGCCTCATCTTAGCGCTCGTTGGGTACCTTTCTGACTCCCTTAGACCTGCATGTTCAGATCTTGGAGCTTGGGCTGGCGTGGATCTTTTTGCCGAGGACCAAGCTTACTTTGCAGAGCAGGCTGACGGCTGTAGCTCTAGTTCCTTCCAGTCTTTTCTTTCCAGCTCGCGAGACTCCCTCACAGCTCATGAGCAATCTCTTGTATTGTTCATATTTGTACAGCATACGTTTGCAGCTCCAAGTGATGTAATATGTTTATAATATTATGTGCATCTCTGTGATAACTCTATACATGTAACTTTCTGTTGAAATGTATAATATCACGTACTTCTGTTCTCTGATTTATGCCTGTACTTGTACTGATGCTTAGCGTATATATGTGAAGGCATTTTTACCTGCGTATATACGCCACAGTAACATATCCTTACCCATGGAATTAGGGCATTACAGGCCGTATCTAAATCAAAATTTAATTTCTTATTACCCATAAGGCCTGATGCTCAAGTTCAACAGATAGGTGACAAGCTTTTCCAAACACTAACCTATAAGGAGACATCCCTAAAATTATTTTGAAAGCGGTCTTATAAGCCCATAAGGCATCTACTAGTTTGGTGGATTAGTTTTTTCTATTCTGACTCACAATCTTCTCCAATATAAGTTTGATTTGTCTATTAGAGACTTCTACCTATCCACTAGTTTGAGGATGATATGGTGTGAAAAATTTATGTGTGATGGAATATTTTCGCATAAGAGCTTCAAAAGATCTATTACAGAAATGAGTACCATTATCACTGATTATGGCACGAAAGGTTTCAAAGCGCGAGAAACTGTTCTCTTTCACGAACTTGACAACAATCTTGTTGTCATTCATCTAGTTAGGAATGACTTCAACCCACTTGGACACATAGTCCACAACAAACCAAGATGTATTGGTTCCCCAATAACCTACAATAAGGACCCATAAGACAATGCCCCAAACATCAAAAATTTTTATTTTTAGAATTAGGTTGAGGGGCATCATATTATGTTTCGAGATCATTCCTACCATCTGATATTTTGGGCACATCTTGCAAAATTCAAAGGCATTTTTGAACAAAGTGGGCCAATAAATCCACTTTGTAGCATTTTTTTGACAGCCTTGTGGGAGTCAAAATGTCCATCACATGCAAGTTCATGACAGAAGGAAAGAACACTATTGACTTCCTCATTGAGAATACATCTCTTAATGATTTGGTCAGAAAGTACTTGAAAAGATACGATTTCTCCTAAAAGAAATACTGGACTTGAGATAAGAATCGGTAGATATCTTGTTTTGACCGATGAGATGAAATTTGATTTGTGACTAAGTAGTACATTATATCGGCAAATCAAGGTTTCCTAAAAGAAACTAAGAGACGTTCATCAGAAAAGTCATCATTAATAGGAAATTCATTATAAGGAGAGTTTGGGATACGTGAGAGATGGTTGGCAACAATATTTTCTACGCCCTTTTATCTAGAATCTCGAAATAAAATTCTTGAAGAAGGAGGATTGGTTGAGGCGAAACCTACACAGAAAAATAGAGTTTAGAACTAAAAGATAAAAAATGCTAGGGTTCCTCAGTACGACCACTATAGCTTGGCTATACGGGTCGCGATCCACAAGAAGGGACTGCGAAGAAAGCATTAAGTAATCCTTTTAACTTTACTAAAAATTGGTTGAAGATTTCTTCTTAGTTTTTTTTAAAAGAAAAGGTAAGTGTTAAGTTAGAAGAGGGAAGATAGAAGAAGATGATGGTGTTGGTGTTATCAAAAGAAGAACTAAGTTAAGAAAATGAAAAGAGGAAGGTGTTGGTTGAAACGTGTTTCTAAACTAATAAATGAAAAGAAATAAAGTAAGAAAAGTTACTTACCTCTTTTGGTTGATTACTTTCCTTGATCCTCGATGAAGTTTTACCTTGTGTTCAGAGATGATCAGCGCATAACCTATAAGATCGGATTCAATCCCCATCCACATTATATCATCAAGACTTCGGGGAGCAAGCATGAAATGATACAAACTTTTAAAAGGAGGAATCTATCATCATGAGCTATCGATGACACTCGCAAGCGCAAGGCAATTCCGATTTTATAAGACTAACTTGGATTGTAACCAAAACCAAAAGAAATAAGAAGAAGAATAAAAAAGGTAAATTTTCAATTAAATTGAAAAACGATGAAAGAAATGAAAAAGAGTACATCGGTGTCACTCTCAATACAATTCTTTTTCTCCTTCTCTTATGAGTCTCTTTTCTAATCTAAGCTTACAAATAAACAAAAAATTACATAAAAATAAAAAAAACCTAAGTTAAACAAACTAGAACGAGAAGTCTAATCCTAACTCTTTGCTGGAGTGCTGCCCGTTTTGCTAAAATGGAGTATTTATGGCTGAAAGGGTCAGGGGAGAGAGTATACAAATAGCGGGAGCAAATACTCTCCCAACAAAAGTAACCAAGCAGCGAAAATTCGGCTTTAACAACATTTTCGCGGCCAGGATCTGGCCAATGGGCCAGATCCGGGGGCGCTGGTCCGTAGATCTCTGATATGCTTTTATCTCCAATTGGTTTCTTGGTTTGATGTTGTGATCTTCATTGTATTTGTTCCTATCCTCTGAATGAGATAAAAATTCCTTCATGATTCAAATTAATTGGACTAGATTTATGATGATCTCCTCTCATTCTCTATTGAATTGCACCTGCACAAATCAGACATTAAGACAAGTTGATTAGCAGGATTTATTACACAATAAATGTGAGAATATAGTAATAGATATGCAATATATGTGTACAATCACAACCCCCGCACATATCTTTTGCTCGTCCTTAAGCAAAACAAAAAGAAAAACAGAGAAAACTCACTTTCGTAGGAATCACGGTTGCACTTAGCACGTGCAACAAGCCATTAAACCTCTAAGTTTTCCTTAGAGGACGAGTTTGTCTCATGAGGGTTTTCAGTGAATTACACCCACAAAGTTCATAAAGAAAGAAAAACAAAGTGTTAGTATTTTAAAAACACATTTTGATAAAGGGAAATATATTTGAAGTATTCTTGCAAAAACCAAGTAATCATACGTCATAGAAATACCAAACTATTCATCCCTAAATTTAGTCTCTATTTAAAAACTTGTTATCAATCAAGGTAAGGATTAAAACACAATTTCTTATCTAGCTATTATTTTACCCTAAGTTATATGCATTTTTGTGACCATGATTGTTTTGACTAAGGATTCTTCAACTCTAACTCTTATGCCTTATTTTACATATTTTAGCAGTAATATCCTTAGTTCTATTAGGTTTTCTAATTCGCGCATGTTACAAGCCTTTAGTTGGTGACTCTCAAATCGGATGGTCTTAGGGCACCAGGTGAAAAAAAAACACCCCAAGGACTTAAGGACTCGAGCAAATAAGACCACAAAAATAAGGGTTTTTATTAATTATATGGACCACTTTTAGGCGTGAATACTTATGCTTTAGGAGGCACAAATACTCAGCTTAATCAGAGAATTTTTGATATATATATATATATTCTTTTTTTCTTTTTTTATAAGGCATAAGAATCTTTATTTTTGAACCCTAAGTGTGCAAGTGTATAAAGTATGCATATTTCATCAAGGTAAAAATCAAGACTAAATTACTTTTTCAAATTTTCTTCCTAAACCTAGAAATCAAACAAATAATCTTATTTTGACCAAGTATAAGAAATCCTAATTATGATTCTCCTATTCGTTAAAATTAACTTAATTTCTTACAAAAAATAAGTCAAAATATTGTTTTCCTTTTCAAAAAGTTTTTAAAAGCAAATTTTTTTTTATATATATAAAAAGAAAGAAGAAAACCTATGTTAGAACCTTCCCCCACACCTATCTCATGCATTATTCTTAATGTATGATTGCATGCATATATGCATGAAAAAGAAAAAAGGGAAGGAAAAATGTTACCTCAAGGTGGTGGTTCCGGTGGTGGTCAGATTGGGCCAAACATTGCTATCAATCTAAATAATGTGGAGTTTTAAAGAACCCACGTTTGATGAACTCTTCCCTACTTACATTTTTACAACTCCTAGACTGAATAGGATCATACATGATCAATCTTGGAATATCATTTCGGAGTCATAATGGTCTATACCTTGGTCCAATAATGGAACGTGACTCGGTGGAGTAGTTGATTTAGATTCTAAAATAAAAGGTACGGAAACTAATACTGACTCAGGAATGTGTCTCAAATCAAGTTTAGGTTCAAGTGTCAGTTTTGGATTAAAAGTTTGGTCCAAATCAAAGAACTGAAATTCACATTCTTTTCACATCAATGAAATACGACTATCCAAAAGTGGTGGTTCATGTTCTATATTTATTGGTACGGGAATTGATGTTAGCTGGGGAATTGGGTCCAACTTGGATAGGATACCAGAGTCAACATAGATTCAAAAATTGAAACTGAATCACAAAGTTGGGGATCAAGGTCTCATTCACAATCAAGTTCAATCTCATTGAATTGAAAACTTGCCAATTTGTTCAAGATTTTTGATTATTCAAGTTCAAAATATTATGGTGGAAATGAATCTTGATTAAAGTTATTTCCAAGACACCATGATTCTTGATTCTTGTCATTATGGTTAGGATATCATGATTGGTCAACAATTGGTAAGGGAGAGTTTCTCATTCTTATAGGTGTTGGCCACTTGACTTATTTGTACTTCTAACCTATTGATGTCCTGATTGAAAGTATTTTGGATTGGAATCAAGATTTTCATACTCTTTTTTCAAATCAATCGGTTCTTCTTCTTGTTGTAGTGGGACTTGAGAAAAGGAGTATGGATCGTGGTTTTGAAAATTTTGAGGGGATTGTGAGTCCATTATGTTTTGAACTTATCGTTCAGACTATACAAGGCTTCTAGAATCTTTTCGAAATCAAAATTTTCCTCTATAAGTTATTCTAGAAAAGAAGTATAAGAAGCTGAATGTTGGTAAGGTGGTTGATAAAATGAGTCAGGAGTTGTATCCTTACTGACTCGGTGACGAGTGGAGATAATGATTCCAATTTTGTTCATTATACTGAGACTGGGGCATATGTTGATTCGGATAAAACCAATCCGGCATACTTGGTCGATTAAAGTTATGCAATGTCGGGTTGGTGATATCCGAGACAAAAGAGGTCGAGGTGAAATATGGATTAGTATTAAAGTCGAAAAAATTGTTGTTATAATCCATTTCATGTAGCACTCCGTTCCCAGGATACGTACCCAGATACATGTCCCTATTTTTCAACCGTATTGTTTCAATTTTCTTTAGTATTTATTTTTGGGTAGTGATTGCTTATATTATTTGGTATCAGATCTGCACTATCAAACCTAGAGTCAGCTATGATCTGGACCAGGAACCCGATACCAGCATACTGACCGATTTGACCTTTTCGGTAATTCAATTTGACTGATTTTAGTTTGAAACACTGTTTTCCAATATTTTATATTTTTCATGATTTCTAGAATTTTTCAAAATTATTCTGCAAAATCTTCAAAACCGATGTCGTTTGGTATCGCTGACCGATTCTCAGATTCTTTAGTTTTCAAACAGAATTGAATTTTTAGAAACGGCTTTCACATTACTTCTTAGAATCTCATTTTCTATCTAAATACATTTTTTTGAGATTTTTCTGAATTTATCAAAATTTGACCGATTTTGGTGTCGACCAGTCTCGCCGGAAGATTTCAGGATTTTTAATTTAAAAACCTAATTTAATTTCTCAAATACGATTTCATCATGCATCTTAAAATAATATTTTCTATTTTTAAGAATTTTTGAGAGCATTTCTGAAATAGTCAATTTTTACCCGATTTAAATAATAATATTAATTATCAATTATTTCCCTTTCTTACTTTTTCTTCCTCTTCTCCTTTACTTAATTCTCCTATTTTATCCTACTTATTTATTATTTAATAATATATTTTAATTACTTATTTTAATATTTTTCTTTTTCTTTTCCTTTTTCTTCTTTTCTTTCTTTTCTTTTCTTTTTTCCTTCTCTTTCTTCCTTTCTTTTCCCCCACCTGCTCCCCATCCTCCCCATTCCCTGCCAACGAACCACAGCAGCAGCAGTCCATTCCCCCCATATCCGCCATATTCTCTCATTCTCTTTCTTTTCCTCTTTCCCTTTCTTTCTCTCATTTTCTCCATCTCCCCCATTTTCTCAATTTCCTCTCTCCCACCAACTCCCAACCTCCTCCTCCTCCCTTGGGCCTCCGCCTCCGCCTACTCCACCACCAGAGCGCCTCCTCCGGCCACTTAGGTCCGACCATCTCCTCCCCCAACTCTCTCTCTCTCTCCTCCTTCTTCCACCATACAACACCATCTCCTACTTCAATTTTCCCAAAACCCATTATCACCATCTTCTTCTTCTTCTTCTTCAATTCACCACCGATCAACCATAATTCCACCACCACTACCTCCCCCAATCCACCACCATCTCACTTCCACCACACTACTACCACAACGACCTTATCCTCTAATTCCCACCACCACCACCATTCTACATCACCTTCATCAACTACCGCAAACGACAACACCAACAACACAACAACATCACACCCTTCTCCCCGGGCCCAGATCGTGTGCCGCCCCCTCCGGTGGCGGCGCCGCCTTCCACGCCGCCAGCGGTGGCCAACAACCGCCGGCCACCCCACTCCCGTTCTCTCCTTTCTTCTTTCCCTTCTTTTCTTTCTTTCTTTCTTTCACTTTTTCTTTCCCCCTTTCTTTTATTCCCTAACCACTTCCTTTTTTTCAGCAAGAACTCTCTCTCTCTCACACACACACACACACACTTTCCCATGACTCTTTCACACTCTCTATCTCTCTCTAGCTCCCTTTCTTTTCTCTCTTGTAGCTTCTTTCTCTCCTTCCAACTAATTCTTCTCTCTCCTCTCTTATTCTCTTTCTCTCTATATATATTTATATATTTTATTATGGATTGATAGCGTGCACGTGGTGTTCGTGGATTTCCCAGATATTGCTCGGCGTCGTGTGATTTTAGGCGAGTACAGTTTCTCTTGAATGAGTATCTGTTTTCTTTTGGGCAATACCTTTTCTGGGGATGCTATTATGACTTTTAATACATGATGCATCATTATGCGAGTTAACATATGATATGCGAGTGATTTTCTAATATTAACATGTTTTATGAATACCTGTCGGCCGTTATTATAATTCATTGAATTGGTATTATACTTACATTGGATATGCCTAGATACGCTCCCGCTTCGCTTCGCTTCGCATAGCTAAGTAATAGATTAGTTTATTGTTGTTATATATATGGTTGTGAAGAGTTTGAAATTTTAACAATACTATTCTCCTGTACTATGTTACATGACCGGATGATTATCTGATATATGATGTTGTAACTCTGTATTCAACTCACCTGATACCGACATGTTAATTACCTGACCCTGATATGTTTATACTTGATTCCTGATCCCTGACACTTGATATGTTATCACTTAACACCTGATACCTGACGATTGACATGCTATCACTTGGTACCGATACATTTGACCTGATGTTATGACACTTGAATAGATATTATTACACCTGACACCTGTATTATTTTGCTTATTTATTATTATCGCTTTTGCATGGACTTGACATAATTATTATACTGTTATCAGACATCTGGTACCCCTGAACTCATGTACCCTAAACTCCTGTACTCTTAAACTCCTGTATCCTCTGTACTCATGCCCCCTGCACTGTTACTCTTGTTAATAGCACGGTCATACCGGCGTCTGGCGGAGTGTGCCTGGTGTCGGGATGACGAGGATGTATCCCACGATCATGCTAGCGTCCGACGAATCTTGAATGGAACTAAGTGCCACACCGAACAAAATGCCACACCACGCACGTGGTGGGGCCACCTCTTGAATCTTTGTGGGCCAGACAGACCAAAGTGCCACACGAACCAAACAGCCACGCCACACGTGGTGGGGGCCACCTCTTGAATTTGTGGGGGCCACCTCTTGAATCTTTGTAGGCTAGACAGACCAAAGTGCCACACGAACCAAACTGCCACGCCACACGTGGTGGGGGCCACCTCTTGAATTTGTGGGGGCCACCTCTTGAATCTGTGGGGCTACCTCCTGAATTTGTCCTCCAAGAAAAATAATCCATCCTCCTGCCTGTGCTGCCTGGTGTTAGCGTGATAAGCATGCTCAGTGCATATTAACACACGTACTTGTATAATAATAATGTCAGGAGCATATGTTATTTGGTCTCTTCCCTATTCGAATAATGGTACTCACATATCAGAGTTCAGATGAGTTCTACTAGAAGTGCGGGCTCCAGCGTGAACTGTCGGTGTTGTGGGATGCCGGTGGAAAAGAGACAAGAATAACAAATGATACTGATGATTATTATTGAATAACTTAAATGCAATACCTTTATATTCTCCGGTTATAGTGATGAATCATTTAATCAGGTGTTATGCCATAAGTTGACACCCTGCTTTATGGCATATGATTTCTGTGACACAGTGATTACTCCAGACACACTCTAGTTTGTTACTCTGAGGGTGACTCAAGTTGTATGAACTCATATGATGGCGATATGGGATATGTAGTATATAGATGAGGGTTTCCTTATTTGGATTATCCCCTTTACCTTGATGTACCAATCTCATGAATCCATAATCTGAACTTGTACAACTAGTTTTGTCCATACTTGTATTTATTGCATGCTTAATATATTTATCGCATGTTTATTTATACTTAAGCTCTCAACACCATTTTCTATTCATGTTTTCCAATTCGGATTTATCGATATACATGTATTTTCTTGAATTCAGATTTACTATTGCTCCTCTAATTTCCATTTATGTTATTGGTCATTACCTGTACTTGTATGCTTGAATCACATCACTTGATCATTTACACGTGTGATTGCCTAAGCACACCACCTGGCTTTAGCTTGTGTACTCGTTAGGTTGCTTTCTGACAACCCTGGACCTTCATGTCCAGATCCACGAGCCTGGGCCATTGTGGCCTTGCTGTAACTGATCAGAGTAGCACAAGGATGCGTGGATTAGTGGTTGTCTGTCCGGAGTTCCTTTCCTTCTAGCCTCCTTGGTCGGCTTGTGAGATTCTCATCTTGCTACTCGTGGGTATCTTCCAGTCCTTTTCATGCCTTGTAATCATACTCTACGCCTTTTGATGTAATATTCATATATGTTGGATTACACCCATTGATGAATTGTGTACTTGCATATTCCTGTTGGAATATATATTACTACTATGTTTCCGCATTCTGATTCTTGCCTATACTGATGCTTAGTGTTCATATGTAAGGGTATTTTCGTCCTGCGTATATACGTCGCAGTAGTGTCTCTGTACCTGCAGGATCAGGGTGCTTCATTTCACACAAACGATGACAAAAACAAACAAAAGAAAAATCTAGCTTATATTAAGGTAGACCTAATACTTAGATGACTCCTAACCGACTGACTGTCTAGGAGAGGTATATTGCAATAGCCTATCCACAGGTTAATCGGCCAGGTAAGGGCAAAATGTAGTGGGAGGTATCCGTGCAGAGCAACGGGCCTTAATTACACTAACCCATTGGTTTTCAAGGATCTTGCCTCTTAATACCCAACCTTAGATACTGATGTGATCAGAGTCAAGCTCTAGCAATTTTCTCCCGATATCAATCTCCTATTGAGCCCGAGATGTCCCTAGGGCCAACATCTACTTAGTTTTAAGTTAGGATTGGGTTAGTGAGTGAGGAGATTGTTTTCAGGCTAAGGAAGGATAATGAATCCCCACCTTATCTTGTTTATAGGTTGATACCTTTATCGCTTTAGTGCAAGTGTACAAGTACATAGCAGAAAGTAACATTTAAGCAATATAAACAAATCAAAAGTGTTCCTATACTACATGTTATGCACACGTACTTTTGCTCTAGCACTCTTCAACAGTAATGAAATGTAAACAAAATTAGATAAATGCCCTAAATGTAAAGTCTAATCTGTTTTTTAGCAATTACAAGCACAAGTTACTGTTGGATTAAATACAGTGTGCAAACTAAATTAATAAGAAAATCTAATAAATGCAGAAGCTGTATTTTGCAGTATGGAAGCACCTGCAAAAAATTCAGTTAGAAGTTTACCTCTTTTGCCACAAAATGGAGGGCTCTAGTGCTCTGCTTTCTTCGGTAGAGGCACAGAGTAACAATATTTTCACTGCAATTTTTAGATTTCTGAATTCAGCCCCTGCACACAAAAACAGAGAAGAAAAAGGTTAACTGTTAAGTAAATTTTAAAAAAAATTACTGTCCCTCCTCGGTAACAACATTAAAATTTGGTTAAAGAGAGATAGAAAGTGCTAGGGTTTCTCAATACTATCACTATAATAAGTGGTGATGCGGGTCGTGATCCACAAGAAAGAACTGCGATGAAAACGTTAAGTAATCATTTTAACTTTACTAAAACCGGTTAAAGATTTCTTCATATTTTTTTTAAAAGACCAAAAAAGTGTTAAGTTAGAAGAGAAGATAATAGAAGAAGAAGATAGTGTTGGTGTTTTCAAAAGAAAAACTAAGTTAAGAAAATAAAAAGAGGAAGGTGTTGGTTGAAACATGTTTCTAAATTAAGAAATGAAAAGAAATAAAGTAAGAAAAGTTACTTATCTCTTTTGGTTGATTACTTACCTTGATCTTTAGCAAAGGTTTACTTTGTGTTCGGAGGCGATCAGCGTATAACCTATAAGATCGAATCAGTCCTCGTTCACATTATATCATCAAGACTTTGGGGGGCAAGCATGAAATGATACATACTTTTAAAAGGAGGAATCCATCGTCATGGGCTATCGGTGGCTCTCGCAAGGGTAAGGAGATTCTGATGCAATAGAACTCACTTGGATTGTAATAAAAACCAAAAGAAACAAGAAGAAGAATAAAAAAGGTAAAATTTTGATTAAACTGAAAAATGATGAAAGAAAAGAAAAAGATTACATCAGTGTCACTTTCAATACAAGTCTTCCTCTCCTTCTCTCGTGAATCTCTTCTCTAATCTAAGCTTAAAATAAACATATAATTACATAAAAATAAAAAGAAAAATCTAAGTTAAGAATGAAAAGTTTAATCCTAACTCTCTGCTAGAGTGGTGCCTGTTCTGCTCTAAAAAATATAGTATTTATAACTCAAAGGGGTTAGAAGAGGGAGTATACAGATAGGGCAAATGCTCCCCCAATAGAAGTAACCATGCTGCGACGGGCCAGGATCTGGATAGTAGGCCAGATCCGGGGAGCGCTGGTCTGTAGATCTCTGATATGCTTTTATTTCCAATTGGTTTCTTGATTTGACACTGTGATCTTCATTATATCTATTCCAATCCTCTGACTGAGATAAAAAATCCTCCATAATCCGATTTAGTTAGACTAGATTTGTGATGATCTCCTCTCATTCTCCATTAAATTGTACTAGCACAAATCAGACATTGTGACAAGTTAATTAACAATATTTATTACACATTAAATATGAGAATGTAGAAAAAAATATATGCAATATACATGTATAACAAGGATCCAATGAATGAGTCGGGCTTTGACATCCTTCTTAAGTATGAGGTACCTAAGCGCAGAATGATCAGTGAAGATGGTGGTTTTTGACCCAAGAAGGTATGGATGAAATGTCTCTGAAGCAAACACTACCGCTAAGAATTCCTTCTCGGTTGTAATGTAGTTCAATTGGGCATCATTTAGAGTTCTACTTGAGTAGTAGATCACATGCTGCTTGTTATCAATGCGCTGTTTTAAGACATCACTTATGGTAAAATCTGAAATGTCGCAAATGATCTCAAATGGCTTTGATCAATCCAGAGCAGAAATAATTGGTGCATAAATTAACTCTTTCTTAAGCTTCTCCAAGCATTAAGGCATTCATTATCGAAAGTGAAATGCATATCCTTAACTAAAAGGTTGGTCAAGGATCTAGCAATCTTGCTACTGTCCTTAATAAATCTACGATAGAAACCGGCGTGTCTTAAGAAAAATCGGATATCCTTTACATATTTAGGCACAAGAAGCTTAGCAATGCAATCAATCTTTGCTTTATCCACTTCAATTCCTTTTCTTGAGATTTCATGTCCCAAGACAATTCCATATTTTATCATGAAGTGGCATTTCTACAAATTTAATGTCAAGTTTTTTCTCAGAACAACATTGGAAGACAAGTTCTAAATGGTGAAGACATTGATCGAATGAATCTCCGTAGATGGAGAAATCATCCATGAAAATTTCAAGAAACTGTTCTACCATGTCAGAAAATAGACTCAACAAGCAACGTTGAAACATTTCGAGGGCGTTACACAAACCGAAAGGTATTCGACGATAAGAAAACATTCCATATGGGCATGTAAATGTGGTTTTCTCTTGTCTTTTGGAGCTATAAGAATCCAATACTCCGAGTAACTATCCCAAATGGAAATGTAAACATGGTTTTCTCTTAGTCTTCCGGAGCTATAGGAATCTGATTGAACCCCAAGTAACTGTCCAAGAAACAGTAATACTCGCGGCCAACTAGACATTCAAGCATTTAATCAATGAAGAGAAAAGGGAAATGGTCCTTTCGAGTGGCAACATTCAACTTTCTAGAGTTAATGCAAACCCGAATCTTGGTGGAGAGTCAAGTTTGGACTAACTCTTTATTCTCATTTTCTACCATGGTGAAATCAGACTTTTTCGGAACTGTGTAGACTGGGCTAACCCATTGGCTATTAGAAATAGGTTAAATGATCCCATTGTCTAAGAGTTTTAAAATTTTGGCACGGGCAACTACTTGCATTATAGAGTTTAACCTATACTGTAGGTCCTTCTTTGATGTCACCTCTTCATTAAAATAAATGCGATGTTAAACTATAGCTGGATTAACCCCTTGATGTCAGTTATGGTCCAACCAATGGCTTCCCTGTGTTTTCTAAGAACTGATATAAGATTTTCTTCTTGCTTGACAGTCAGATGGGATGCGATAATGACACAAAAAGTCTCTTATTCACGTAAATAGACATACTTGAGATGCTTAGGCAAAGTTTTCAATTCTATGGAAGGGGAAGACAGGAGGAGTCAAGTTTGTTAGCTTCAGACTCGGTGAAATTGGGCTTGATACCCAGTTCACAGCAGAATCGACAATCTGATCAAGGTTGAAATATTCAGATTTCAACTCAAACTCACACTTAGTTTCTAACTAAATCTCTTCACTGTGCTCACTCATCAAGTTCTTAATGATGATTACTTCAAACGTTTGATTCTCTACATCACGGGGTTGCTTTTCTAGGTTGAAGACATTGACTTCTTTAGTCATGTCTTCAAAGTTAACCTCATGGATCTGTTTCTACAATTGATGGTTGCATTTGCAGTAGCAAGGAGCGAACGCCCTAGGATGACGAGAGTTTAAGATCTAGGATTGGACACGTTAAGATCTAGGATTGGACACATGTTGGATCTCAAGAATAATGTAATCTACAGGGTAGATAAACTCTCAGACCCGGATGGGAACATTAGTAATTTCCCCTTGAAAACTTTTGCTGATCAGTCAGCCAATTGGATGGTAACTTGGGTAGGACTAAGCTTGCCCAATGATTGCAAAAATTGAAGTATCGTGTAGCTTAGGAATAACGGGTTGTATCCACGAGGAGAGATGCGATGCAAGCATTTTGATATTTAGAGAAAAACAAGTTTTATTGTTTGCGTTTTTTATATGAAAAGAAGATAGAGAGTAAAGAAGCGATTCAAAGAAAAATTGAAAATTTAGAAGAGATTTTGAAAAAGATGATTTTTAAGAAACTTGAGAGTGATGTTGTTTGTATTTAATAAAAGAGAAGACCTCACTAATCTTTACTTAACTCTAGATTTTTTTCTTGAAAGTTCAAATGCCTCAAGATGATCATAGGTAAAAGTTTAATCTTATGTTCGAAGAGAAGTCAAGTAAAACACATAACATAGACTTTAGAAATTGAGCTTGAGTTTTGAAATCGTTATTAAGTTGAATGTTAAACCATTAAGGCAAAGCAAGCATGGAAGAAAAATAAGTTTTTTTATAAGAGATTAACTTCAAAGTGTAAGTTCAAAAACAAATCCTATCTCATGTGCCTTCAAGAGCACTCGCTAAAAACCAAGGCTTAAACTAAGGTATTCAAATGATTCCAATGGGCCTTTTCATTAAACCGATCAAGAGTAGAATTAGAGAGGAGAGATTGGTGAGCCCAGAACGAGGAAATTTAGCAAATAAATAACAATTAGAAAAATAATTAATAAATATACCGTCACAAAGAGAAGGAAATAAAGAAGAGTCTCGAATCTTTATTGATGTCACGTTCAATCTTCGATTACAACACTCTTTCTCTCTCTCACTTTGTTTCTGAACTGAACTACAAAACGAATACTGAGATACAACTTCTCATAAACTATCTAACAATGATCCTAAACTTTAAAAAAAGTTAATCCTAGTCTTCGTCCCTTTCTTCACAAATTTTCTCAGTATTTATAGGAAAAACCAGAGGGGGAGGCGTGAGCAGATGGGGGGGCAAACGCTCCCCCTTATCCCCTAATATGACCATGGATCCACAGCTTTGGCCACGAATCCGCGGCCTGGATATGGCCAATTGGCCACATCCAGGCGGAGAAGATCGGGGGTTGACTCTTTTTTCCATTTATCTAGTTAGATTTTCTGTTTGATCTTCTGATTTTGATGATTCTTTATTGATCTTCAGTTAATTAACTAGATCTATGAAAAACTGAGTTTAACTAGTTTTCAACTGATTTATCTTCTTTAATTGGCTCTGATTTACCTGATCCTTGATTTGAATTAATTCTGATTAAATCAGAATTTAGATAGGCTTTGGGCTTGTTTTCTCTTCCTTCTCCCTTGGTAAACGCCTGCACATTATTTACACAAAAATAAGAATAAAAATAGAGTTTATTATAACATAAATATGGAAAATATGATAATAAATACGCAACTTCAGCGACCGATCACACCCCCATACCGATCTTTTACTTTTCCTCGAGCAAAACAAAACTAACTATCTATTTTCAGGAAACACGATTGCACTTAGCATGTGCAACAAGCCGTTAAACCTCTAGGTTACCCCTAGAAGTCGAGTTTTGTCTCATGAGGGTTTTCAGTGGATTACACCCACAAAATGTATAAAGAAAGAAAAACAAAGTGTTAGTATTTTCGAAAAGCATTTTGAAAAAGAGAGAAAAATATTTGAAGTATTATTGTCAGAGGTCAAGTAATTTATAAGTTATAGGAAAATTGAATTTTTCAATCTTAAACTTAGTCTCTATTCAAACTTTTTATCAATTAAAGTAAGGAGTTAAACTGTATTTCTCATCTAGTTTATTACTTTACCTTAAGTCTTATGCACCTTCGTGACCTTGAAATTTTGACTAGGGGTTCTTTAACTCCAACTCTTATGCTTTATTATTTTTTATATTTTTGGTGCTATTATTCCTTAGTTCTATTAGGCTTTCTAATCTGTCCATGTAACGAGCCTTTAGTCAGTAACACTCAAAGCAGACAGTTTTAAGGCACCGGGTGAGAAAACACCCCAAAGACTTAACAACTCAAGCAAACAAGGCCATAAAACTAAGAATTTTTATTTATAAGAAATATACCACTTTTAGGCGTGAATACTTATGCTTTATGAGGCACAAATACCCAGCTTAATCGGAGGATTTTTTTTAATACATATATTTCAAAACTTATCTAATCATCTTTTGCATAAATACCAAAGCTTGCTTAGGCCAAAACACCTAGTTAATCAATAATTAGATTTGTTTATTTTTCACATATATATATTTTCTCTTTTTTTATAAGGAATAAGAATCTTTGTTTTTGAACCCCAAGTGTGTGAGTGTATAAAGTATGCATATTTCATCAAGATAAAGATCAAGACTAAATTACTTTTCTAAAATTTCTTCCTAGCCCTAAAAATCAAAAAAACAATCTTATTTTGACCAAGTATAAGAAATCCTAATTATGATTCTTCTATTCCTTAAAATTAACTTAATTTCTTGCAAAAATATGTCAAAACATTGTTTTCTTTCCAAAAACCTCTTTTCATTTTTTTTTTAAGTTTATGTTAGTCATGTTAGAACCCTCCTCCACATCTATCTCATCAATTGTCCTCAATGTATGAAAGAAATGAATAGATGCATGAAATAAAATATAAAAGAGGTAAAGTTACCAATACACTTGGTCGAATACAGCCATAGTCGTTTTATTTACCGGTACCGATTCCAAGAAAAGTTTAAGGCGTTGACCATTACCTTAAAGTCATTCCCATTCTTGGTGTTACTGATCTCTACAGCACCATGTGCAGACACTGTCTTTACAATCAATGACCCTGTCCATCTCGATTTCAACTTCCCTAAAAAAGGATGAAGCTTAGAATTATAGAGTAAGACTTTTTGTCCGGGGACAAAAAGTTTTTCTCATGATAAACTTATCATGAAAAATCTTAACCATACCTTTTATTATTCTAGCATTCTCATAGGCCTCATTTCTCAACTCCTCAAGGTCACCAGCCTTGTCTAAATTAAAATTTAGTTGCTTGATTGATTGAGGGAAACCTGCATAAAAAATATAGAATTTTAGAAACATAGAATAGAAGTGTAAGGTACTTAATTCTACTACGATAGCAAGTGGCTATGCGAGTCGTGATCCACAAGAAGGGACTTGCGATGAAAGCATGTTGTAAGTTCTCTTTAGTTTACTTGAAATAGTTAGTCTTCTTTGTTCTTGTAAAAAAGGGAAAAATAATCTCTTTTGTTAAGTTAGGAGAAAGTGGTAGATTAAGAAGGTGGAGAAAATAGAAAATAGATTTATACAAAGAAAGTATAAATAGTAAAGAGTTGGTATTTTTGAAATTATTTTCTAAACCTAGAAATGTGAATAAAGAAAAGCTAAATAAAACACTTACCTCTTTGGCGCTGGCTTACCTTTGATCCGTATCAATGATGTACCTTGGCTTGAAGGTGATCGAAGCATGACATATATGATCTTCCCATTCCCGTTCTAAACTATGAAATGAAGATGCAAGCTACACTAACATAGAAATGACTATCTATCACCATAAGCCATCAACGATACTTGCAAGGACAAGACAAATTCAAGGCTATCGAAGTCATTTGGATTTACAAACATAGAAGAAGGAAGTAGAAAAAAATAAGAGTAAAGAAGAAAAGAAAACTTTGATTCAATTAAAAAAATAGAGAAAGACTGACACCGGTGTCACCCTTAGTACACGCTTCACCCTCATTCCTCCATGAAACTCTTCTCTAGTCTCAGTTACATAAAGAAAAATGAAAATTAAATAAAAGAAAAGTAAAAATCTAAGTTACAAAGTAACGTACAGCCTAGCCTATGCTCTCTGCTAAATTGTTCCCTTTTTGCCTTTGAAAATGTTTATAGGTGAAATGGAAAGGGGAGAGTAGTGTACAGTTAGGGGAAGCAAACGCTCCCCCAGATTCTGTACTATTGTGACGGATCCGCAAGGATTGCGGCAGATCCATGGCAATTCTATGGCCAGATGGCCAGATTTTGGGAGAGGCTGCGTTGAATTTCCTGTTTACTTGTATTATCCACTTGGTTTCTCCATTTGAGCTCTGAACTTGACGATATCCTCCTTGACCTTCAACTAACTGAAATGGATTCACATAAATCTGAATTTAACCAGTTTCTATTTGGTGTTGTCTCTCTGATTTGCTCTAATCTTCAGCTAAACATTTGCCCTAATCTTTGATTTTGATTTAATCTGAATTTCAGTGGGCTTTTGGGCTCATTTTCTCTTCCAACTCCTTTAGTAAATGTTTGCATTAATTTAGACAAAAATTCCATTAAAAATAGTGATTATTATACCATAAATATGGGAATGTGATGATAAATATGCAATATCAGTAACTGATCACACCCCCACACCTATCTTTTGCTCGTCCTCGAGCTAAACAAATAAAAAATAAAACATAGCTAACCTAGTTTAACTCACTTTTGTAGGAATCACGGTTGCATTTAGCATGTGCAACAATCCGTTAAACCTTTAGTTTACCCCTCCCTAGAGGACGAGTTTTGTCTCGTGAGGGTTTTCAGTAGATTACACCCACAAAATCCATAAAGAAAGAAAAACAAAGTGTTAGTATTTTTAAAAAAGCATTTTGAAAAAGAGAGAAAATATTTGAAGTATTATTGTAAGAGTTCAAGTAATCTATAAGTTATAGGAAAACTGAATTTTTCAATCCTAAACTTAATCTTTATTCAAAAACTCGTTATCAATCAAGATAAGAAGTTAAATTGTATTTCTCATCTAATCTATTATTTACTCTAAGTCATATACATCTTCATGACAATGAAATTTTGACTCAAGATTCTTTCACTACAACTCTTATGCCTTATTTTTCATATTTTTAGTGGTATTATCCCTCAGTTCTATTAGGCTTTCTAATCTGCCCATGTAACGAGTCTTTAGTCGGTGACTCCTAAGCCGGGGGTCTTAGGACACCGGGTGAGAAAACACCCCAAGGACTTAAAGATTTGAGCAAACAAGGCCAAAAACTAAGGTTTTTATTTATAAGATGAATCATTTTTAGGCGTGAATACTTATACTTTATGAGGCACAAATACCCAGCTTAATCAGAGGATTTTTGATATATATATATTCTTTTTCCTTTCTTTCTTTTTCTTTTCTTTTCCCCCTTTTTATAAGGCATAAGAACCTTTATTTTGAACCCTAAGTGTGTAAGTGTATGAAGCATGCATATTTCATCAAGGTAAAAATCAAGACTAAATTACTTTTTCAAATTTTTTTCTAACCCTAGAAATCAAACAAATAATCTTATTTTGACCTAGTATAAGAATCCTAATTATGATTCTCCTATTCCTTAAAATTAACTTAATTTCTTACAAAAAATAGGTCAAAGTATTGTTTCTCTTTTCAAAAAGTTTTTAAAAGCAAAGGAAATGTTATTATATATATTTTTTAAATAAAAAAAAACCTATATTATGTTAGAACCCTCCCCCACACCAATCTCATTCATTGTCCTCAATGTATGAATGAATGCATAAATACATAAATAAAAGAAAGGGAAGAAAAATATTACCTTAAGGTGGTGGTTTCGGTGGTGGTCAGATTGGACCAAGGGTTGCAACCCAATCTAAATAATGTGGTGGTTCACGGAACTCACCTTTATTTACCTCTTTTCTATTTACATATTTACAATCCCCAATATGAATAGGATCATGCAAGATTCTATAATGAAAATTATTTCTTTTACATGACCAATCTTGAAAAATTATCACTGGGTCATTATGGTCAATGCCTTGGTCCAACAATAGAATGTGGTTTTATGGAATGAATGATTTGGACTCTGAAATGAAAAGTTTGAGAACCAATACTAAGTCAGAAAAATCAACTTTGGGTATGAGAGTCGGTTTTGGTTCAAGAGTTGAGTCCAAATCAAAGAATTCAATTTCACATTTTTTTTCATCAATGAAATGTGACTATCCAAAAGAGGTGGTTCAATTTCAAAATTAATGGATACATGAATCAATGTTGGCTTAGAAAATGGGTCCAACTTAGGTAAGAATACCGAAGTCAACATAGATTCAAAAATTAGAATTGAATCACAAAGTTGTGGGTCAGGGGTCACATTCGTGTTCAAGTTCAATTTTATTGAAATGAAAACTTGACAATTTGTCAATGAGTTGATATTAGTCAAGTTCAAGATTTTTTGGTGAAATTGAATCTTGGTCAAAGTCTTCAAGATATCATGATTCTTGATTTTTCATCAATATGGCTAGAAGTGTCGGGAATAGTCATAGATTAGGTAGGGAGAGTTTCTTATTCCTATGCATGTTTTCCAATCAACTAAGTCTTACTTCTATCATATCGAATGAATCATTTTGGAGTTGAATCATGGATTCCATACTCTTTTCTAAGTCGGTATGTTCTTCTTGTTGTGGTACTTAGAAAATTGAGTAAGGATCTTGAATTTAAAAGTCTTGATGGGATTTTGAGTCTTCTAGATTTTGAATTCACCGCTCAAGCTCTTCTAAGGCTTCTATCCTCTTTTCCCAGTCAATTGATTCTTCTATTGGTTGTTTGGAAAAAGGAGTATATGAAGCAGAATGTTGGTAAGATGGTTGACCATATGACTTGGGGGAGTTGTATCCCCACTAACTCTGTGAAGAGTAACGATGATTGTTCTAATCCTGTTCATAATATTAGAACTGGGGCATATATTAATTCAGATAAGACCAATCTGGCATACTTGGTTGGTTAAAGTTAGATATGCCGGGTTGGTAATATCCGAGTCAAAAGAGATCGGGGTGAAGTATGGATCACTATTTGCATAAGAATAATTGTGATTATAATCCATATCACCAAGATGTCAAAAACAAAATTACAAGCAAGCAAGCAAACAAACAAACTAAAAAATCTAGCCTAAGTTAGGGTATACTTTAGACCTTGACGACTCCTAACTGGTTAGACTGTCCACATGGGGTATATTATAGAATCAGACTGCAAGTTAATCGGCCAGCTAGGGGCAAGACTAGTGAGAGGTATTCGTGTTTAAGCAACGAGCCTAATTATGCCAAACTACTGTTCTTCGAGGTTTTGCCTCTCAATCCCCAACCTTTGATACCGATTTGGCAAGAGTCAAATCTAATCAACTTTCCCCTTAGGTCAGTCTCCTATTGAGTCCAAGATGTCCCTAGGGCCAACATCTACTCAGTTTTAAGTTAAGTTTGGGTTAGTGAGTGAGGAGATTGTGTGGGCTAAAGGAGGGTAATGACTTCCCATCTTATCTTATTTATAGGATAAGCCCTTAATTCAGTCTAGTGCAGTGTACAAGTATATAGCAAAAAAGTAACACTCAAGCAATATTTCATATAGAAATGAACCTTATACTAAATGCTATGCACACACACTTTGGCTCCAACACTCTTCAACTGTAAATAGAAAATGTAACGAAATAGACATGTACCTAAATACAAGTGTAAATGCTTTTTAGCATTTACAAGCAACATTTACTATTGAGGTTAGAAAAGTATGTACAGTGAGTTAAACAAGAAAATAAATAGCTACAGAAACTTAAACTTTGCAATTCAACCAACCTGCAAAAAAATACAGGTTAGTAGTTCACTCAGATTGCCGCGGGAATACTGTAAATCTGAGGGCATCTGGGCTTTATTTTCTTGAGCAGAGTCCAGAGCTACTTATATGTCCACTATAATAAAAATTTTCTTGATGTCTCCTCCGTACACAAGAACAGAGAAGAAAGTTAACCAATAAAGTAAACAAAAAAGAGTTACTTACCATCCCTCTCCGACAATGGCGCCAAAATTTGATTGAGAGAAACCTGCACAGAAAAATATAGAATTTCAGAAATGTAGAATAAAAGTGCAAGGTACTCAATTCTACTGCGAGAGTAAGTGACTATGCGGGTCGTGATCTACAAGGAGGGACTTGCGATGGAAGCGTATTGTAAGTTCTCTTTAGTTTACTTAAAATGGTTAAAAGTCTTCTTTATTCTTGTAAAGAAAAGGAAAATGAATCACTTTTATTAAGTTAAGGAGAAAGTGGTAGATTGAGAAGGTGGAGAAAATAGAAAATAGGTTTTTACAAAGAAAGTGAAAATAGTAAAGAGTTGGTATTTTTAAAATCATTTTCTAAACCTAGAAATGAGAATAAAGGAAAGCTAAATAAAACACTTACCTCTTCGGTGCTTACTTACTTTTCATCCGTATCAACGATGTATCTTGGCTTAAAGGCAATCGAAGCATGACATATATGATCTTCTCCATTCCCGTTCTAAACTACGAAATGAAGGTGTAAGATACACTAATATAGAAATGGCTATCCATCACCATAAGTCATCAATGACACTTGCTAGGGCAAGGCAAATTCGAGGCTATCGGAGTCATTTGGATTTACAAATACATAAGAGGGAGTAGAAGAAAAATAAGAGTAAAGAAGAAAATAAAACTTTGATTCGATTAAAATAACAATGAAAAAAAGAAGAAAGACTTACACCGATGTCACCCTCAGTACAAGTTTCACTCTCATTCCTCCATAAAATTTTTCTCTAGTCTCAGTTACATAAAAAAATGAAAATTATATAAAAGAAAAGTAAAATCCTAAATAGTAAAGTAAAGTACAGCCTAGCATATGCTCTCTGCTAAATCATTCCCTTTTTTCCTTCGAAAATTCAGATTTATAGGCGAAATGGAGAGGGAAAAGGAGTGTACAGATAGGGAGATCAAATGCTCACAAGGATTGCGGCGGATCTACCATAATTCTATGGCCAGATGGCCAGATTTTAGGGGAGGTTGCGTTGGATTTTTTGTTTTCTGTTTACATATATTATCCACTTGGTTCCTCCGTTTGAGTCCTGAATTTGACAATATCCTCCTTGATCTTTAGCTAAGCGAAATGGATTCATAAAAATCAGAATTTAACCAATTTTCATTTGGCGTTATTTCTCTGATTTGCTATGATCTTCAGGTGAACATTTGCCCTAATCCTTGATTTCGATTTAATCTGAATTTTAGTGATCTTTTGGGCTCGTTTTCTCTTCCAACTCCTTAGCAAAGGTCTGCATTAATTTAGACAAAAATTCTATTAAAAAATCAGTGTTTATTATATCATAAATATGGGAATGTGACGATAAATATATAATATCAGTAACTGATCATTGATAGCCCATAAAGCTCGGTGCTCTAACTCAACATGCAGGTGGTAGGCCTTTCCAAAGACTAATCTATATAGAGACATCCGTAGATTTGTCTTGAAAGCAGTCTTGTGGGCTTATAAGGCATCTACCAGTTTGGTGAACCATTCTTTCCTATTTTGTTCACGGTCTTCTCTAAAGTAAGCTTAATTTATTTATTGGAGACCTCTACCTGCCCACTAGTCTGAGGATGATATGGTGTGGACAATTTATGAGTTATGGTATACTTTCGTATATGAGCTTCGAAGGATCTATTACAAAGTGTGTGCCATTATCACTGATGATAGCATGAGGGGTTTCGAAGCGTGAGAAGATGTTCTCTTTCAAAACTTGATGTAACTTTGTTGTCATTAGTTTTGCTTGGAATGGCTCTACTCATTTGGACACATAATCCACATCAACCAATATGTATTGATTTTTAAATGAATTAGGAAATGGACCTATAAAGTCGATGCACCATAGAGTTCTATTTTTAGAATTGGGCTAAGGAGCATCATGTTTCACTTTGAGATCCTTCCTACCATTTGGCATCTAGGGCACGTCTTGCAAAACTTAAAGGCATCTGTGAACAAAGTGGGCCAATAAAACTCACTTTGCTACACTTTTCAGCAGTTTTGCGGGGACCAAAGTGTCCACCAGATGCAAGCTCATGACAAACAGACAGAACACTTTTAATCTCCTCATCGGGAATGTATCTCCTAAGATTTGGTCAGAACAATTCTTGAAAAGATATGATTTCTCTCAGAAGAAATACCGGACTTGAGATAAGAATCGGTCGATATCTTATTTAGACCAATAAGATGGAGTTTGGTTCGGGACTAAGTAGTTTACTATGTCAGCGAACTATGGTTCTCTAAAGGTAACCAAGAGTTGTTCATTAGGAAAGTTATCATTGATGGACAGTTCATTGCATGGTGAGTTTGGGATGCGCAAGAGATGTTTTACAATGATATTTTCTACACCCTTCTTATTTCGAATCTCGAGATCAAATTCTTAAAGAAGCAAGATCCAATGAATTAGCTGGGCCTTAGCATCTTTCTTCGCCATAAGGTATCTTAGCGCAGAATGATCGATGAAAATGGTGATTTTGGACCCAAGTAGGTAGGGACAGAATTTCTCTAATGCAAATACTGCAGCCAAGAATTCCTTCTCAGTTGTAGTGCAGTTTAATTGCGCATCATTGAGAGTCCTACTTGAGTAGTAAATCATATGCTGCTTGTTATCAATGCGTTGTCCAACGACAGTGCCTATAGCAAAATCCGAAGCATCGTACATGATTTCAAATGACTTTGACTAATCCGGTGCGGAGATGATTAGTGCAGAAATAAGCTCATTTTTTAGCTTTTCCCAAGCATTAAGACATCCATTATCGAAAGTGAAGGACACGTCCTTAGCTAAAAGGTTAGTTAAGGACTAGAATTTTGCTAAAGTCCTTAATGAACCTACGATAAAAACTGGCATATCCTAAAAAGGATCAGATATCTTTAATATATTTCGACACCGAGAGCTTAGATATCAATCTTGGCTTTATCCACTTCAATTCCATTCTTAGAAATTTCATGACCCAAGATAATTTCATGTCTTACCATAAAGTGGCATTTCTCCCATTTCAGTGTCAGATTTTTTCGGTACAACATTGGAGGACGAGTTCGAGATGGTGAAGACATTGATTGAATGAGTCTCCATAAATGGAGAAATTATCTATGAATATTTTCAAAAATTATTTCACCATATCAGAGAAAAAACTCAACATGTAACATTGAAACATTGCTGGGCATTGCACAAGCTGAAAGGTATTCGACGATTAGCAAATGTTCCAAATGAACGTGTATGGTCTTTTCTTGGTTCTCCAAAGTAATGAGAATCTGATAATACCTTGAGTAACCGTCCAAGAAACAATAATACTCATGTCCAGCCAAACGTTCAAGCATTTGGTCAATGAAGGAAAGCAGGAAATGATCCTTACGAGTTGCTGCTTTAGGTTCCTATAGTCGATGCAAATTCGAATCTTCGTGGGAAGTCGAGTTTGGACCAACTTTTTGTTCTGGTTTTCTACTACAGTGAAATCGGATTTCTTCGGAACCGCATGGATAAGACTGACCCATTGCCTATCAGAAATGGGATAGATTATCCCATTGTCTAAGAGTTTCAAGATTTTAGCATGTAACAACCTCTTGCATTATACGATTTAATCTACACTGCGGGTCTCTCTTCGGTGTCGCTTCTTCATTGAGATGAATGCGATGTTGAACTATGGCTGGACTCAATCTCTTTATTTTAGTCATAGTCCAACCAATGGCTTCCATATGTTTTCTAAGAATTGTCTTAAGATTCTCTTCTTGTCTATCATTCAAATGAGATACAACTATAATTAAAAATGTCTCTTGTTCGTCTAGATAGACGTACTTGAGATGAGTAGGTAAGACTTTCAACTCTAAGGAAAAGGAAGGCTAGCTGGAAGAAGGAGTCAAGTCATTGGCTTGACATTTGATAAAATAGGGTTTGATACCAATTCACAACAGATTCATCAATCTGATCGAGGTTAAAGTCTTCGGACTCTAACTTGAAGTCATAATTAGTTTCTAATTCTAATTCTTCTATATGTTTGCTTGTCAAATTCTCAATGAGGTTGACTTCAAACATTTGATTCTTAACATCACGTGGTTTGCTTTCCTAGGTTGCAAACAGACTTCTCTAGTCATGTCTCCAAAAATAATTTCATGGACCCATCCTACTGTTGATAATAGCATTGACAGTAGTAAGAAATGGGCACCCTAGGATAACAGGAGTTTGAGCTCTAGGATTGGACACAGGTTGTGTCTCAAGAACTATGAAATTAACAAGGTAGATAAACTCTCCGATGCGGATAAGGACGTCATTAATTTTCCCTTGGAAAATTTCACTAACTGGTCAGCCTGTTGAATGGTGACTCGAGTTGGACTAAGATCACCCAACCCGAGTTGTTGATAAACTGAGAAAGGGAGCAAGTTGATACTTGCTCCCAAGTTAAGAAGTGTACTACTAATCTCGGCTTGTCCTATAGTGCAGGCAATGAAAGGACAACCCGGATCCTTATACTTGACAGGGATCAGACCCGACAGTAGCTCACTAATGTTTAGTGGCTAAGAAGACTTTCTTGGGTACATTAGTCTTTCTCTTCTTGGTGCACATGTCCTTAAATTTTTTTGCATAAGATGGGACTTATTGGATTGCATCAAGAAGTGGCACATTTATCTTCACTTGACTGAAGATCTCAATTATCTTATCCATGTGTGTATTCTGCTTGTTGTTCATCAGCCTTTTGAAAATGGTACTATAGGTTTGTGTACCTGACTGGTTGACTTGTCTTTTTCAGACTCATCAGATTTGGGAGGATTAGAGTTAGATGAATTGGATGCTTGTGTGTTGTTATGCTGAATGGGATTGAATGGTATTGACACTTGATTATCAACTTTCTTTCTTGACCTCAATATATGAACAACATTATATTGATTACACTGTTAATCCTTAGCTAGATGAACTTGATAGAATTTCTTGGGTTCGCTAATGGTTGACTAGGCAAAGTACCCTTGGACCTCTCACTTTGTGAATTAGCTAATTGACTCATTTGAACTTCTAACCTTATTATGGTATGTATGTTGTTGTTCTGCATTATTTATATAAGGGACTCTTGGTTTCTCATATACTTTTCATAGTCTTCTCAAAATCAGTCATTCTTTTATCGAGTTGAGGACTTTGGAAGAAAGATTATGGAGCATGGTTAGGAAAGTTTTGTTGATAATTGGAAGAATTAGATTGATGATTGAAAGATTTGTGATGGTAATTGGGTTAATGATTGAAAGAATTGTGATTATGATTGGGATATTGGAAGTAGTTTGACCTTGAGTGGTCATTGTTATTTTGCCTTCATGAGAAATTTAGGTGATTTCTCCAGCCAGGATTGTACGTTTGAGCATAAAGAATGTTATGGGGCTTGAAAAGGCCGCATTCATGGGCTCGGGATACATTTGTTGAGTATTAAAAATAGGACACTCCCCAAACACATGGTTCATGACTAGCCAGTAAGTACAAGTCGGAGTTGAAAATTATTTTGGGTTGATTTTGTTGACTGGAACTGGCTCTTTTGTTTCTAGAGCTTCCAATCTTCTTACTAGGCTAGAAATTTTAGCTTCGACAGCTATGGATGATTCTATTAAATGGAGACCTCCTTTAAAAGAGAGAGGATTTGTGTTCTTAGACTTTTCAAGAGTAGGTTCCCATTGGAGAGTTTTTCGGCTAGGTCCTCAAATAAATCCCACCCTTGATTTTCATTCTTTTGCAAGAATCCCCCCTGGCACATGGTTTCTAAGAAGATTTTGTTCTAATAGTCTAAACCATCATAGCGAATTTAATATTGTCGCCACTTCTCTATGCCATGATAGGGACACTGGATAGGGAGGTCTTTGAAGCATTCAAAGTACCTCCAAGATAGTTCACTAGGTTCTTACTTGAACTATATGATGTTCTTCCTAATGAGAGCGGTCTTGTGAATTGGATAGAATTTCTTCAAGAAGCCTTGATGAAACCATCTCACGATGTGATGGAACCGGCCGCTAAGCTGTATAGTCATTTCTTAGCTAAGTCCTTAAGAGAAAATGAGATGAATCTCAACCTAATGGCATCTACAAGGTGAGGAATTTTTATCATTAAGCATACTTTCTCAAATTCTCTTATAAAGAAATACACATCTTCAGACTCTAAGTCATGAAACTTAGTGAGTGTGTTGATAAACTGAGGCTTAAGCTCAAAATTATTTTCACCAATCAATGAAAGTTGGATACAAAATAGAAGTGAGGTTCTCATGGGGCAGAACCTATCCTGCAAAGATGTTGGATGAGCCATAACCTGATATGGTTTTGGTTCTGGTTTGGGTGATAAAGTGCTTCTAGTCAACCTCGATGAATTTAGGTCTCTTGACCACACTTGCATACATAAATACTACCACAAATAAGCTCACCAATTAGTCAAAAAGAAAAAATAAAAATTCAATCACGTCTATTCTAAAGGAGACTTGAACCTAGAAAACTCCTAACTGGTTAAATTATCTACAGAAGGTATAATATAGAATCTGACCACAAGCTAATCAGTCAGGTCAGGGCAAGATTGGTGGAAAGTATCCGCGCAAAAGGCAACGGGCCTAATTATGCCAAACCCCAGCCTTCGAGGTTTCGCCTCTCAATCCCCGTCCTTTGACAATGACTTGGTAGGAGTCAAATTCTAACACCTTCCTCTTTAGGATAACCTCGTAATGAGTTTCATATGTCCGTAAGGCCAACATCCATTAGATTTTAAGTTAGGCTTAAGTTGTACGTGCCTGGAGATGGTTTGTGGGCTAAGAAAGAGTAATGACTCCCTCACCTTATCTTTTGTTGGGTTTTGCCCTTAAAATGATTTAGTGTAAGTATGCAAGATATAGAGAAGTAGCATTCAACAAGCAAGTAATCATTCAAGAATGTTTCCTAAGTTATATGCTATGCAAACGTACCCTGTCTCCAGCTTTCTTCAACAGTAATTGAAATGTAAACGTAATTAGACAAATGCCTAGAAATGCAAGTCTAAACATTTTTTAAGCACTTTCAATCAACTGATTACTATTGAATTAAAAACAAGATTGTGAGAAAATCAAGTATAGAAAACTAACAATAAAGAAAGCTTATTTTGCAGAGCAATATATCCTGCAAGAAAGAGTTTTTAGTAGTCCCACAATAAATGCATTTCTATGACAGGGGCACAGGATCACAAGTCTTCTTCTGCAATGCTCAAATTCTTAACTTGATTTTCTTAACCCTGAAACAGAACATCAAACTTATTAAAACACAAAGAATACCGTTCCTCCCTGGCAACGACGCCAAAAATTTGATTGCAAAAATCAAAGTACCATGTAGCTTAGGGCTAAAAGGTTTTATCCACGAGGAGAGATGCGATGCAAGCATTTCAATATTTTTGAAAAAATAAGTTTTAATGTTTGTATTTTTTTTAGATGAAAAGAAGATGGAAAGTAAAAAAATGATTCAAAGAAAATTTGAAAATTTAGAAAAGGTTTGAAAAAGATCATTTTTGAGAAACTTGAGAGTGATGTTGTTTGTATTTAATGAAAGAGAAGATCCGGGCTCACTAATCTTTTCTCAACTCTAAATTTTTCTCTTGAAAGTTTAAATGCCTCAAAATGATCATATACAAAAGTTTAATCTTGTGTTTGAAGAGAAGTCAAGTAAAACACATACGATAGACTTTAGAAATTAGACTTGAGTTTTGAAGCCGTTCTTAAGTTGAATGTTAAACTATCAAGGCAAAGCAAGCATGGAATAAAAATAAGTTTTTTTGTAAGAGATTAACTTCAAAGTGTAAATTCAAAAACAAATCCCATCCTCATGTGCCTTCAAGAACACTCGCTGAAAAGCAAGGCTTAAACTAAGGCATTCAAATGATTCCATTGGGTCTTTTCATTAAAACCAATCAAGAGTAGAATTAAAGAGAAGAGATTAGTAATCCAGAACGAGAAAATTTAGCTACTCATGGCAAATAAATAATAACTAGAAAAATGATTAATAAATATACCGTCACAAAGAGAAGGAAATGAAGAAGAGTTTTGAATCTTTATTGATGTCATGTTCAATCTTTGATTATAACACTCTTTCTCTCTCTCACTTTATTTCTGGACTAAACTACAAAATGAAAACTGAGATACAACTTCTCATAAACTGTCTAACAATGATCTTAAACCTTAAAAATAAAGCAAGAAATTAATCCTAGTCTTCGTCCCTTTCTTCACAAATTTTCTCAGTATTTATTAGAAAAAACCAGAGGGGGGGGCGTGAGCGGATAGGGGGAGCAAATGCTCTCCCTTATCCCCTAACATTGCCACAAATCCACGGCTTTGGCCACGGATCCGCGGCCTAGTATGGCCAATTGGCCACATCCAGGGGGAGAGGATCGGGGGTTTTCTCCTTTTCCTTTTATCCGTTAGATTTTCTGTTTGATCTTCTGATTTTGACGATTCTTTATTGATCTTTGGTTAACTAACTAGATCTACGAAAATTCGAGTTTACTGATTTTCAACTGGTTTTATCTTCTTTGATTTGTCTTGATCTTTGATTTGAATTAATTCTGAATTAAATCAGAATCTAAATGGGTTTTGGGCTTGTTTTCTCTTCCTTCTCCCTTGGTAAAGGCCTGCACATTATTTACACAAAAATAAAAATAAAGTAAAGTTTATTATAACATAAATATGGGACATATGATAGCAAATATGCAATATCAGTGACTGATCACCCAACACGAGTTATTGGTATACTGAGAAGGGAAGCAAGTTGATCTTGCTCCCAAATCAAAGAGTGCACGACTAATTTCGATTTGTCCCATTGTGCAAGTAATGATGGACAACCCAGATTCTTATACTTATAGGGAGCAGACTCGGTAGTAGCTCACTAATGTTCATGGTTAAGAAGACTTTCTTGGGTACATTCGTCTTTCTCTTCTTGGTACACCTGTCCTTAAGAAATTTTGCATATGATGGGACTTGTTGGATAGCATCAAGAAGTGGCACATTAATCTTCACTTGATTAAACATCTCAAGTATCTTCTCCATGTGTGCATTTTGTTTATTGTTCTTAAGCCTATTAGGAAATGGAACCATAGATCTGCGCACCTGATCGACTGACTTTCTTTTTTAGACTTGTCAGAATTGGAGGGAGTGGAACTAGAAGAAGTGGATGCTTATGTTTGGTTGTGCTAAATGAGAGTTGGTGGCATTGACACTTGATTATCAACTTGTTTCCCGACCTCAATGTATGAACCACATTACATTGATTCAACTGCTGATCTTCAGCCAATGGGCTTGACTAGAAGCTGTAAGGTTTGTCAACGACTGACTAGGCAAAGTCTCTTTGGGCCTCTCACTTAGTGAACTGGCTAACTGACTCATCTGAACCTCTAACCTAGATATAGCTTGAGTGTGATTACTTAACAGTTGTCCAATGTTTTGTACAAAGGATGCTTAGGACTTAATGAAAGTTTACATACTCTTCTCCAAATCAGTCAATTTCTTTTTAGCTGGAGGATTTTCGAATGAAGAGTGTGGAATTTGGTTGGAAAAATTTTATTAATAGTTGGGAGGTTGAAAATTGTTGGAAAAATTGGATCTAGGATGATTATGGTGATTTTGGCTCCATGAGAAATTCGGGTATTTTCTCCAGTTTGATTGTACGTTTGAGAGTAGATATTGTTGTGTGGGCATTGAGTAGGCCGCATTCATATATTCTAGCAACATTTGTTGGGCATGGAACACAAGACGCTCTTCAAACACATGGTTCATGGCTTGGCAGTAGGTACAATCCAGAGTTGAAATTTGGTCTGGGTTGACCTGCTTTACTGGAATCGGCTCTTTTGTTTCTAGAGCTTTCAGTCTTCTCATTAGGCTAGCAATCTTAGTCTCAGTAGTTATAGATGATTCAATGAAATAAAGACCTCTTTTTGAAGATATAGGGTTTGTATTCCTAGAGTTTTCGGGAGTTGCTTCGCATTAGATGGTTTTCTTAGTTAGATCCTCAAATAATTCCCATCCTTAGTTTTCATCATTTTACAAGAATCCCTTGGCATATGGTTTCAAGAGGGTCTTGGTTTGATAGTCTAAACCATCATAGAGAATTTGACGTCGTCACAACCTCACTATGTCATGATGAGGGCATTGCGCAAGGAGATCTTTGAAACGTTCAAAATACCTCCAAAATGATTCACTATGTTCTTACTTGAACTGTATTATGTTCTTCCTGATAAGGACAATCTCATGAATAGGATAAAATTTCTTCAAGAAGACCTTGACGAAATCATCCCACGACGTGATAGAATCAACCGCTAAACTGTATAGCTATTTCTTGGCTAGATCCTTGAGGGACAAAGGGATAAAACGTAACCTAACAGTGTCATCTCCTAATTGGGGTATTCTCATCATAAAGTATACTTTCTCAAATTCTCTTATGAAGAAATACACATCCTTGGACTCTAGACCATGAAACTTTAAACTTTAGGAGAGTATTGATAAATTGTGGCTTGGGTTTGAAATTGTTGTTATTGGCTTCTGGGAGTTGAATGCAATACAGAAGGGATGTTCTAATGAGATAGAACCTATCTTGCAAAGATATTGGTAGAGCCAATAACGGATCTGATTTTGGCTGTGAACTACTTCTAGTTAACCTAGATATATTTGGGTTTCTCGACCAAGTTGACATGTACAATCAGCCAGAAACAAGTCCACCAATCAGTCAAAAGCAAAAGAAAAAGCAACCAAGCCTATTTTAAGGTAAACTTAGACCTAGATGGCTCTTACTGGTTGACTGTCTGTAACATCCCGATCCCGTGGGTACGAAGAAATTTGCGACATATATATGCAAGTTGAAAATACCCTCAGTATATACGCAAAGCATCGGTACGGACAAGAATCAGAGTACGAAAGTACATAGTACATTATATATTACAACATATGAGTATAATTACAAAGTTATCATAGGATGTGATACAATATTACAAGAATATTACATTACCGATAGGCGTAAATGCGAGAATACAAAGAGATATATAAGTATGAACAGTACAAAAGGCGCTCACGAGTTACAAAAGGAAAACTTGAGAGATGAGCAGGAGGCGTAGAAGGAAACGACTCTGGACGGTCTGCCGATGATCTGCACTTCCATTGCACATCTCTAATCAGCAACCGGGAGTATCCACAAGCTCCAAGCTCTGGGATCTGTACATGCAGATCCAAGGGAGTCAAAAACTCCCCAACGAGTGGTGTGATGAATGCCAAGCGGCGTGCAGGGACAAGCACACATGTATCAATAAATCCAAATCAAAAGTATGTGTTGAAAGCTGTGTCATGGACACATGCATACAGGAGCAAGCAAGGAGGCAATAAGTAGAGTAATTGTGACAAAACTAGTTATATAAGCTTAAGTTACCGATCTGTGAGATTAATACATTGAAGGAATAATCCAAACAAGAAAACTCTCATATATATACACCTTATATCTCACATTACTGTATCATGTCTTCATATAACCTGAGTTATTTCCTAAACTATGAAAAAATCATAAAATTGATAAAAATCATGATACTGAATACAAGAAAAACCAGTCGTACAAGCTCAAATTATGACTTCATGAGACAAGTATGTTGAAAGAATAATCCAAATAAGGAAACCCTCATCTATATACCTTATGCCTCACTTCACCATAGCCTGAGTTCACACAATCTGAATTGAAAAATGAATAATGAATTATAATTTAATATTTTATTATTATTACTCGTCCGACCCATATATCTAGGTATATGTCCTGGCATATGACTTAACACATATACATTCATATATGAGCAAGACGAGTTGTTATTAGAAACTGATGAAAAACTAATGGATATATTTATAATGGGTCCCGCCTCTGCTCGAGACTACAACTCAGGATATCAGGTTACTGCTTTCAGGGTCTTATCATTACACGCCTCACACGATACTTTAGAATATAACTTCTACTTCCGAGGACTTATCATTACGCACCCCACATGACACTTTATCGAGGAGTTATATTACGCCTCACACGACACTTCAGAGATACCACCATTATAAATATGACATCATATCGTTATCCATCAGTTTTCTCTAACCCGATGTAAGTTGTCTTTTTTATAATTTACTATGTAATTACTAGTTTACGGGAATAAGCAGGAGCATGTCAAGAATATCATGAGTACATGTGTACTATGACATGAGAATATATCAGGTTATCATGTCATCATTCTCGTAAGTGATAATCACAAGTCAAGTGTTAAGTACAACAAGTGTCAGGTGCACATGTAGGTATTAGGTGTTATATGATAACATACAAGTGTCAGGTGGTAACATGTCAGGTGATAGCATACAGGTGTAAAGTGATAACAGGCAGGTGTCAGGCTACAGGTGATAACATGTCAAGTAAAAGCATGACAAGTATTGGCATATCAAGTGAAAGCACGTCAAGCGATAACACAACAGGTACCGTTGAAAAACACGGTACAGAAAAATGGTACCGATACAGGAGATCGGTATGAATACCGAAAATCAATACAGATTTTGAAAAATAGTATAAGAGAATATTTCAAACTCTTCACAACCATGTTTATAATAAGAATAATAGTTGAATTATCAAGTAGATAAGCGGGCATGCATGCAAGCATCCATCCAAGCGAAACTAAGTAAGCTGGAGCGAAGCTAACGTACAATACTAGACGCCATCACTTCGGCGTGGCTACCGCTCGCGACACGACTAAATGCATATGATGGAGCAAGCGTACAAATGCTATATTACCATATATGGAGAAGCCACACTCACGATGTAACTACGCTCGAATGGAGTTAGCGGTAAAGTGATCGGCAAAAAGCAAGCACAAAAATAAGTAAAAGAATGTGGGTCGATGTTATTGCTTTTGCGATTCTTCCGTACTAGCAAAGTGGCCATACAGGTCGTCTCCACAAGGAGGGAGAGTGATGAAAGCTTGATGTGGTTTCTTTGCTCAAGAAATGAGAAAGTTCTTTGTTTCAAATAAAGAATTTGAAAATGAAAACAAGTTGGTTTCAAGAATTGTTTAGAATGGTTTGATGGTTTGTAAAAGTGATTTTTCTAGATGGTAAAAACACATGGCTAACTTTCTACTAAGTGCTCCCACTAATCCCTAACTTCTTGAAGATGTAGCCTCACGATGGATCATAGGCAAGCATAACCTTTATGCATAGGAACTATTCACGTTACGACCGAATGAAAGTCCTTCCTTTAACTTAGCTTCACACGACATAACTTGGACATTCCCTTATAAAGATCCAATAGAAGGCGAGAATAAGAGAAGAAACAAGTGCACCAATGGTATCGGCAAAGTTAAAAGAAAAATCTCTAATTTACAAAAATAAGTAAAGTATACAATGCATAGTTCATCAAAAACCTGTTAAGCATGAAATATAAGAGAGCGAATACTTGTGTGTAAGTTAGAGTTAGAACCCTCGTCTTAAGATATCATAGCTCTCGTTTGCACAAGGCATATTTGACACTATTGACTCATTTGGGTTTATCAATTAAATTATTAGAGATTAGTGGGTTAGCAGTTAGTTAGCCATGCAATAAGAGAGTTAGTTAGACATGGCAATAAAAGAAAAAACAAAAGAGAAAGAGTAACACACTAAAACAAAGAGGTAGAAACAAATGAAACACCAAGTAAATGGAAAGAAGAAAGAGAAGTAATTCTTGTATAAGCTTGTCACCACCAAATACAACTTTTACATACTCTCTCTCTCTTTTTTACTCTAATGGCAAAACTAAAACTAGAAGAAGAAAGAAACAAACAACTACAACTCCTAGAAACAAAATAACAACTACTCTTTAAACTCTAGATATCTTCTCTGTTGAATCCCAAGGGGGTATTTATAGGCACCAGGGGAAAGGGGGCCAGGGGGACAAGCCCTGGCCTAAAGCACGGCCACGGCCGCGCCCGTCTGGCCACGGAACACGCCCAGGGCCGCGTTTTCGCGGCACTACCAGGGCGGTGCGTGCATCGCCGCCTACTGCGTGCAGTCTCTTCTGTCCCCTGTCAGCTGGATCTTCTGAATTTTGGATTTGATCTCCCTAGACTGACAAAATCTCCTCCTAAGGTCAATGGCTACTTGGTAGGCCATGAATCATCCATTAAATGGTGATTTAGGGTCTTCTTCTTCATTGCACACCATGAACCTAGGATTGCACAAGCAAACCATTACTAGCAGAATTTTATATAAGATAAATGTGCAGATGTGGTAAAAATTATGCAATATTACAGACTAATCATAAAGCGCTGAGCGCTAGGTCCCCGTATTAGGCGTGGCTGAGAGACCTGAATGTCTATGCGCCTTGAGGGCTAGAGGCCGAGTAGTTACCTGCAGGAGTGTTAGTACCAAACACGCATACTTACATGGTAACAGTACATAGCAGGCAATAATGGCTAGCGATCAAACAAGCGAAGCTAGACAAGCTGAAGTAAAGCTAGTGTACATCACTAAAGGCCATCTTGCTCGGCGTGGTTACTGCTCGTGGCGAAACTAGCACGGGGTTTGGTGGCGGTAATCCGCTCTGCATCACCCGTGACGAAGCTCCGCACACGTTGTAACTACGCTCGAGTAGAGTTAGCAGGAAAGAACTGTGCGCTAGACTCGCCTACCAGGCGGAGCATGAGAAAGCTGATGGTATAAATGCACTCCCTTTTTTGAGGAAGTGGGCGAGAGCCCATAAGGGTTATAGGGCCAAAATGCCAAATATGTACCTGCACGGTTAGTACTAGCACATGCACCAACATAATATTGATTACACTATTACAAGTTTCAAGATAGAGGATACAGTACATCACCCTAGTACAGTTACACGTGTCCACCAAAAAATCAATCGATGCATGTACATTATTACAATTATGCCCGTCGAAGCGGGGAAACCCAGAAAAGAGCCGAGAACACTCGCCTAAATCTTCGAAAAAATATCGCAAAATTTGGAGTCCAAGACACGTGCATGGACACGGTATACCCACCATCACCAGGAGAGAGAGAATTTTGTAGAGAGAGATAGAAAGAGAGGAGATGCACAGAGAGAGAGAAGAGATGCACAGAGAGAGAGGAGAAATAGAGAGAAAGAGAAAACACGAAGAAAGAGGAGGAAACAGAGAGAGAAGAGATGTAGAGTGAGAGAAACAAAGAGAGAAGAGAGAGATAGAGAGAAAACATAGAGAGAGAGAGTGAGAAAGAAACACAGAGAGAGAGGAACAGAGACAGGAGAGAGAGAGGAACAGAGAGAAAGAAGAGATGTAGAGAGAGAAAGAGAGGAGAGAAACAGAAAGAAGAGAGACAGAGAGAGGAGACAAAGAGAGAGATAGAGCAGGAGAGAGAGAGATCTAGGGAGAGAGAAGGAAAGAAGAGAAGGGGATTGGCCAGCCAGGCGGCCGACCAGGCCACTCGACGGCGCTGGCTACTGCAGCCAGGCCGCAGAGTGGAGGGAAGGGGAAGAAGAAAATGAAAAAGCTAAAATAGGAAGGAAAAGAAGGAGAAAAATGAAAAGGAAAAAAGGGGAAAAAAAGGAAATGAGAGGAGGAGAAGTTCGGTGTTGGTTGCCATAGTTGGGGGAGGCTACGGGGGTGGTCGGAGGCTGATCGAGTGGAAAACTAGCTCTTGAAAATGTGTGTTTTATGAAATCAACGTAAAAGCGTGTGTGCTATTATTTCCTCGATACTTTCGTTATAGCATTGGCTCAACGGGTCGAATCCACAGGAACATAAGGCGATGATGCATTAATTGTTCTTATTCATGTGTTATATTCATAATTTCTTCTTTGTTTAAAGAATGAGAAAAAGAAAAGAAAAGAAATCCAGAAGTGATGGGTGAGAAGGCGCTGAAAATGACGATGAGAAAAACAATAAAGAAGAGGGTTGGAATCGGTGGAAGCAAACAAGAAAATATAAATAAGATAAAAGAAAATAAAATAAGAAGAGGTTTTGGAAAATGGTTTTAAAAACAAAATAAAGGAAAAGAAGAAGTAGGAGATGAAAACAACATGAAATAAAAATGGTATTTTTATGTTGAAGAAAAGGTTTGAAAACAAAATAAAAAGAGAAGAAGGTTCATGGCAACTAACTACTAAATGCTCCACCAATCATGCTAACCTCTTAGTGATATTTGCCTCACAAAGATCCTTGGCCATCATTAGTCATTGGCTTCAAGAACCAATACAAAGCATGACACATAAGATGATTCCTCACATATAAAACTTGCATCAAGAGCAAGCTAATATAAATCTTAGATCATCAAAACCATTAGAAGCAAGCATGAAATAAGAGAGAGTTAGCTTGGTTAGCAAGTTAGCAAGTTAGATGTTAGAATCCATCATTATGAGCCATCAATTGCTCATGCAAGAGCAAGGCCTTATAGATGTTCCTAGATTCATGGGGATTATCAAAAAAAAGGTTAGATGTTTAATGGTTAGTAGTTAGATTACCATGAAATGAAAGTTAGATAGTCATGTTAGAGGTTAAAGAAGAAACCATTGAAGAAAGGAGGAAGATTACATAGATTGGCACCATCTATTATATCAATCTCTCTCTTTCTCTCTTCGAATCTCTCTGCCCTAATACATACAAAAGAAAGAAGAAGAATACTTACATTACACTACACTAAAAGAGAGAAATCTAGCTACTGCTCTCCGTCCCCGTTTCTGGCCAAACATTACAGTATTTATAGGCAGAAGAAGTATCTTGATGGCGAGACAAGGCCACGAGTCGAAGATCTACGTGTGGGCCCACCAAAATGCCACGTTTGATTGGTAATTGCCATGTTTGTTCAGTAATACTAGGGACTTAGGTCCCTGGTTTTGGTCTGTGGTTTCGTCCAGCTATGAGGAACTCCTAATTATCTCCAGTTTAGGTGAATTGGATCTGGGTTTTTTCAAATTCATCCCCAATTTCTGGATCTAATTTGTCTTCTAGAAGCTCTCTAACTTGCTCTTCAAGAAATGAGATTTAATTACCCAAAATTGGGTGTAATTAGGCTCTTATTACTCCTTTGCACCTAGACTCTTTATTATCTGTAAAATAGACCAAAACACGGGTGAGAAACGCCATTTTATTCATAATTCGGTAGGGAATACGATATAAAAATACAGAATTTTAGACAAATTACACCTCCACACTTATTTTTTGCTCATCCTGAGCAAAACAAGAAAAAAAGAAAACTAAACTAAGAATGTTATTACACCACTTTCGCAGGTGACGCTATTGCACTGAGCGTGTGTAATAAGCCGTTAACCTCTAGGTTTCTTCTAGAGGAGGAGTTTTGTCTCTTGAAGGTTTTTGCCGGATTGCCTTCACAAAATTCGTAAAGAAAGAAGACAAATGTTAGTGTTTTGAAAACGCACTTTGAAAGAGATACGAGTTTATGAAATTTTTTTGCGAAAATTTAAGTGATCTAAGGTCATAAGTCCACCAAAAATTATTCTTCCTTAAACTTATTCTAGAAGCAAGATCTTATCTTTAATTAAGGCAAGAATTCAAAATTGGATCGAATAATTTTATCTTTCATAAAATTTAGATAATATGCACTTTGTGAATAGTGAAAATAACCATAAATCCATTTATTTACATATGTATATTTTTCTTTTTTCTTTTTCTTTTCTTAGTTTTCTTAGGCTTTTTAGTTTACCTGGGTAGTGAGCCTTTGACCGATGACTCCCAGACCTGACGGTCTTAGGGCAGCAAATAAGAAAACATCTCTCGGGTTTAAGGACTCGAGTAAATAAGGGCACAAAACTAAGGGGGAATATTTGTTTCTTTTGACCACCGTTAGGCGTGAATAATCATGATCCTTGAGGCATAGTTATCTAGCTTAATAAGTGATTTTTTATTCATATATATACCATATTTTTTTATTTATTTTGCTTTATGACATTTTAGGCCTTTGTTTCTATCCCAAAAATGTGTAAGTGTGAAGTGCATACTATCTAAGGTAAAAAAATTCAAGATAAAATTATCTCGTCAATCTCTTATACTTAACCTATAATCTTAAACAAGATTCATTATTTCGACAAGTTTTAAGATATCATAATTAAGGTTTTCTTATTTTTCTAATATCATCTTAATTTTCTTAAAAATCGATCAAAACTTTGTCTCCTGTTTCAAAAAGTTTTTTAAAGAAAGGAAAAAAAATCCTATACAAAGGGAAGATTTCTAAAAATATCCCAAAATAGGTAAAAAAAGAAAGAAAATTTAAAACTCTATGTTAGTAAACCCTCCCCCACACTTATCTCATGCATTGTCCTCAATGCATCTGAAAGTACGCCTAGAGGGGGGGTGAATAGGTGTACGGCTAATCTAATGAACAAAATGCGGAAAATAAAAACTAAATAGGCAACACACAAACAAGCCAAGCATGTATATGATATGGCAATATGAATAGATGCACAAAGTAAAAGAGAGAGAGTTAGAGTCAATGGATCAAACGTAAACACTGAGATGTGTTTCGAGCACCCAGCTCTACGTCCCCGCCTTCACACAGAAGGATTTCCACTAACTTATCCACACAGGACTCCCACATAGGGAACCTCCACTGAGAATTTGGGGCAATACAATAACTTGGAGTACACAACTTCTCTCTTTACAAACACAACCTCTACACTTAGAGGTTAAGCACAAAGCCACCACAAAACTCAATCAACCTCACAAATGAGGGATGGGCACAAAGCCAACAACCAATCGACCTCTCACTAGAGGGATAGGGCACAAAGCCACCACTCCAAAATCAACCTCTACACAAGAGGGATAACACAAAGTAGGAGAGTTTACAACTTAGTGATCAACAGACCACAAACTAATTCTTTCTCACAAAACAAAGACCCTAATAGATAGGATAAAATAATAAGATCAAGTGTAAGAAAAACCAAAGGAATGGAAAATAAATACTCAAAGAAAATCCTTAGGAAAAACTAGAAATAAGGATGAAGAAGTTTAACCAAAAACACTTTTTCTAAAATCACTTTTCTTTAATTTTTCAAACCCTAGAAAAACACCAAATCAAATGTAAACTTTAGAGCCCAAAACTTCTTTTTGATTGCTGCAAAAACACTAGTAAGATCAGAAAATAAGCTCTCCAAAAACTTGTTAAAAACTATTAAGAGAAAACTCAATTTATAGCCTCTTTGAAAAACTAGCCATTGGCAGCTAATTATGGTCAGAATTGACCATCCGGTTGAGTGGCCGGTCGACCGGCCAACGGTCGAAATTTAACCGTTGCCAACCTCCGGTCGACCGCCCAGTCGACTGTCCTTACCCGAGAGTAAGGATACTTCAGTCGGTCGACCGCACGGTTGACCGGCCAAATCAAAAGGCCTTGTGCACGTTTTGTGCACATACGGTCGACCGTTCTGGTCGACCGGCTCCTGGTCCGGTCGACTGATCTGGTCGATCGCCAGAGCCTGGCAGGGCTGTTAAAGGATTTGAAATTTAGGTTTTTAATTGCCAAATAAATCCCATAAAATCTCTAAAAATCCACAAAAATAGTTTCAGTATAATACTTTGATATATAAACATGTGTGGAAAAATTCAAAACATATTTCAAACAATTTGAACCATTTTTGTGACTTAAAAATTTTGCCGAAAACCAAAATCCGTATTTTCCAAAACTTGGATTTTTTGAATTGAAAATTCGTTTTGTCCAAAACTCATCTAAATACAAAAACATGATATTTGAAACAACTTGAAGCATATAGTATATGGATATAATCCAATATACATATAAAGATATATATTAATATTTTTGAGAAATAAATCTAAAAATACGTTTTGTTAAAATACCAAAACACCAAACTCATGAAATAGACTATCAAACTAAGTTTGTTTAAATAGATTAAGCATGCATGTATATAGAACAAATCTAATATACATTAAATCATGTAAACTTGTTGATTCTATCTATTCATTGAAAACCAAGATCGGTTAAACCAAAAACCAAAACATGAAACATGTGTGTGTTGTGAACTCGAGCATATCACACTATCTAATCTTTAACAAATGGATCTAAACTATAAACTAAGCAATGTACCGAAGTCTTCTTGTAGAGCGCCGTCTCCAAGTCGACTCGATCCAAACGTGATCCACCGAGCTTGACTCCAACGAGTGCTAGATATGAACTTTGACGCTCGGCTCTTGAATCACCATGTGAAAAGCTCCAAAACACCTTCGTTTAAGCTAATCACCTACTAATATCTTGGTTAAGTATCTGAAACTAAACATTACAAGATTATTAGTAAACATAACTACATGAGTTAATCATCATCAAAACTAGAGTGGAAGGCCTCTGGGCCAACAATCTCCCCCTTTTTGATGATGACAAAACTCATGGAGTTATATATGCATGGATTAAAGTTAAGCTTTAAAGAAGCTCCCCCTTAACTCATGCATAGCAATAAACAATAAATATATGTAATGAATACTAAACATAAATATGCATCAACATGCATAAAATAATGAAATGAACATGCTCTTGATACCAAACATGAAATAAACATGCTCTTGATACCAAACTTTTAAAATAAATTCCTTTACCTTTTTAAAATAAACATGTTCTTAAATAATTACTTTTGATACCAATAAAAATTTCAATGAAAAAAAACTTAAGCTCTTGATACCAATCAATAAAACAAAATTCTTGATACCAATTGGAAAGTTAATCACTAAAAGCTTTTGATACCAACAATAAAAAATATCAATATGAAACAACCTTTACAAATAAACAAATAGACAATAAATATGCATATAAACTCAAATACTTCTCCCCCTTTTTGTCAATCATCAACAAAGGGGTCAAAGAAAACAATAAAAACAATGTTCTCCCCCATTTTGTCTTGAACAAAAATAAAGTCAATGAGGGGTGAAATCAAAACAAAACTTTATGATACCAATTGTAAGAAAAGATATATCAATTTCATTTATCATGATATCAATAAAATAAATAAAACATACCAATTGAAGGTACATGAAACAAAATTTTTTAATGTATACCAATTGTAAGTAAATAAATCATTTTAAAGTATTTAATCAAAAATTTTGATACCAATTGTAAGTAAACTTTAGGTAATCTTGATACCAATATGTAAAGATTAGTACCAATTGAAAGTAATTTTTTTATTAAAAGCATATGATACCAAAAATAATCAATATCATTTTTTTAATCATATTCCAACATAAAGTGTGGGAGTAAAATATCAAGGGTAAACAAAACCAATTGAAAAGTGAAATATAAATTTTCTCCCTCTTTATGAAATACCAAATAAAATGATGCATAAGCTTGTATAAGATACCAATTGAAATATAATCAATTGAAATATAATGTCATTTGAAATCAAGCTTAGCATAACCAAAATTTGTGCTCATGGATATAGAGATATAGTAAGCACAAATAAATCATATATATGTATGAAAAATGGAATACCAATCGAAATTGATATTATTTGAAGTGTAATCATACATATATAGAAACATATATGAGTATACGAAAAAAATGTCAATAGTAATACCAATTGAAAAGATCCAATGATACCAATTGAAACACAATAAGATCAAGTGTATAGCTCATATTACCTTCTACCCATTTCATGCACATGTTTAAAAGGATTTTCAATAAGAAGCATACAAGGCATGGTCGCCCAACCAACCGCCCTTTAATGGAAAGGGTTTTCAAAAATAGGTTTGAAAATAGTTTAGCATAATTGAAAACTCTTCCAAAATGAAGAATACGAACTAATTATAAGAAAAATTTGTAAACTAGTACGAAATCCTTCAAGCAAGGAATAAAACAAAAATAAATTTCATGAAAAACATGTAAATCACATGATCATCAAATACTCAAAATCTATAAAGCCCATATCATGCTCATGAAAATAAAATCATGAGAAAATAATAAATAAAGTGAGTGTACAAGAGTTATGTAAAACACATTATCATGAAAATAGTCAATTTATTTCAATATGAAATTCCTTAAAAATATGAAAATCATCAAAACTAGAGTTCTTCAAAGGTATATATATGTCATGTATAAATTAAAGTATACATACATATTCAAAACATAACGGTCCACAAAAGTATATGCATGAAGGCAAGTGGCTCAAGAATGTATATGTATAGCTAATAGTTTAGACACAATAGACATATACATGAAGCTAAACATATAAACATGAAAAACATGTAGAAAATGAGAATACAAGTCAAATGCATGAATCATCAAAACTAGGCTATACTAGTACATCTAATGAGTACAAATGAGCTTTCAAGCACAAATATATAAAGATCTATTTGTGGTTCACTAGTTGTACAAGTATATATCCAAGTCTTAATGAAAACAAACATCTAAATATATATAAAAATCATGAAGTATCAAAAAAAACTCATAAACATACATATGATCATTATGCACATGCATAGATCTAGGACATACACATTAGTTAAAAACAAATGTGAGAACACAGAGATATAAATGCATATTAAACATGGGTGTCTCAAATAACTAAACATGTATATCACTAATCTAAATATCATGGCATATAACATACTAATCATGAAACATCAAAACATGCTAAAAATCAATGATATGAAAAGCATGTAAACAATAAATGAGGAGTAAGAGATTGTTACCAAAACCATGAGTGCAACTTTCCATATCTCCAAAACAAGGTGGTCCTCCCACCAAACTCCCCTTAAAAGTGATGCATCCAAATAGTCCTCTTTAAGCTTGGAACACATCCACCTTAAGGCACCATCACTCTCACGTCATGCGAGAGCCCACACCTACATCAAATGCAATAGGGGTAGTCTTTAGTACCTACACTCTTTTGGGTCCATGGGGGTTAGTTCCTTTCCTAACCTAAACAAATTTAGTAGCTAAATTTGAATCATGTATACGATCATAGCAAAACTTAGCAAGGTGGCCCTTACGTCCACAATGTGCACAAGTGTACACATGAGCATACATAGTGTTGTGTACATGAATGTGCGAAGCATGTGTATGCCGTGGATGGTGTGCATGTAAAGATGGAACTTGTTTCTTTTGAAACATAGATTCCAAACGTGAGTGGTTCATGGCACAATGGCTCAAAGTGGAGCCTAAACAATTAACACTCTTATTAAGCATAGATATATCATTTTCAATTATAGAAGAGGTGCATACAATATGTAAGCTAGGATATGAAGCTACACTAGCATGGCAAACATGAGAATCTAAATCATTTTTCAAAGAAACATTTTTCTTTAAACAATCTTTCAATTCTTGTGAAATCAAATTTATTTTATTTTTCAAAGAATTGTTTTCTTTTAATACAAAGTCAAGTTTTGAAGTTAAATCCTCATTTTTCTTCAAAACATATTCACAATCATTTTTGCTTTTCAAAATTTTGTTTTCATTAAGTGCGAGATCAAGTTGGGATTTAAGCGAGTCACTTTCACTTGAAATTTCATCCCTTTCTTGCAAAACAATCTCAAGTCTAGAAAATAAATTTTTATTTTCTTCTTTTAAACCAATACTTTCCTTTTTCAAAAGTTTGTATTTTGAAATCAAATTTTCACAATTTTTAGCAAGTTCATCATTCATGGCTTGTGCCTCTAAACACTCATTGCAATAGGAACTAGTGCTAGCATCTAGTTGAGTTTCCGATTGTACCTCAAGGGAGTCATTCCCTTAGACCATGAGGCAACGTTCGTCGGACTTGTCTCTCCTAGATCTCCTCTTCTTATCGATAAGCGTTGGTAGCTCGGGAGATGTCAAAATGCTCCATACTGCAAAAGCGGACTCATAGTGAGAAAATACATGTAAATATTCTTTATCAAGAGATACTCTAAGTGCCTTTAGGGCTAGTGCATTGGCCTCTATATGCCAGCTATCACTAAGGTAGGATTCCTTGGTAATGGCAAGGTAAACTTTATAACCTAGGGTTTTTAAATGATAACTTATCAGAACCTTTCATATATCAAGTCTAGAGATATCAAACATGGGAGGGACATCCATGAGTGCAAATAATATTTGTGCAAATGCAAATGCAAATGTAGATTAGCACAACCAAGGTCACATTCCTAGGTGGTTAAACCTAATATCAGGAGCGTAGGCTCTGATACCAATTGAAAGTACGCCTAGAGGGGGGTGAATAGGTGTACGGCTAATCTAATGAATAAAATGCTGAAATCAAAAATTAAAAAGGCAACACACAAACAAGCCAAGCATGTATATGATATAGCAATATGAATAGATGCACAAAGTAAAAGAGAGAGTTAGAGTCAATGAATCAAACGCAAACACCGAGATGTGTTTCGAGGTTCGAGCACCCAACTTTACGTCCCCGTCTTCACACAGAAGGATTTCCACTAACTTGTCCACACAGGACTCCCACACAGGGAACCTCCACTGAGAATTTGGGGCAATACAATAACCGGGAGTACACAACTCCTCTCTTTACAAACACAACCTCTACACTTAGAGGTTAGGCACAAAGCCACCACAAAACTTAATCAACCTTACAAATGAGGGATGGGCACAAAGACAACAACCAATCAACCTCTCACTAGAGGGATAGGGCACAAAGCCACCACTCCAAAATCAACCTCTACACAAGAGGGATAACACAAAGTAGGAGGGTTTACAGCTTAGTGATCAAAAGACCACAAACTAATTCTTTCTTACAAAACAAAGATCCTACTAGATAGGATAGAATAATAAGCTCAAGTGTGAGAAAAATCAAAGGAATGAAAAATAATATACTCAAAGAAAATCCTTGGTAAAAAATAGAAATAAGGATAAAGAAGTTGAACCAAAAACACTTTTCCCAAAATCACTTTTCTTTGATTTTCCAAACCCTAGAAAAACACCAAATCAAATGTAAACTTTAGAGCCCAAAACTTCTTTTTGATTGCCACAAAAATACTAGTAAGATTAGAAAATAAGCTCTCCAAAAACTTGTTAAAAACTATTGAGAGAAAACCAAATTTATAGGCTCTTTGAAAAACTCGCCGTTGGCAGCTAATTATGGTCAGAATTGACCATCCGGTCGACCGCCAAAGGTCGAAATTTGACCGTCGCCAACCTCCGGTCGACCGCCCGGTCGACCGTCCTTACCTGAGAGTAAGGATACTGTTGGCCCAAAGGCCCTTCCACTCTAGTTTTGATGATGATTAACTCATGTAGTTATCTGTACTAATAATCTTGTGATTTTAGTTTCAGATCATTAATCAAGTTATTAGTAGGTGATTAGCTTCAACAAGATTATTTGGAAGCTTTCACATATTGATTCAAGAGCCCAAGCGTCAAAGATCATATATAGCACTTGCTCGGTGGATCAAGGAGTTTTGGATCGAGTCGGCTTGGAGACGGCGCTCTACAAGAAGACATTGGTACCATACTTCAGTTTTGTGTTTAGATCCAAATTGTAAAGATTAGAATAGTATGATATGCTCAAGTTCACAACACACACGTTTCATGTTTTGAATATTAGTTTTCGGTTTTTCCGTTTTTGGTTTAACCGATCTTGGTTTCATGAATAGATAGATCAAAATAAGTTTACATGGTTTAATGTATATTAGATTCATTCTATACACATGCATGCTTAACTTCCTAGACAAACTTAGTTTGATAGTCTATTTCATGTGTTTTATGTTTTGGTATTTTTAACAAAACATATTTTCGAATTAAAGTCAAAAACATGGATATATATATGTTTCATGTATATAGGATTATATTCATATACATCATGCCTAAATGTTGTTTAATACCATGTTTTTGTATTTGGATGAGTTTTGGACAAAGTGTATTTTCTATTCAAAAATCCAAGTTTTAGAAAATACAGTTTTTGATTTTTGGTAAAAATGATAAGACACAAAAATATTTCAAAATGTTTGTTATTTGTGATGAAATTTTTATCACAAGTCTATATTTCACAATAAAATGATAAAACTATTTTTGTGTAATTTTAGAAGATTTATGAGAATTTTTAGAATTAAAAATTACATGTTTTTCTGACCTGAACTGCTGCTGCCAGGCTAGGTCGGTCGACCGGCCGGTCGACCGTAGCGGTCGACCGATGTGCACGGATACGTGCACGCTGGCTGCCCCATAAGCCGATCGATCGCACGGTCGACCGACTGAGAGCAGGTTGCTCTCTGTTTGTGCACGGTCGATCGGCCAGAGAGCCGTTGCTCTCTGGTTCTGGGGACGGTCGACCGCCCGGTCGACCGGTAGCTGCCAGCGGTCAAATATGACCGTTGGACGGTCAACCGACCGGTCGACCAGTGGTTCAATTTTGACAGTTTCTGCTGCCAACGGCTATAATTTTCTGGGGGCTATAAATACCCCATTGGAAAGAGGTATTCTCTAAGATTTTTTGGGCTAATTTTTTCTGACTCTCTAGTATTTTCACAGCAATCAAAAGAAGTTTTGGGCCTTTAATTGAACAATCTATTTGGTGTTTTTGTTAGGGTTTGGAAAATCAAAGAAAAGGGTTTTTGGGAAAAGTGTTTGATTCAACTTCTTTATCTTGGTTTCTTGTTTTCCCAAGGATTTTCTTTGTGATTTTGATTTCCATTCCTTTGGTTTTCTCCACACTTGAGCAACATCTACTATCTCATTCTATAGGATCCTTATGTGGGAAAGAAATTGTTTGTGGTTGTTTGTTAGACCACCAAGTTGTAAACCCTAAAATTTGCTTGGCTTTGTGCCTTTCCCTCATTGTGTTGAGGAGGTTGTGCAAGTGGGTAGTATCCCTCAAGGTGTGAGGTGATCTTTGTGTAAGCTTTGTGCTAATCCCTCAAGTTGTGAGGTGATTGTTTATTGGCTTGGTGCTTTGCCTCAGGAGGAGGTCGTGTTTGTAAAGAGAGGAGTTGGGTACTCCTTGTAATTGTTATTGCCCCAAATTCTCGGTGGAGGTTCCCTTTGTAGGAGTCCTTTGTGGACAAGCTAGTGGAGTTGAAATCCTTCTGTGTGAAGGCGGGGATGTAGAGCTGGGTGCTCGAACCTAGAAATATATCTTGTTGTTTGCGCTTGATCCCTTGGCTCTTACTCTATCTCTCTCTCTCTTTACTTTGTGCCTTGCTTCAATTCATAATGTTCATTCATAATTATTTGCTTGGCTTGTTTGAGTGTGCATCTCTTATTATTGCAATTAGTTTTTAAATTCCGCATTAAGTTCATTAGATTAGCATAATCACCTATTCACCCCCCCTCTAGGTGATTTTCAATTGGTATCAGAGCCTACGCTCCTGATATTTAGGTTTAACCACCTAGGAGTGAGATCTTGGTTTGCTAATCTTCATTTGCATTTTTCATTTGCACACATTTAGTTTGCACTCATGGATAGCCCTCCTATGTTTGATTTTTCTAGACATGATATTTGGAAGGTCAAGATGAGTAGTCATTTAAAAAGCTTAGGACATCTAGTTTATCAAGCCACTACTCAAGAATCCTACCCTAATGCTAGCAAGCATAGAAAGGCCAATGTATTAGCACTTAAGACACTTAGAGCATCTCTTAATGAAGATCTTTTACATATGTTTGATCATTATGATTCGGCTTTTGCAGTTTGGAGCATTTTGACTTCTCCCGAGCTACCAAGGATTATCAACAAGTTGAGAAGATCTAGGAGAGACAAGTCCGACGAGCATTGCCTCATGGTCCAAGGGAAAAACTCCCTTGAGGTACAATCGGATTCTCAACTAGATGATAGCTCTAGTTCCTATTGCCATGGTTGTTTTGAAGTTCAAACATTGAATATGGAACTTGCTCAAAAGCTTGAAAATTTTTTGGAAAAACATGATTTGTTGAAAAAGAATAATTTTGAACTAAAAGAAGAATTAAAGGATTTGTGTTCAAATTTTGAATTGATTTTGCTAGAGAAGGGAGAGATTGCAAGTGAACGTGACTCACTTAAATCTCAACTTGACCTTGTCCTAAAGGAAAATGAGTTTTTGAAAAGCAAAAAGGATTGTGATGATGTTGTGAAAAATAATGAGGTTTTATCTTTTAAATTAGATTTTGTTTTAAAAGATAACCTTGCATTGAAAAATGAATTGATTTCATTACAAAAGAATTGAATTTTGTTTTAAAGAAAAATGAATCTTTGAAAATTGAATTGTCTTTACATGTTTGTCATGCTAGTGTAGCTTCACCTAGCACATCTTTTGCATGCTCCACTTTATCTTCTAGTATTGAAAATGACATAAATATTTTGAAGAAAAGTGTAGATTGTTTGGGCTCCACTTTGAGCCAATGTACTTTAAATCATACATGCTTGAAAACCTTGGTTCGTAAGAAACAAGGTCCATCTTTGCATGCACACCCATCACGGCATACACATGCTCATCACGATCACAAACTTCACACTATGTATGCCCATTTGTACATTTGTACACATTGTGGTCGAAAAGGCCATCTTGCTAGATTTTGCTATGATCGTTTACATGTTGAAAATTTAGCAAATAATCTTGTTTGGGTTAGGAAAGATACTAACCCCTATGGACCCAAAATAAAATGGGTACCAAAGACCACCCCTAAAATTTTTGATGTAGGTGTGGGCTCTCGCATCACGTAAGAGTAGCGGTGCCTTGAAGTGGATGCGTTCCGTGCTTAGAGAAAACATTTGGATGCATCACTTTCAAGGGAAGTTTGATGGAGAAGGACCACCATTGGTTTGGAGAACTAGAGAGGTGCCTTCATCGGTTTTGGTATCGATCTCTAACTCCCGTTTTTATTTACATGCTCTCAACTCATTGATTTATAGCATGTCATGTTTTAAAGCTCATTATGATTATGCCATGTGATTTAGATTAGTGATAACATGTTTAGTTATTTGAGACACCCATGGTCCTATCTTTGTGTTCTCACCTTGTTTAAACTAATATGTATGTCCTAGATCTAATGCACATGCATACACATAATGATCATATGTGTGTTTATGATTTTTGTTTTGATGCTTCATGTTTTTGATGTTTATAGTTTATTATGTTAAATGCCATGATTCTTAGATTATTGACATGCATGTATAGCTTTTGATATCACCCTTGTTTATATAGACCCATATGTTGTGTTCTCACCATTTGTTTAGCTATTATGCACATCATAGCTCTAATAGCATGTGAATTTACATAATGATCATTTTTATGTTTATCATGTTGATTTATGTCCCGTTTTATGCCTCATATTTTGAATATACGTTTAAATGTTAGTTTTCATTAAGACTAGAATTTATACTTGTATATGTAGTGGACCACAAATAAATCTTTATATATGTTTGTGCTTGGATGCTTATTTGTACCCATTAGATGTTCTAGTATAGTCTAGTTTTGATGATTCATGCATTCTAACTTGTATTCCCTATTTTGGACATGTTTTTATGATCATGTGTTTTCACTTCATGTATATGTTTATTTTGCCAAACCTTAAGATATACATGTATACCCCTTGAGTCATTTGCTTTTCATGTAAATCTTTATTATGGACTCAAATTGTGTTTAGGGATATGTATGTATACTTTTTGTTGTCAAAACATACATATGCCTTGAAGTATAAATTAGTTTTATTGAAAATTTTAGATTTTCATGTTTCATGTTTTAAGGAATATTTCAATTGAGCTTAATTGAATATTTTCATGTTGATATGTATCACATAACACTTGTTCACTCACTTTATTAGTTTTATCATGATTTTATTTTCATGAGTATGATACATGTTTTATGAAATTTGAGTGTTTAGTGCCATGTGATTTACATGTGCTTCATGAAAAATATTTATGTTTTATTCCTTACTTGAAGGATTTCGTACTAGTTAACAAGATTTCCCATTTAACGAGTTCGTATTCTTCTTATGGTAGAGATTTTCAAACGTACTCTATTTTCAAACCTATTTTTGAAAACCCCTACCTTTAAAGGGTGGTTAGATGGGAGATCATGCTCATATATGCCTTATAGTGAAAATCATTTTAAACTTGAACATGATTGGGAGGCTAAGTAATATGAGATATACACTTGATATTATTATTGTTTCAATTGGTATCATTGGATTCTTTCAATTGGTATCAATATTGACATTTCTTGTATTCTCATATATATTTTTATATATGTATGCTTGCACTTCAAAGTGTATCAATTTTAATTGGTATCTAATTTTCATACATATATATGTTTTTATTTGTGCTTATTATATTCATATATCTTAGAGCACAAATTTGATCATGATAAAGCTTGTTTTATAATGACTATCTTGTTTCAATTGACTAGTTTTCAATTGTATCCATATACAAGCTTTGCATGTTTTTATTTGGTAATTCATAAAGAGGGAGAAAACTTGTATTTCATCTTTCAATTGGTATTTGATTTCCACTCTCACACTTTATGATTGAAAATTTCAATTTGGTATTATATGTTCAAAATGAAAAATATTTACAATTGGTATCAAAATCCTTGTTTAGAAATTCAAAATTTGTTATGTTTAAATTTCAATTGGTATCAAGATTGTTTTTCTTATAATTGGTATCAATGTTTTATGTTTCCTTTCAATTGGTATCAAGATGCTCTACTTTGACAAATTTTTTAATTGATATCTTAATTGATTGTCACCCCTTATTTACATCATTTGTGGTTTAGACAAAAAGGGAGAACATTGTTTTATTGCTTTTAAACCCTTTATTGTTTCTTTGTTTCGAACAAAAAGGGGGAGAAGAATGTTTTTGTTTTTACTTGGACCCCTTTGTTGATGATTGACAAAAAGGGGGAGAAGTATTTGAGTTTATATGCATGTTTTGTCGTTTAATTGTTTAATTGTTTAATTAGTATCAAGAGCATTATTTAAGAACATGTTTTTATTGGTATCAAGAGCTTATTGGTATCAAGAGTTTATTGTTATCAAGAGCACGTTTTATGCATGATGCATTTCATATGTTTGGTATCTAGAGCATGTTTTTTTTTGAACATTTCATTGGGTATCTAGAGCTTTTTATTGTTTTTGCATTGTCATTCATTGCATATTTATGTTTATTTGTTGTTGGCCCAGAGGCCTTCCACTCTAGTTTTGATGATGATTAACTCATGTAGTTATATGTACTAATAATCTTGTGATTTTAGTTTCAGATCATTAATCAAGATATTAGTTGGTGATTAGCTTCAACAAGATGATTTGGAAGCTTTCACATGTTGATTCAAGAGCCCGAGCGTAAAAGATCATATATAGCACTTGCTCGGTGGATCAAGGAGTTATAGATCGAGTCGGCTTGGAGACGGCGCTCTACAAGAAGACTTCGGTACATAGTTTAGTTTTGTGTTTAGATCCAAAATTGTAAAGATTAGAATAGTATGATATGCTCAAGTTCACAACACACACGTTTCATGTTTTGAATATTGGTTTTCGGTTTTTCGGTTTTAGGTTTAACCGATCTTGGTTTTCATGAATAGATAGATCAAAACAAGTTTACATGGTTTAATGTATATTAGATTTGTTCTATATACATGCATGCTTAATTTCCTAGACAAACTTAGTTTTGACTTACTTATTCATGTGTTTTATGTTTTGGTATTTTTAACAAAACATATTTTGGAATTAATGACAAGAACATGGATATATATATGTTTCATGTATATAGGATTATATCCATATACATTATGCCTAAATGTTGTTTAAATATCATGTTTTTGTATTGGATGAGTTTTGGACAAACCGTATTTTCTATTCAAAAATCCAAGTTTTAGAAAATACAGTTTTTGATTTTTGGTAAAAATGATAAGACACAAAAATAGTTCATATTGATTGATATTTGAGCTAAACTTTTTACCACATGTTTATATATCAATGCAAAATGATAAAACTATTTTTGGTGATTTTTAGGAGTGTTAAAAGATTTTTTAAAATATTTTTAAACTGTTTTTCTGACCCAGTTTTCTGTTCCAGGCTTCAACCAGTCGACTAGTCTTCTGACCAAGTCGACTTGGATGAAGTCGGTCGACCGGGTCGGTCGACCGACGTACACAGATCTGTGCACGTTTGGCAGACACAGGGACGGTCGACCGTCAGGGTCGACCGGGTTTGAGAGTAGAGCTCTCTGTTTGTTTGGGTCGACCGGGCGGTCGACCGGTAGCTGGCAACGAAATTTGACCATTGGACGGTCAACCAGCCGGTCGACCGGCAGGGTATTTCTGGCAGTTTCTGCTGCCAACGGCTATATTTTTCTGGGGGCTATAAATACCCCATTGGAAAGAGTTTTTCTCTAAGATTTTTTGTGCGAATTTTTCCTTACTCTCTGGTGTTTTCACAGCAATCAAAAGAAGTTTTTGAACTCATATTGAACAATCTATTTGGAGTTTTTGCTAGGGTTTGGAATACCAAAGAAAAGGGATTTTGGGAAAAAGAGTTTTGATTCATCTTCTATATCTTGGTTTCAGTTTTTCCCAAGGATTTTCTTTGTGATTTTAATTTCCATTCCATTGGTTTTCTCCACACTTGAGCAACATCTACTTTCTTATTCTATAGGATCTTTGTGTGGGAGAAAGAGATTGTTTGTGGTTGTTGTTTAGACCACCAAGTTAAAAACCCAATCTTTTCTTGGCTTTGTGCCTTGGGTTGTATCCCTCAAGTTGTGAGGTGATCCTTGTGTTTGCTTTGTGCTAATCCCTCAAGTTGTGAGGTGATTGTGTTGTTGGATTGGAGCTTGCCTCAAGGAGGAGGTTGTGATTGTAAAGAGAGGAGTTGGGTACTCCTTGTGAGAGTTCTTTGTGGACTTGCTAGTGGATTAGAAATCCTTCGTGTGTCGAAGGCGGGGATGTAGAGCTGGGTGCTCGAACCTCGAAACATATCTTGTTGTTTGTGCTTGATCCATTGACTCTCTCTCTCTCTCTATCTCTCTCTTTACTTTGTGCCTTGCAACTATTCATATTGTGCATTCATAATTGCTTGGCTTGGTTGTGTGTGCATCACTTGTTGATGGCACTTGAGTGTATTGCATTAAGTTTTTAAATTCCGCATTGAGTTCATAGATTAGCATAATCACCTATTCACCCCCCCTCTAGGTGATTTTTCAATTGGTATCAGAGCCTACGCTCCTGATATTAGGTTTAACCACCTAGGAGTGAGATCTTGGTTTGCTAATCTTCATTTGCATTGTTCATTTGCACTCATTTAGTTTGCTCTCATGGATAGCCCTCCTATGTTTGACCATATTAGACTTGATGCTTGGAAGGCCAATATGAGTAGACATTTAAAAAGCCTAGGACATCTAGTTTATCAAGCCTCTACTCAAGAATCATTCCCTAATAGTAGCAAACACAAAAAGGCTAATGCATTAGCACTTAGAGCACTTAGAGCATCTCTTAGTGAACATCTTTTACCGGTATTTGATCGTTATGACTCGGCTTTTGTAGTTTGGAGCTTATTGACGTCTCCCGAGCTTCCAAGGATTATCAACAAGATGAGGAGATCTAAGAGAGAAAAGTCCAAAGAGCATTGCTTCATGGTTCAAGGAAAAAACTCCCTTGAGGTACAATCGGATTCTCAAATAGATGATAGCTCTAGTTCCTATTGCCATGGTTGTTTTGAAGTTCAAACATTGAATTTGGAACTTGCTTAAAAGCTTAAAAATTTTGTGGAAAAACACAATCTTTTGAAAGAGGATAATCTTGTTTTGAAAAATGAATTAAAGGATTTGTGTTCTAATTTTGAATTGGTTTTGCAAGAGAAGGAAGAGATTACTAGTGAATGTGACTCACTAAGATCTCAACTAGACCTTGCCCTTAATGAGATTGATATTTTGAAAAACAAAAATGATTGTAATGATGTTGTGAAAAACAATGAGGTTTTATCTTCTAAATTGGATTTTGTTTTAAAAGATAACCTAGTTTTGAAAAATGAAATTGATTTCATTACAAAAGAATTGGATCTTGTTTTAAAGAAAAATGAATCTTTAAAAATTGATATTGATTCTCATGTGTGCCATGCTAGTATAGTTTCTTCTTCTTGCACACCTATTGCATGCACCACTTTATCTTCCACTATTGAAAATGATATAAATGTTTTGAAGAAAAGTGTTGAATGTTTGGCTCCACTTTGAGCCAATGCACATTGAATCATTCACGTTTGGAAACCTTGGTTCGCAAGAAACAAGGTCCATCTTTGCATGCACACCCTACACGGCATACACATGCTTTCCACGGTCACCACCATCACACGTATGCTCACGTGTACACATGTACACATTGTGGCCGAAAAGGCCATCTTGCTAGATTTTGTTATGATCGTTTACATATTGAAAATTTAGCAAATAATCTTGTTTGGGTTAGAAAAGATACTAACCCCCGTGGACCCAAAAGAAAATGGGTACCAAAACCACCTCCTTGACTTTTGATGTAGGTGGGAGCTCTCGCATCACGTGAGAGTATTGGTGCCTTGAGGTGGATGCGTTCTAAGCTTAAAAGAGAACGATTTGGATGCTTCACTCTCAAGGGATTTGGTGGGAGAACCACCGTGGTTTGGAGAACTAGAGATGCACCTTCATCGATTTTGGTATCATTCTCTAACTCCCATTTTTATTTGCATGCTTTTCATGTTCATCTATTTATAGCATGTCTTGTTTTATTGTTCATTATGCTTATGTCATGTTGATTAAATTAGTGTTATACATGTTTAGTTACTTGAGCACCCATGTTTCATATGGATCTATATTTAGTGTTCTCACCTTGTTTAAACTAACATGTATGCCCTAGATCTAATGCACATGCATATGCATTATGACCATTTGGATGTTTATGATTGTATGATTTTTGTTTTGAATAATTAACATGTGTTATAATAGCAAAACAATGGTGATGTGTTTTATGATTTCTGTTTTTGCCACATGTTTTGATGTTTATAGACTATTACGTATTTCTTAATTCTAATAGCATGTGGATTTTCTTCATGATCATTTTTATGATTATCATGTTGACTTATGTCGTTTTATGCTTCATAATTTGAATATATGTTTAGATGTTAGTTTTCATGAAAACTAGGATTTATACTTGTACATAGAATGGGCCACAAGTAAATCTTTTATGTTTGTGCTTGAATGCCTATTTGTACCCATTAGATGTGCTAGTATAGTCTAGTTTTGATGATTCATGCATTCTAACTTGTATTCCTCATTTTGAATATGTTTTTATGATCATGTGTTTTAACTTCATGTATATGACTATCTTGTCCAAACTATTGATTATACATGTACATCCTTGAGCCACGTGCATTCATGCATATACCTTTGTGGACTCATTATGTTTAGGATATGTATGTATACTTTAGTTTGTACATGACATACATATACCTTGAAGTTAAATCGTTTTGATGATTTTCATGTTTTTAGGTAATTTCTATTGGTAATGAAAATCTAGTTTTTCATGTTTTCAAGGAATTTCATATGAGCTTTATTGAATATTTTCATGTTGATATGCGTCACATTTTACTTGTACACTCACTTTATTAGTTTACTCATGATTTGTTTTCATGAGACTATGATATGAGCTTTATGGACTTGAGTGTTTAGTGATCATGTGATTTACATGTGTTTCATGAAAAACAATTTTGTTTTATTCCTCACTTGAAGGACTTCGTACTAGTTTTAAAAGTTTTTCCTATAACTAGTTCGTATTCTTCACTATGGTAGAGATTTTCAAACATATTACATTTTCAAATCTATTTTTGAAAACCCCTACCTTCAATGGGAGGTTGGATGGGAGATCATGTTCATGTATGCTTTAAAATGAAAATCATTTAAAACTTGAACCATGATTGGGAGGCTAGGTAATATGAGATATACATTTGATCTTATTGTTGTTTCAATTGGTATCATTGAGTTCTTTCAATTGGTATCAATCTTGACATTTCTTGTATACTCATATATGTTTGTATGTATGAATGTTTTTCAATTTCAAGAATATCAATTTCAATTGGTATCTATTTTCATACATATATATGTTTTATTTGTGCTTATTATATCCCTATATCTTTAAGCACAAAATCTTGTTTATGCTAGTGCTTGAGCTTTAACTTTGTTTCAATTGATTACTTTTAAATTGGTATCAAGCCTATGCATTATTTTCGTTGGTATTTCATAAAGGGGGAGAAAATTTGATTTTGTCTTTCAATTGGTATTTGATTCCCACTCCCTTACTTTATGATAGAAAATAAATTTAAAATTTGGTATCATATGTTCAAAATGAAAAATATTTACAATTGGTATCAAAATTTTTGTTTAGACATTCAAAATTCATTATGTTTAATTTCAAATTGGTATCAAGATCTTCTTGTGTTTTGCTTAAAATTGGTATCAATATTTTTGTTTGTTTCCTTTCAATTGGTATCAAGATGCTATTCTTTGACATATTTTCAATTGGTACCTTAATTGATTGTCACCCCTAATTGGTTTTTGTTTTTGTTTTAGACAAAAAGGGAGAAAATATTATTTTTATTGATTCGTTGTTTCGAACAAAAGGGGGGAGAAAAATTTATTGATTTGGTTTTGCTTTTACCCCTTATTGAAGATTGATTCTTTGTATTAAAAAGAGAGAAGATTTTGTTTTGTTCTGGTTTTTACCCCTTTGTTGATGATTGATAAAAAAGGGAAGAAAGATCTTGAGTTTATATATGCATGTTTATGTTTTACATATATTAAGTTTAATTTAGTTTAATTTTAATTGATATCTAGATCATGTTTTGTAATTGGTATCTAGAGCATGTTTTGTTTTTGAACATTTCATTGGTATTTAGAACCCTTTATTGTTTATGCATAGATATGCATGTTTCATGATTCATGTTTAAGAGCCTTCATTGCATATTCTTTATGTTTATTTGTTTATGCATGAGTTAAGGGGGAGCTTCTTTGAAGCTTAACTTTAATCCATGCATATATAACTCTATGAGTTTTGTCATCATCAAAAAGGGGGAGATTGTTGGCCCAGAGGCCTTCCACTCTAGTTTTGATGATGATTAACTCATGTAGTTATATGTACTAATAATCTTGTGATTTTAGTTTCAGATCATTAATCAAGATATTAGTTGGTGATTAGCTTCAACAAGATGATTTGGAAGCTTTCACATGTTGATTCAAGAGCCTGTTGACTGATTTTTCCTGCACACAAAATATTATATGTTAGTTTTAAGAATAGATGTGCAAGTCTCAGTTCTAATCCGCGTTAGCAGGGCTATGCGGGTCGTGATCCTCAGGGAGGGACTGCGATGGAAGCGTTAAGCAAGTTTCTCTAAAGTTTTTATTTTTATTTGTTAAGTTAGAAAGGAAGTGGTATTTACAATGGGTGGTAGAAAAGAATATGGAGATGAGTTGTATTTAATCTACAAAAAAGAAAAGAAAAGAAAAAGAAAGAAAACTTATCTCTTTAGTCTGCTTGTCGTTTGAACCGTTGCGATGATTTCCCTTTTCTTGGAAGGTGTACAAGCACGGCTTATGGGATCGTCCGCCTTCTTAATCTACTCTACGAAATGAAAAACAAGCTATGAAGACCTGTTCATCGCCATTTGGCCGTCAAGGTTCCTTCTTTGGCTAGATATTCTCGAAGCAGTTGGATCTCATGGTGGGCAAGACATAAGAGAACAAATAGAAGAAAGTAGATACAAGATTAAAATAAGAATAAAAGAAACTAGAATAATACAAGAATAAAATAAAACAAGCCTTGATTCGATTATTAAACAATGGTGGAAAAATAACACTTACACCGACTGTCACCATCAGTACAAGCAGATCCCTTCCTCCATGAATACATCATCTCCTCTCAGCTTTTACAAAAAGAAAATAAAAAATATACAAAGGTGGAAAGAAAACCTAAAAACCCTAACTTTGGCCCTTGGCTCTTCTCTGGACGCTCTGTTCGTTGCACTGCAGGTGATATTTATAGGTGCAGAAGGCCGAGGAGTCCCGGATGAAGTTGCCCACGAAAACTGGGATCCTGACGTCACTGTTTTGCCGCGGAATCCAGAGTTTTGCCGCGGATTTGCGGCAAAGTTGGCTCTTCTGGCCACGCGCTTTGGCGCGTGGCCTCTCCTGGTCCGTCCATGTGGGCTTTTGCTTCTGGAAGCGTGATCCTGGCTCTCCATCTTGGGATTTCGAGATAACTTAGTAATCAAGTTACCTTGATCTCAAGTATCTCAAATCTTTTATCTACAAATTCCCTTCTTATCTTTGGCTTTTATGCACATCCTGCAAGAGTTTAGGGTTGGGTAGAATTCTATCCTTCCCTAAACTTTAATAATTGCAACTTTAGCCCTTGTATATTTGCAATTTGACAATCTGATATTTGCACTTTGACTCTTGGGCTTCAAATATGGGCTTGGATCTGGGCTTTTGGGCTCTTTAAGCTTTATTTATTATAAAAATAAGAATTCGAGGCCTGCACACAATAAATTACAAATTATTAATAAATGTGCAGAATTAAATGAATAAATATGAAAATGTGATGGTAAATATGATGATAAAAATGCACTTTTCACTACCAATCACACCCCCACACTTATCTTTTTGCTCGTCCTCGAGTAAAAACAAAGAAAAAGAAAAAGAAATGAAAAGTTAATCTAACCTAACTCACTTTCGTAGGAATCACGATTACACTTAGCACGTGCAACAAGCCGTTAAACCCCTAGGTTACCCTAGAGGACGAGTGTTGTCTCGTGAGGGTTTTCAGCGGATTGCACCCACAAAATCCATAAAAAGAAAATATTTGAATTATTATTGAAGAGACTAAGTAGTCTATAAGTTTTAGGATCCTCATTTTTATTCATTCTTTAAACTTTAGTCTTTATAAAGTAAATTGTTTTCCATTTTAGGTAAGAATTAAAATTGAATTTCTAATATAGTCTTTTTCGTTACCAAAATCATATGCATCCTTATGTTTTTACTAGGAATTCCTTAACTTGGACTCTCATGCCTTTTTATATATATATATTTTTTTCTTTTTTTTTAATATGTATAACGCATCTAATTTTCTTTCGTGTAAGCATCAAGGCTTCTTGAGGCCCTCATACCTAACTAATTGATTATTAGATGTGTTAATACATATATTATATTTCTTAGTCTTCTTAGGCTTTCTAATCCACCCATGTAACGAACTTAAAGTCGATGACTCCCAACCGGTTGGCTTTAGGGCACCAGGTGAGAAAACACCCCGCGGACTCAAATTCGAGTGAACTAGGCCCCAAAACTAAGGACTTTATTTTATTTACTCACCTTTAGGCATGAATACTTATGCTTCTTGAGGCACATGTATCAGCTTAATTGGTGATTTTTTTTTTTTTTTAAATGAGGCACAAGGTCTTTGTCTTAGAATCCTAGATATGCATTTGGTATGCACATTCATTAAGGTAAAAATCAAGACTAACTATTTATTCAATTTCTCCTCCTATACCTAAAATTTAAACAATTTATTTATTTTGATCAAGTTTTTAGAAATCCTAATCATGATTTTCCTAATCCTTAAAACTAACTTAGGTTTCTTTCAAAAAAATAAGTCAAAATACTGTCCTTTTTATAACATTTTTTTTTAATTTTTTTTTTGTTTTTTTTTTTTTTTTAGCAAATTTTGTTAGTGTCTACTTATGTTAGTATGTTAGTAAAGCCCACCCCCACACTTATCTCATGCATTGTCCTCAATGTATGAATGAATGCATATATGCATGAAACAGAACAAGGGAAGGCGGAAGTTACCTTAGGGTGGTGGTTCCGGAGGTGGTCTAATTGGTCCACGAAATGCGGCCCAAACAAGATAACGTGGTAGTTCACGGGACCTACCTTTATTGACCTCTTTTTTATTTACATATTTACAGTCCCCAGAATGAATAGGATCATGGAAGATCCTCTCTTGAAACTTACTCCCTTTACATGACCAGTCTTGGAAAATCATCACAGAGTCATGGTCTATACCTGTGTCCAACAAAAGAATGTGACTTGGTAAAATGGTTGACTTGGACTCAAGAATGATAGGTTCAGGATCTAATACCGAGTCAGGAAAGAAACTCAAATCAAGTAAAGGTTCAGCAGTCGGGCTAGGATCAAGAAGTGGGTCCAAGTCAAGAAATTGAAACTCAAGTCTACAATCATTTTCCCACAATGGAATGTGACTCAATGTTGGTGATTCAAGTTCAGGAATGATAGGTGTGGGAATCAAAACTGACTCTAAAATATTACCTAAGTCGGGTAACAAAACAGGAGTCAATAATGATTCGGGAATTTGAACTTGATCATAGATTTGGGAATCTAGGTCACATATCTCATTAGTTTCAATCTCATAAAATGGGAACTTGCCAATTTTTCCATGGGACTTTCAAAATTGCACAATTGGTCAAGTTCAATATGATCATCAAAAATGGGTGATTCAATTTCATGATCTATGGGTATGGGAATAAATGTTGGCTCAGAAAATTGGTCCAAATTGGGTAAGGATACTGGAGTCAACATAGATTCGAAGATGGAAACTGAATCGCAAAGTTGGGGATCGGGTTCACATTCATAATCTAATTCAATCTCATTGAAATTAAACTAGCCAATTTGTCCAAGGATTGGGATTGAGCAAATTCATATTGATGTGATGAAATTGAATTTTGATCAAGGTCTTCTAAACAGAATGATTCTTGGTTCCTATCAAGATGCTCAAGAATGTTTGAAAGTCTAGAAATTTGATCATTCATCGTATCTTGCAACCGATCCACTTTTTCTTCTAACCCATCGAATAGATCAATGGAGGACTGAAACCTTGGTGATGTGGGAAAAGACGTATATGAAGATAATGGTTGAACAGGTGGTTGACCATATGGCTCAGGGGTGTTGAATTCCCATTGACTCTGTGAAGAGTAGTGATGATTATTCCAATCTTGTTCATAGTATTGGGACTGGGGCATGTAATGATTCGGATAAGACCAATCTGGCACACTAGGTTGGTTAGAGTTATGATATGCCGGGTTGGTAATATCCGAAAAAGAGGTTGGTGTATAATATGGATCCTCATTAAAATTGAAAAAAATTATTGTTATAGGCCATATCACACAAAGCAAACAAAGAAAAAAAAACAAACAAAAAAGAAAAATTTCTAACCTAAGTTAGGGTAGACCTAGACCTAGACGACTCCTAACTGGTTAGACTGTCCACGGGAGGTAGGGTGTAGACTTTGACCACAAGTTAATCAGCCAGGTCGGGGCAAGAGTGGTGGGAGGTTTTCCGTCAAAGACGTTCCTTAATTAAATAACCACCACACTTCGGGCTTTCGGCCCTCAATCCCCTTCCTAGACACTAATTTGGCAGGAGTCAACTTCCAACACCGTTCCCCCTTAGGATAATCTCCTATTGAGTCCGAGATGTCCCTAGGGCCAACGTCTACAAATTTTTATGTTAGGCTTGGGTTAGTGAGTGCTCGGGATATGATTTTTGGGCTAAGGAAGGGTGATGAAATCCCCACCTTATCTTATTTATAGGTTATGCCCTTAAGATGAATTAGTGCAAGTGTACAAGATAAATAGATAAGAATCACTCAAAGCAGAAGATCAACCAAGAGATGAATCCTATTCTACATGCAATGCGTACGTACCTTGCGTCTCCAGCACTCTTCAACAGTAAATAAAAATAATTGAAAAGACACGTGCCTAATATGCAAACGTCTAATCAAATTTTATTTTTACAACCAATAATTTACTGTTGAATTATTAGCAATTTACAGGTATATCACAGAACAAATCAGAACAGAGCAGAAAGCAGAATTTTTAACTTGAAGCACCCTGCAAAAATTGGATCAGTAATTCACCACTGTTGCCGCGTTTCCGCGGCTCTGGCAGCGGATCCGCGGCAAAACAGTGGGTTCTGGTGCTCTGCCTTCGAGGGCAGAGGCACAGAATAGCAATATGTCCACTGCTGCTGCTATGTTTCTGTTTCCTGTTCTCCAAACCTGCAAACGGAAAAGAATAAAGAATTAGTTAAAAATTAAAATTTTGTTTTAGAGATAAACTTACCGTCCCTCCCCGGCAACGGCGCCAATTTGTTGACTGATTTTTCCTGCACACAAAATATTATATGTTAGTTTTAAGAATAGATGTGCAAGTCTCAGTTCTAATCCGCGGTAGCAGGGCTATGCGGGTCGTGATCCTCAGGGAGGGACTGCGATGGAAGCGTTAAGCAAGTTTCTCTAAAGTTTTTATTTTTATTTGTTAAGTTAGAAAGGAAGTGGTATTTACAATGGGTGGTAGAAAAGAATATGGAGATGAGTTGTATTTAATCTACAAAAAAGAAAAGAAAAGAAAAAGAAAGAAAACTTATCTCTTTAGTCTGCTTGCCGTTTGAACCGTTGCGATGATTTCCCTTTCTTGGAAGGTGTACAAGCACGGCTTATGGGATCGTCCGCCTTCTTAATCTACTCTACGAAATGAAAAACAAGCTATGAAGACCTGTTCATCGCCATTTGGCCGTCAAGGTTCCTTCTTCGGCTAGGTATTCTCGAAGCAGTTGGATCTCATGGTGGGCAAGACATTAGAGAACAAATAGAAGAAAGTAGATACAAGATTAAAATAAGAATAAAAGAAACTAGAATAATACAAGAATAAAATAAAACAAGCCTTGATTCGATTATTAAACAATGGTGGAAAAATAACACTTACACCGACTGTCACCATCAGTACAAGCAGATCCCTTCCTCCATGAATACATCATCTCCTCTCAGCTTTTACAAAAAGAAAATAAAAAATATACGAAGGTGGAAAGAAAACCTAAAAACCCTAACTTTGGCCCTTGGCTCTTCTCTGGACGCTCTGTTCGTTGCACTGCAGGTGATATTTATAGGTGAAGAAGGCCGAGGAGTCCCGGATGAAGTTGCCCACGAAAACTGGGATCCTGACGTCACTGTTTTGCCGCGGAATCCAGAGTTTTGCCGCGGATTTGCGGCAAAGTTGGCTCTTCTGGCCACGCGCTTTGGCGCGTGGCCTCTCCTGGTCCGTCTATGTGGGCTTTTGCTTCTGGAAGCGTGATCCTGGCTCTCCATCTTGGGATTTCGAGATAACTTAGTAATCAAGTTACCTTGATCTCAAGTATCTCAAAACTTTTATCTACAAATTCCCTTCTTATCTTTGGCTTTTATGCACATCCTGCAAGAGTTTAGGGTTGGGTAGAATTCTATCTTTCCCTAAACTTTAATAATTGCAACTTTAGCCCTTGTATATTTGCAATTTGACAATCTGATATTTGCACTTTGACTCTTGGGCTTCAAATATGGGCTTGGATCTGGGCTTTTGGGCTCTTTAAGCTTTATTTATTATAAAAATAAGAATTCGAGGCCTGCACACAATAAATTACAAATTATTAATAAATGTGCAGAATTAAATGAATAAATATGAAAATGTGATGGTAAATATGATGATAAAAATGCATTTTTCACTACCAATCAGAGCCCGAGCGTAAAAGATCATATATAGCACTTGCTCGGTGGATCAAGGAGTTTTGGATCGAGTCGGCTTGGAGACGGCGCTCTACAAGAAGACTTCGGTACATAGTTTAGTTTTGTGTTTAGATCCAAAATTGTAAAGATTAGAATAGTATGATATGCTCAAGTTCACAACACACACGTTTCATGTTTTGAATATTGGTTTTCGGTTTTTTCGGTTTTAGATTTAACCGATCTTGATTTTCATGAATAGATAGATCAAAACAATTTTACATGGTTTAATGTATATTAGATTTGTTCTATATACATGCATGCTTAATTTCCTAGACAAACTTAGTTTTGACTTACTTATTCATGTGTTTTATGTCGTGGTATTTTTAACAAAACATATTTTGGAATTAATGACAAGAACATGGATATATATATGTTTCATGTATATAGGATTATATCCATATACATCATGCCTAAATGTTGTTTAAATATCATGTTTTTGTATTTGGATGAGTTTTGGACAAACCGTATTTTCTATTCAAAAATCCAAGTTTTAGAAAATACAGTTTTTGGTTTTTGGTAAAAATGATAAGACACAAAAATAGTTCATATTGATTGATATTTGAGCTAAACTTTTTACCACATGTTTATATATCAATGCAAAATGATAAAACTATTTTTGGTGATTTTTAGGAGTGTTAAAAGATTTTTTAAAATATTTTTTAAACTGTTTTTCTGACCCAGTTTTCTGTTCCAGGCTTCAACCAGTCGACTAGTCTTCTGACCAAGTCGACTTGGGATGAAGTCGGTCGACCGGGTCGGTCGACCGACGTACACAGATCTGTGCACGTTTGGCAGACACAGGGACGGTCGACCGTCAGGGTCGACCGGGTCTGAGAGCAGAGCTCTCTGTTTGTTTGGGTCGACCGGGCGGTCGACCGGTAGCTGGCAACGGAATTTGACCATTGGACGGTCGACCGGCCGGTCGACAGGCATGGTATTTCTGGCAGTTTCTGCTGCCAACGGCTATATTTTTCTGGGGGCTATAAATACCCCAGTGGAAAGAGTTTTTCTCTAAGATTTTTTATGCGAATTTTTCCTTACTCTCTGGTGTTTTCACAGCAATCAAAAGAAGTTTTTGAACTCATATTGAACAATCTATTTGGAGTTTTTGCTAGGGTTTGGAATACCAAAGAAAAGGGTTTTTGGGAAAAAGAGTTTGATTCATCTTCTATATCTTGGTTTCAGTTTTTCCCAAGGATTTTCTTTGTGATTTTGATTTCCATTCCATTGGTTTTCTCCACACTTGAGCAATATCTACTTTCTTATTCTATAGGATCTTTGTGTGGGAGAAAGAGATTGTTTGTGGTTGTTGTTTAGACCACCAAGTTAAAAACCCAATCTTTTCTTGGCTTTGTGCCTTGGGTTGTATCCCTCAAGTTGTGAGGTGATCCTTGTGTTTGCTTTGTGCTAATCCTCAAGTTGTGAGGTGATTGTGTTGTTGAATTGGAGCTTGCCTCAAGGAGGAGGTTGTGGTTGTAAAGAGAGGAGTTGGGTACTCCTTGTGAGAGTTCTTTGTGGACTTGCTAGTGGATTAGAAATCCTTCGTGTGTCGAATGCGGGGATGTAGAGCTGGGTGCTCGAACTTCGAAACATATCTTGTTGTTTGCGCTTGATCCATTGACTCTCTCTATCTCTCTCTTTACTTTGTGCCTTGTAACTATTCATATTGTGCATTCATAATTGCTTGGCTTGGTTGTGTGTGCATCACTTGTTGATTGCACTTGAGTGTATTGCATTAAGTTTTTAAATTCCGCATTGAGTTCATAGATTAGCATAATCACCTATTCACCCCCCCTCTAGGTAATTTTTCATTTGTTTCATGCATGAGTTAAGGGGGAGCTTCTTTGAAGCTTAACTTTAATCCATGCATATATAACTCCATGAGTTTTGTCATCATCAAAAAGGGGGAGATTGTTGGCCCAAAGGCCCTTCCACTCTAGTTTTGATGATGATTAACTCATCTAGTTATGTGTACTAATAATCTTGTAATTTTAGTTTCAGATCATTAATCAAGTTATTAGTAGGTGATTAGCTTCAACAAGATGATTTGAAAGCTTTCACATGTTGATTCAAGAGCCCAAGCGTCAAAGATCATATATAGCACTTGCTCGGTGGATCAAGGAGTTTTGGATCGAGTCGGCTTGGAGACGGCGCTTTACAAGAAGACATCGGTATCATAGTTTAGTTTTATGTTTAGATCCAAATTGTAAAGATTAGAATAGTATGATATGCTCAAGTTCACAACACACACGTTTCATGTTTTGAATATTGGTTTTCGGTTTTCCGTTTTTGTTTAACCGATCTTGGTTTCATGAATAGATAGATCAAAACAAGTTTACATGGTTTAATGTATATTAGATTCATTCTATCACATGCATGCTTAACTTCCTAGACAAACTTAGTTTGATAGTCTATTTCATATGTTTTATGTTTTGGTATTTTTAACAAAACATATTTTGGAATTAAAGTCAAAAACATGGATATATATATATATGTTTCATGTATATAGAATTATATCCATATACATCATGCCTAAATGTTGTTTAATACCATGTTTTTGTATTTGGATGAGTTTTTAGACAAAGTGTATTTTCTATTCAAAAATTCAGTTTTAGAAAATACAGTTTTTGATTTTTGGTAAAAATGATAAGACACAAAAATGTTTCAAAATGTTTGTTATTTGTGATGAAATTTTTATCACAAGTTTATATTTCACAATAAAATGATAAAACTATTTTTGTGTAATTTTAGAAGATTTATGAGAATTTTTAGAATTAAAAATTACATGTTTTTCTGACCTGAACTACTGCTGCCAGGCTAGGTTGGTCGACCGGACGGTCGACCGTACCAAGTAGCCGGTCGACCGTAGCGGTCGACCGACGTGCACGGATACGTGCACGCTGGCTGCCCCATAAGCCGGTCGATCGCACGGTCGACCGACTGAGAGCAGGTTGCTCTCTGTTTGTGCACGGTCGACCGAGCGGTCGACCGGCCAGAGAGCCGTTGCTTTCTGGTTCTGGGGACGGTCAACCACCCGGTCGACCGGTAGCTTCCAGCGGTCAAATATGACCGTTGGACGGTCGACCGACCGGTCGACCGTTGTTCAATTTTGGCAGTTTCTGCTGCCAACGGCTATAATTTTCTGGGGGCTATAAATACCCCATTGGAAAGAGGTTTTCTCTAAGATTTTTTGTGCTAATTTTTCCTGACTCTCTAGTGTTTTCACAGCAATCAAAAGAAGTTTTTGGGCCTTTAATTGAACAATCTATTTGGTGTTTTTGCTAGGGTTTGAAAAATCAAAGAAAAGGGTTTTTGGGAAAAGTGTTTGATTCAACTTCTTTATCTTGGTTTCTTGTTTTTCCCAAGGATTTTCTTTGTGATTTTGATTTTCATTCCTTTGGTTTTCTCCACACTTGAGCTACATCTACTATCTCATTCTATAGGATCCTTGTGTGGGAAAGAAATTGTTTGTGGTTATTTGTTAGACCACCAAGTTATAAACCCTAAAATTTGCTTGGCTTTGTGCCTTTCCCTCATTGTGTTGAGGAGGTTGTGCAAGTGGGTAGTATCCCTCAAGGTGTGAGGTGATCCTTGTGTAAGCTTTGTGCTAATCCCTCAAGTTGTGAGGTAATTGTTTGTTGGCTTGGTGCTTTGCCTCAAGGAGGAGGTCGTGTTTGTAAAGAAAGGAGTTGGGTACTCCTTGTAATTGTTATTGCCCCAAATCCTCGGTGGAGGTTCCCTTTGTAGGAGTCCTTTGTGGACAAGCTAGTGGAGTTGAAATCCTTCTGTGTGAAGGCGGGGATGTAGAGCTGGGTGCTCGAACCTCGAAACATATCTTGTTGTTTGCGCTTGATCCCTTGGCTCTTACTCTATCTCTCTCTCTCTTTACTTTGTGCCTTGCTTCAATTCATATTGTTTATTCATAATTATTTACTTGGCTTGTTTGAGTGTGCATCTCTTGTTATTGCAATTAGTTTTTAAATTCCGCATTAAGTTCATTAGATTAGCATAATCACCTATTCACCCCCCTCTAGGTGATTTTCAGATACTTCAGTCGGTCGACTGCACGGTTGACCGGCCAAACCAAAAGGCCTTGTGCACGTTTTGTGCACATACGGTCAACTGGCTCCTGGTCCGGTCAACCGCCAGAGCCTGGCAGGTCTGTTAAAGGATTTGAAAACTAGGTTTTTAATTGCCAAATAAATCCCATAAAATCTCTAAAAATCCACAAAAATAGTTTCAGTATAATACTTTGATATATAAACATGTGTGAAAAAATTCAACACATACTTCAAACAATTTAAACCATTTTTGTGACTTAGAAATTTTGCCGAAAATCAAAATCCGTATTTTCCAAAACTTGGATTTTTTGAATTGAAAATTCGTTTTGTCCAAAACTCATCCAAATACAAAAACATGATATTTGAAACAACTTGAAGCATATAGTATATGGATATAATCCAATATACATATAAATATATATATTAATGTTTTTGACAAATAAATCCAAAAATACGTTTCGTTAAAATACCAAAACACCAAACTCATGAAATAGACTATCAAACTAAGTGTTTAAATCAATGAAGCATGCATGTATATAAAATAAATCTAATATACATTAAACCATGTAAACTTGTTGATTCTATCTATTCATTGAAAACCAAGATCGGTTAAGCCAAAAACCGAAAATCAAAACATGAAACATGTGTGTGTTGTGAACTTGAGCATATCACACTATCTAATCTTTAACAAATGGATCTAAACTATAAACTAAGCAATGTACCGAAGTCTTCTTGTAGAGTGCCGTCTCGAAGTCGACTCATCCAAACGTGATCCACCGAGCTTGACTCCAACGAGTGCTAGATATGAACTTTGACGCTCGGGCTCTTGAATCACCATGTGAAAAGCTCCAAAACACCTTTGTTGAAGCTAATCACCTACTAATATCTTGGTTAAGTATCTGAAACTAAACATCACAAGATTATTAGTAAACATAACTACATGAGTTAATCATCATCAAATTACAGTGGAAGGCCTCTGGGCCAACAGCATCGTGAATGTATGTATGCATGAAACAAATAGAGAGGGAAGGAAAAATCACCTCAAGGTGGTTATTCCGGTGGCGGTCTGATTGGTCTACGAAATGCGGCCCAGTTCAATTTGCGTGGAGTTCGAAGGAACCCGCCAGTGACCTCTCTAATATGATCCATTATGATGATGTGAGCATGGATGATTTTTATTAAGAGTTTTACCCCATCTAATTTTCAAATTTTAAAAATAATTCATAGTCAATTTTATCAACACCCTTATCCAAAAATGGAGTGTGAAATGATAGAATGATTGATTTGGACTCAAAAAGTATATGAACTATGATTAACTTAGGAAATTGACTTAAATCAAGTAAAAATTCAAGAGTCAAAATTTGTTCAGGAAGTGGGTCCAAATTAAGAAGTTGAAACTCAAGTACATATTTATTTCCCACAATGGAATGTGACTTCTTAAGGTTGGTGATTCAAGTTCAAGAATGACAGGTATGGGAATCAAAACTAACTCTAAAATGTTGCTCAAATCGGGTAACAAAATAAGAGTCAATATTGATTCAGAAATTTAAACTGGATCAAAAATTTGAGGATCAAAGTCACATTCTTTTTCGAGTTCAATTTCTTTGAAAGAAAAACTTGCCATTTATCAATGTGACTCTCAGAAGTTATGTTTGGTCAAGTTCCAGATGGGGGCAATTCAATTTTACGATATATAAGCACATGATTCTTTACTGACTCAGGAAAAGGATTGAAATCAGGTAAAAACACAGGAGTCATTATTGAGTCAAGAAGTGGAATTGAATTGTCAAGTTGATGTTTAGGATCACTTTCATTCTCAAGTTCAATCTCAGGAAAGGGATATGCCAACATGTCAATATGGTTCTCAAAATTTTCATGTTGGTCAACATCAAATGGGCGTACTAAAATTGAATTTTGGTTTTCAAAATAACATGATTCTTTGGCTCTAACAAAATGGTTAGCGACATCAGGACTGGTCAAAAGGGAGAGTCTTGACCATTATATCAATGTCATGATTATGAGCGATTTGAACCTGAGTCATGGCTTCAAGCAGCTTTTCATAGTCGATTGGTTCATCTTTTTGTTGCGATTGGGCATGAAAAGATGGATATGAAGGTTGGTTTTGAAAATTTTGGTGAAAGAGTGAGTCCATCAAATTCAAATTTCAAATTTGTATTGTTACTTGGACTCACGCATACTCATTTTCAGGATTGGTGGTTTTAACTGAAGATGATGAGTATGAATCTTGATTTTGAAAAGATTGTGATTCGAGCTTGTTTTATTGGGGTTCAAGCATGGATTCTATACTCTTTTCTCGCTTGGATTTTTCTTTTATGGGCTGTTCTAGAAAAGAAGTATTGAAGCATGATGCGAAAAAGTTTGTAAATATTGTGAAATTTGTAAAAGTTGTGGACAAGGTGGTTGAAAATTTGACTCAGGGTAAGTGAATCCCATTGACTCTGTGACAATTTGAAATTATTTTGAAAATTTTGGTCATAAGATTGAGGGTATGGGTTATATTGAGTCGGATAAATCCAATTCAGCCTATTCAACTAGTTCTTGTAATTTAATTCCGGGTTGGAGTTATCCGAGTCAAATGAGGTCGGTGTGATGTATGAATTCATATTAGGATTGAAAAAATTATTGTTGTTGAATTTCATCTTATAAATCACAAACAAAAGAAAAAGCAAACAAACAAACAAAATAAAAAGAAAAAAAATCAAAACCAAGCCTGTACTAAGGTTGACCTAGACCTAGATGACTCCTAACTAGGTGATTACCTGGGGGAGGTTGTTGTATGAACCCGACTACGAGCTAATCGGCTAGGTAGGGACAAAATACGGTGGGAGGTATTCGTGCGTAAGCAACGGGCCTTAATTACGCTAAACCACGGTATCTTCAAGGCGTAACCTCTTAATCCTCAACTTTAGACACTGATTTTACAAGAGTATGATTCAAAAAAGTTTCACAATCGGTCAATCTCTCAATGAGTTCGAGATGTCCCTAGGGGCCAACATCTATCAATTTTTAGATTAATGCTTGGATTGTGTGAGTGGGAAGGTGATTTTTGGGCTAAGGAAGGGTAATGACTTCCCACTTATCTTGTTTTGGGTTATACCCTTAAGTCCAATTCATGCAAGTGTACAATATAGACAAGAATAACACAAAAAGTGAGTAATCACCAACGTATTTGTCTTATGTTATATGCAATGCTATATGTATACCTCAGTCCAGATCACAACAATAGAACAAAATATAGTATATTGAAATTGAATTGACATGTGCCTAAATGCAAATGTATAAACCATTTTAAAGCATCCAAATACCGTATTTTAGTTCTTTAATTATTGCAGTATGTAGGTAATCAAAGCAGAAAAATAGCAGTACAAATCCACTAGCTATTACAATGTACACATCCAGCAATAAGATACAATTTGTCACACAATTACCGCGGAACCACAACAATAGTTATGTTTGCGCGGCTTTTCTGTAGAAGCTAGGTCCCCGCTTTCAAAAGCTGGGAGCTATAATGCTAATGAGTGTTCTGCAATTTTAAGTTCCTGTAAAAATTGACCTACACACCAAAATATAGAAGAAAATGTTAACAAAAATGTGAATCAAAACCATTCCCGTCTCTGGCAACGGCGCGAAAATTTTGATCGGGTGGAAAACCAGCTCTTGAAAATATGTGTTTTATGAAATCAATGTAAAAGTATGTGTGCTAACATTCCCTCGATACTTCTGTTATAGCATTGGCTCAACGGGTTGAATCCACAGGGACGGAAGGCGATATAAACATTAACAGTTCTTCTTCACATGTTATGTCAACAATTTCTTCTTTATTTAAAGAATGAGAAAAGAAAAGAAAAGAAATCTAGAAGTGATAGGTGAGAAGGTGATGAAAACGGCGATGAAAAAAATAATAAAGAAGAGGGTTGGAATCGGTGGAAGCAAACAAGAAATAGAAATAAGATAAAAAAAATGATATAAGAAGAGATTTTGCAAAATGGTTTTAAAAACAAAATAAAAGAAAAGAAGAAGTAGAAGAAATAGGAGATAAAACAACATGAAATAAAAATGGTATTTTTATGGTTAAGAAAAGGTTTGAGAACAAAAAAAAAAGAAAAGGTTCATGGCAACTAACTACTAAATGCTCCACTAATCATGCTAACCTCTTAGTGATAGTTGCCTCACATAAATCTTTGGCCATCACTAATCCTTGGTTTCAAGAAGCAATACAAAGCATGGTACATAGGATGGTTCCTCACATACAAAACTTGCATCAAGAGCAAGCTAATACAATTCTTATATCATCAACACTATTAGAAGTAAGTATGAAATAAGAGAGAGTTAGCTTGGTTAGCTAGTTAGCAAGTTAGATGTTAGAATCTATCATCATGAGCCATCAATGGCTCTTGCAAGAGCAAGGCCTTGTAGATGCTATTAGATTTATGTGGATTATCAAAAAGAGGTTAGATTATTAATGGTTAGTGTTAGATTGTCATGAAATGAATATTAGCTAGTCATGTTAGAGGTTAGAGAAGAAACCATTGAAGAAAGGAGGAAGATTACATAGAATGTCTGTAGGATCTATAAATAAGGCAACACAAACATTAGAGGAGGGGTGAATAGTATTTATAAACTTTTAAAAATAAATTACTTGCAGGAAAGCAAATGTACAGAAAAAATCTCAGAAAAATGTAAACGCAAACACAAGAGATTTTATCTTGATTCGGTCCTTGTGACCTGCGTCCAGTCCCTAAGCAACCCGCTTGAGATTTTCTTTATCCTAATTTTGATACACCCTAAAATCAACTCCTTGTATACCACTTGACAAAACAACTTTTGCCAAATCTGTACAACTCTTCTTTACACCAAGAAGACAACAACTCTTTAAATGATTATAATAAATCCTATAAGCCTTGAATCTTGTATGTGATTGTGAATAAGGTCTCTTATAGGTGGACTCTCAGAATTCTTCACAATAGAATTGGAATTGTGTGAAGAATAGAAAGTAGAAACAAGTTTTCTAAAAAACAGAATTTTGAACAGAGTTTGGGCAGAAAAACTTGTGATTTGAATTGGTGAATTCATCTTAGAACAACATCCCTATTTTTAGGTGAAATCAATGGTCAGTTAGGGAAGTTGTCAACTCAAATTTGAAAATCAGAATGTTGGATAAAATATCAAAAAATCAATAACTGATTAACAGTCAGAAAATGCTGTTAGTCGACTAGGGTATGAGAGTGGTCGACTAATAGGACAATTTTTGCCTGAGTTAGTCTACTAGTCAAGGTATCAATTCGACTATATCAAGACTGACACAAATGATAAGTCTCTAGAAACTAAACTTAGTCGACTAGCAGAGTTGATAAGTCAACTGATATTGGTTACAGTCAATAAACAGAGAGATGATATATATCTGTGGAAAGACTTAGTCGACTATTGTTCGGAAAGAGTAATTGTATTGAGAGAGGGTTTAGAGTAAATTAATGTCCATGTACTGATGATTAAAACTCTGAATGTATATGAAGGTTTACTTTACTCCTTCCGAATCACCATTCGTAGCACAAGCTATGACAGGTCGTATCCGCAGGGAGGGTTAGCGATAGAAGCATTCAAAGTTTTTTATGTGGAGATTTTTGAGAGGAAAAATGAAAGTTCTTCTTTGTTTAAAGAATGAAAAATAAAACGAAGTGAAAAAGAGTGAAAAATCTTTGTAGGTTTTTGTAAAGAAAAGGAAAACGGATTAAAAGATGGTATGAAAACAGTGATGTTTAAAAAAAGAACGTTTTAGAAATACGATAGAGAGAAAGTCATGACTAACTAACATTCTATACTACTAACTTACTACTCTCGTTGGGTGATGCATGTCTCATGTTGATTCATCGGCAATAGTATATCTTGCTTTGTCAAGTCGATGTGTTGTCCCATGTCGAGGTTGTGTTCTCATCTAGGCTTGGCTAGGTGGCCTCCTTGGATCATTGGCTCCCTACATAGATTTTCAATAATGGAACATGGGTAGTCACACTTAGGTATGCTAAACAATAATACAAGATTCATTAGTCCATCAAAGTTATGATCAAGCTAGCATGAAATAAGAACTTGTATAATAGTTGTTAGCACAATGAAGTGATCCATCGTCATGTTCCATCAAGGCACTTGTTCAAGAGACAAGGCTCTAAGTGAGGCACAAATGAATCATATGGAGGGAATACAAAGCATTTACTAAGAATTGAACATAACCCATCTTCATTGGGGATGAAAAAGACTTGTAAATTGCAAGAGTAGAAATAGAACATCCAATAATTCATATGAGTTAGCAATCACCCAAGAGTTAGTAGTTAGTAGTATTAGAAGTTAGTTAGTTATGTTAATGAGTTAGCTAGCCATGGAAAGAAAGAACAAACAAAAATACATTGTAGAAAGTAAATGCAAGAAAGTAAGAACTTGAAGGAAAATGCAATAGAACAAGAAAAAAGACTTGAGGAAGGAAAGATTGATCCCTTGTATTGAGTTGTCACCTTCTTCAATTACAAAGATTTCTCACCCTCACTCTCTCTTTTCTGATCTAGAAGGAGAAAATAAAAATTACACAAGAGACTAAAGAAACCTAGAGAAACCCTAACAATTTTCCTAAACAAGAATGCTATTCTCTCCTGCTGATTACAGAGGCCCTAGGGGTCTATTTATAGCCTTTAAGAGAAGAGGCCATCCCACCACAGCCGTTGGATCAAACGATTGATCGATAGCCAAAGAACTGCCGCGGATCCGCGGCCAGAGCCGCGTTTCCGCTGCAGAATCTTGGCCGTTGCGCCAACGAATTCTCTGTCATTCTGTTATGCTTCGTGTGCCCAACTGGATCTTCTAGAAAGTGGAGAATATGCTTTTGGATCAGTCCAGTTTGGGCTTCCTTGTTGTGGGCTTCTAAATTCCTCTTTAATTTCTTTAAAAATCACAAAAATTGGGCCTTCTTCTCCATTTAATATTGGACCTGAAAATTAAGAGAGAAAAGCAATAAAAATCCCATTTTTATTAACATAAAGCATAGTATGGTGGTATAAAATGATGCATAAATGAATTCCAATCACACCCCCATACCTACCTATTGCTCGTCCCCGAGCAAAATATGCAAAGAAAAATCCTAACTAAATTATTACACCACTTTCGTAGGTGAGATGATTGCACTGAGCTCGTGCAACAAGCCGTTAAACTTCTAGGTTACCCTAGAGGAGGAGTGTTGTCTCCTGAGGGTTTTCAGTGGATTGTACCCACAAAATCCCAAGAAAAGAAAATGTTAGTGAAAAGAAAAGAAAAAAGTTTTTATGATCCATTTTTTTCCAAGAATTTCGGTGATCTATCAGTTTCGGGTTACCCTAAACTTTTCTTCTTTTTATAAGTTTCCATTCGAAGTTTTGTTTTCAACTTAGGTTAAGTTTCCAAGAATAGAGAGAGAACTGTATTTTGTATCAAGCCTAACATATATATATCTATATGTATGAGGAATTTTTCTTAGAGTTTAGTTCATTTATTTACATATATATATATATAATAATTTTCCTTTTATATATATATTTGTTTATTATATATTTACATTCCCTTAGCTTCATTAGGCTTTCTATTTTACCCATGTGCGAGCCTTTTACCGATGACTCCCAGACCAGATGGTCTTAGGGCACCAGATGAAGATACATCCCTAAGGTCTAAGGACTCGAGTAACTAGGCCACGAATGCTAAGGACTCAATCGCCTTTAGGCGTGACTGGTCATGCTTCTTAAGGCACAACTAATCAGCTTAATTAGTGATCAAGTTTTATTTATGATTATTATTATCATTTTTTTTCTTTTATATATCTTTTATTTTTTATATGTATGTAAACAAAGTAACTAAGTCCTTGATTAATCCCTCAACATGTAAATGTATAAAGTGCTTAGGAAAAATTCAAAATCTGGCTATCTTTCTATTCTTTTCTTTCTTAACCTAAAGATCCAACAATACTTCTTATTTCGACTTATATTAAGAAATCTTAGTTTAGAATTTCCTTAATTCCTAAAATCTAGTTAATTCTTTCAAAAAATGGATCAAAGAAAATATTTTTTTATTTTTTATTTTTTTAAAATATATATATAAGAAAAGAAAAATCTAAAAATTTAAAAGAAATTCTAGATAAATTGAAAAACCAAAGAAAATCCTAAAAAATCCTAAAAAATCTAAAAAAAAATCCTATGTTAGTATCTACCCCCCATACTATCTCATGCATTGTCTCCAATGTATGCAAGAAAATATATGCATGAAATAGGTAAAGAAAAGGTGTCACCCCCTCCTTCGGCTTGAACCAACGGTGGTGCTAGGTCCGGCCGACTGCGAACACTGCAGACTCTCCTCGATGCAGTCTAAGCGAGATGTCTGCTTCTCAACCTGTTTGCGTAGTCTAACGTGCCCCCGAAATATCTTCTTCATGTCTCGCCAAATGGTAGACATGAAGGCGCGTGAATCAGCTGGGGGGTCCTGCTGCTAGAAGGCCGGATCATCCTCATCCTCTAAAAGTTCCTTCGAAGAGGACTCAATCGGGGCATCTTCGGACTGGACAATAGGGTTCCAGATCGCATGAAAACAACTATTGTAAGTGATAGTCGCCCTCTCTGGTGCAACAAACACCCTATCATATGAGTCAAAAAACTGCATCAGGTAAGAAAGTCCTACACAGACGAGTGATCAAAACTGGGTGCGAGTACTTTGCATCGCGTGTGCGTGAGGAGTTGGTGATGATACTACGAAAGATGGTCATGTTAATGCATATAGTGTGCTGCCTAGTCATAAGGTCGTTAATGATCTGCAGCACCGGCCTGTTGAAGGAGGTCATATGGTCAAGCCCTAATATGTTGCGTTGGATCCAGCGTCCAACGCAATGTATGTTTCAAAATATCGTACTGGCTTTAGGCCCCCTATCTTGCTCGGTACAGTGATCCCCCATGACTGTCATGTAGTCAATTAATGGCAGAGGTTGTGATGATGTGGGTTGCTAGGGACGTGTGTGAATTCCTCCAGCAGAGCAAGCATGATAACAATATCCCCAGTGGGTAGGTGTACCAGAATTGGCTCGTGTCAAAATTGATAGAGGCTTGATCTATGGAATTATAGAAAAGCTTGACGAGCTTGGGACAATAGTAAGCCTCGTGATCGGAGTTATCATAAACTAATTCATACCATCCATGCATGAATACGATCTAGAAAAATATGGCCATAACCATTTACATCGCTAAAAATCCTAGCAAAATCTTTTTCCGCAAAAATAGATGGTGCCATGATGAAGAATACAAAACAGAGGAAAGAGATACCTAAACATCCCCCGGATTGCGTGGGGGAAAACAAATTAGATTGCAGAGAGCAATCCACAGTGTGAGAAGTTGATCGGATAGTAGATCGGGGATTTACAGACTGCCACGACAACAAGGCAAGTTGGCGCCGCTCCAGACGCTTCAAGTTGGCCGCGGATCTATGGCGGAAGTCGCGCAAAACGCGGTGCTTGCAGGGAGTTAGGGTTTCAGGAAAATAAGGGAGCGGCGCTCGCAACTCTCTTTTCAGATCTGGGTTAGAGATGTAGGTTAAAGAAAGAAAGAAGGGATAGAGGGTATATATAAGGGGCTGAGAAGGGTTGAAGTCCAAAATAGCCCTAGGCGAAATTAGAAATTTACAACCCTAGGAAATTCAGGTTATTAAAAAGGAAAAGGAGTGTATGAAGAGAAGAAAACCTAGGTGCTATTTAGCACCTAAGTCCATTTTTTTAAATTTATTTTCTTGTTGATTATTTGGTTTTTTATATTTATATTTATTTTATTTATTTATTTATTTTGTTTTATTTACAAGGGAGGTCCCAAAATGATTTATAGGAGACACCAGGGAAGAGTGTAAAATGACGTGGTCACATATAGACTGGGTCACAAAGACCCAGTTCAAGAACATTGTGTGACTCAGACTCTGTGGTAAAAAATGGCTTTAGGCGTTGACCATTGACTTTGAACGTGTTGCCATTCTTTGGATCGGAAATTTCAATGGCACCATGAGGGGAGACATTCTGGACAATGTATGGGCCTGACCACCTGGTTTTCAGTTTACCAGGAAAATGTGGAGTCTATAGTTATACAACAAAATTTTTGTCCTGAGACAAAATTTTTCCTATGAATTGATTTATCATGGAAAAGCTTAGCTCTGTGTTTAGATATCCGGGCGTTATCGTATGCATCATTTCTTAACTCTTCTAACTCGGATATCTGCAGCTTTCTCAAATCACCGGCTTTGTCTAAGTCCAAATTCAGCTGTTTTAGTGCCCACATAGCACGGTGCTCTAGTTCCACAGGCAAATGGTAGGGTTTTCCAAATAACTCGATATGGAGACATACCGAGGACAGTCTTGTAGGCGATCCGATATGCCCATAGGGCATCAACAAGTTTGATGGACCAGTCCTTACAATTTTGTCCAACAGTTTCTCCAGTATCAGTTTAATTTGTCTGTTGGTGACTTTCACTTGCCCGTTCGTCTGAGTGATGGCTGAGGATAATTTATAGAGATAGAGTACCTTCCGCATTAAGGATTCAAAGCCCGGTGCAGAATGACTCCCGTTGTCACTAATTATCGCCGGGAGGCTTCGAAGCGTGAAATGATGTTTTCACGTAAAAACTTGATGACAACTTCGTTGTCATTTGTCCTAGGAATAGCTTCAGCCCATTGGAGAAAGTACACGCAGCAACAGATGAGAAGATTAGGTTAGCAGCGAAGCCAGGAAAGATATCGTAAACCCCACCATAATAAAACTTTCCAGGATACGGTGTGTAGGCCATCATGTTCAGTGATTCTTGCCCATCCCATTGGACGATCATAGTCACTAGCTACAAAAGACATGGCGTCATAAAGACAGAGACATAGTCCGTAAAATGAAATTGGTTCACAGGAATCTGAATCGATGCCCCACAAATAAAATTTTTACCTCCAGGATAGTGAAGGGGCATCATGTCTCTACGTGTGATTCGAGACACATCATTTGACATCTGGCACAGAGCTTGCAAAAAGTATAAGCTCCTTAAAGAGAGTGGGCCAGTAAACCCACTCTGAAGGACTTTCTCACAGTCTTTCGTGGACCAAAGTGTCCACCACAAGCTAACTCGTGACAAATATCAAAACACTATGATGTTCATCTCCAGAAAGACACCTTCTAATTATCTGGTCAGGCAATATTTGAATAAATACGGTTTATCCTAAAGAAAAATCGTATTTATCTCATAAAGCGATGTTTGTCCTGACCTGACCAATTAGAAGGTGTTCGCCCGGTTGCAAGGTAGTTTTGCTATATCAGCATACCAGGGCTCTTTACACATCATGAAGATGTGTTCGTCAGGAAGTTTTCATTGATAGGTATAGTCTCAATTGGTGCATTTAGAATTCTCGAAAGGTGATCTGCCACCACATTCTCAGCGCCTTTTTGTCTTTAATTTTCAAATCAAACTCTTGCAAAAGAAGTATCCATCGAATCAGTCTAGCCTTTGCATCCTTCTTTTGCATCAAGTATCTAAGGGCGGAGTGATCAGTGAAAATCGTTGTCCTAGACCCTAGTAGGTATTGGCGAAATTTCTCTAATGCAAACACAACTGCTAAAATTCCTTTTCAGTCGTTATGTAATTTAGTTGTGCCTCGTTAAGCGTCCTACTAGCATAGTAAATTACGTGTTGCCTGTTATCAGTACGCTGTCCGAGAACAGCGCCTATGGTATAATCGGAGGCATCACACATGATTTCAAAGGCCTAGTCCAATCTAGCGCTGAGATTATTGGCGCCGAGACAAGTCTGTGCTTAAGCTCCTCCCAAGTTTGTAGACACTCTTCATCAAAGTTGAAGGGCACATCTTTTCCTAAGAGATTCGTTAAGGTCTAGCAATTTTGCTAAACCCCTTAATAAATCTTTTATAGAAGCCAGCGTGCCCTAAAAATGATCTAATGTCTTTTAAGCATTTTGGCTCAGGGAGCTTGGTTATTACTTTCACTTTTGATCTACAACCTCATTCCTTTGTTTGAAACTTTGTGCCCTAGGACAATTCCTTACTTGACCATAAAGTGACACTTTTCCCAGTTGAGTGTCAAGTTTTCTCCATGTATCGTCAAGTTTTTCTCCATGTATCGTTGTAAAACCAGCTTAAGATGGTGCAAGCATTGTTCAAAGGAATTGCCATAAATAGAGAATCATCCATGAAAATCTCCAAAAATCTTTCCACCATGTCGGAAAAAACTAAGCATGCAACTTTGAAATGTTGCGGAGCATTGCATAGGCCGAAGGGCATTCTTCGGTATGCAAATGTTCCAAAGGGACAAGTGAAAGTAGTCTTGTCTTGATCTTCATGAGCGATAGGGATTTGATTGTATTCTGAATATCCATCCAGGAAACAGTAATACTCATGTCCAGCTAGTCCTCTCTAGCATTTGATCTATGAACGGAAGGGGGAAGTGGTCTTACATGTGACAACATTTAATTTCGGTAATCGATACAGACTCGAATCTTCGTTGGAAGACGAGTTTGCACTAATTGTTTCTTATCATTTTCTACCACAGTAAACCTGCCTTCTTTGGCACAGCGTGGACTGGACTAACCCATTGTCTAATAGCTTCAAAATCTCAGCTCTAACAGCCTCCTGCATGATCGGGTTTAGTCTACGTTGTGGGTCACGTTTTGATTTTGCATCTTCCGTCAAATGATCCGGTGTTGCACAATGGACAGACTGATCCCCTTTATATCAGCCATGGGCTAACCAATGGCTTCTCGATTTTCTCTTAACACCACAAGAAGATCTCTTCTTGTTGTTCCGTAAGATGGGACGCAATTATTATGGGGAATGCTTTCTTTTCACCCAAGTACTGGTACTTGAGATGACTAGGAAGAACCTTAAGCTCAGAAGAGGGAACCTGATCTATCAATGGTTGTTTCTTGTGTAAGGGAAGGATAGGGGTGGCATTTTTTGCCCATTCCACTGTGGATTCGATGATTTGATCAAGGTTGAAGTCATCAGACTCCAATTCAAATTCTCTATCAGACTCATATTCAATCTCCATGTCATGTTCACTTGTTAATCCTTCAATTAAGTTCACTTCAAACAACTCATTATCCACTCGAGGTTGTTTTCTCAGTGAAAAATGTTTACCTCTTTTGTCATATCTCCAAAAGTTAGACGCATCGATCCATTCCTACAGTTGATGATTGCATTTGCGGTGGCTAGGAAGGGTCGTCCTAGAATGACAGGGGTCTGAGCTATGGGATTGTGTACGGGTTGCGTCTCCAGAACAATAAAATCCACAGGGTAAATGAATTTCCCGATCTGTATGAGAACATTTGTAATCTCCCCCTTGGGAATCTTTACAGAACGATCATCAGTTGTATAGTAACTCTGGTTGGACGGAGGTCACCCAACCCGAGTTGCTGATACACAGAGAAAGGAAGAAGATTGATGCTGGCTCTTTAGATAAAGTAACGCCCTATTTATCATGGTCTGTCCTATTATACAGGAAATGGTTGGACTCCCTGGGTCTTTATATTTCACAGGAATGGGCCCAGTTAGCAACTCACTTATGTTTGAAGCAAAGGAGACCTTCTTTGGGACATTTGCTTTCCTTTTCTTGGTGCACATATCTTTTAAGAACTTGGCATATGAGGGGACTTGTTGTATGACATCAAGAAGAGGCACATTGATCTGGACCTGATTAAACATTTTCTAATCTTCTCCATTTGAGCATTAGTCTTTTGGTTTGCTAGCCTATTAGGGAATGGTACAACAGGCTTGTATGGTTGCTCATCTGTTTTGTCTTTGTTATTGGACTTAGAGTTGACGATTGTGAACTTGAAGATGGATCATTTTGAGTTGGTGGTACAAGAACGGAGGTGTTGACACTGATTTATTAGGAACAGGATGACCAGAAACCTGATTGTCTATCTGCTTTCTAGATCTCAAATATGAACAGTATTGCATTGACTTGGACCTATGTCTTCAGCTTCATGAATAGGAAGGGGTTCTTAGGATTGGGCAATAGCTGACTTGGCAGTGTTCCCTTTTGTTTTTCATTTAATGAGTTAGCCAGTTGACCTATCTGAACTCTAACCTATTGATAGCCTGGTGGTGGGTGTTTCATCATGAGGCTGGGTTTTGGATAAGGTTTTAATCATTCTTTCCAATCTGACAATTTTTTATCTGGATGATTTTGTGTTTGTTGTTGCTGATATTTGGGCTCGAAGTTATGTTGGAAGTTTGATTGGAAATTTGGTGGACTCTGGTGGAAACTGGGTTGATGAGACTGAGTAGGATATTAGTGTGGAAACTGTTGCCTTGATTGCTCATGACCAGACTGACTCCATGAGAAATTTGTAGGGTTATATGTTTTGGAGTACGGATTGTAATTGGGTCTGGTGTATGCTGTATTCATATTCTCAGGGTACATTTAAGCTTGGTAGACAGGACACTCCTCAAACAGGTCGTTAAGCAGTAGCAGCAGTAGGTACAACCCGGATTGATCACAGGTGGTGGGTTGACCTGATTCATAAATTCGGTTCCCTAGCCTCGAGCAGTTCTAGCCTTTTCATCAATGTGTTATCTTTGCCTCGCAGCTGTAGAGGATTCAATCAAATGCATACCAGTTCTGGAAATGGTGGGATTAGTTTTCTCGGGGCAAGCTCCCACTGAATGGTTTTTTTCTGCTAAAGCTTCAAAGAGGTCCCAACCCTGGTTCTCATCTTTCTTCAAAAATTTCCCTTGAGACATAGCTCAATGAGTGTCTTAGTTTGGTAGTCTAATCTGTCATAGAGAAGTTGGCACTGTCGCCACTTCTCTATGCCGTGATGAGGACATTGGGCTAGTAAATCTTTAAACCGTTCAAAATACTTCCAAAATGGTTCACTTGATTCCTGCTTAAACTGCATTATATTTTTTCCGATAAGGGCCATTTTATGAATGGATAGAACTTCTTAAGAAAGACTTTGACAAAATCATCCCATGACGAGATAGAACTAGCAGGCAGATTATATAGCCACTTCTTGCTATATCCTTAAGTGTGAAGGGAATGAGCCTTAATCTAACAGCATCTTCCCACAGTTGGGGAATTCTCATCATCAAACACACTTCTTCAAACTCATGAATGAAGAAATACGTCCGTCGGATTCTAATCCATGAAACCTAGGGAGTGTATTTATGAATTGTGGTTTAAGCTCAAAATTATTTTCATTTGCCTCAGGTAAAAGAATGCATGAAGGAAGTGAAGTGCGAATATGGTAGAACTTGTCTTGGAGAGAAGTATTGTTAGCCATGATTGGGATTATGTCAGAAGTGGTGTTTGTGCAAGTATAGAAGTCATAAGAAGTCTTGCTGAAATTGGATCCCGGTACCACTCTTGCATGCACAATCACAGACAACGTTCACCAAACAATCAAGCGAAAAATGAAAATAACAAACAAGAAAAAAAAAGAAAAACAATCACAAGCTATCTAGGATCCCTGGACCTAGACGACACCTAACTGTTCTATGAACCGAAGAAGGTTATTGCTCGAGTCAGACCACAGCTAATCAGCCAGGTAGGGCAAATACAGTGGGAGGTATCCGTGCGTAAGCAACAGGCTTTAATTACGCCAAACCACAGTATCTTTGAGGCTTAACCTCTTAATCCCCAACCTTAGACACTGATTTGACTGGAGTATGAATCAAAAATAATTTTCAACCTCAGCTGATCTCTTATCGAGTTCGGATGTCCCTAGGGGCCAACGTCTATCAATTTTTATTAAAAAGTTTGGGATTGTGAGTGCTTGGAATGTGATTTTTGGGTCAAGGAAGGGTGATTAAATCCCCACCTTATCTTGTTATTGGGGTGGTGCCCTTAAGATCAATTTGTGTAAGTGTACAATATATGCAAACAAGATTCACTCAAAGCGATGTAAAATCAACCAAGAGATGAGTCCTATTCTAAATGCAATGCGAACGTACCTTGCTCCAGCACTCTTCAACAGTAAAGTAAATGAATTGAAAAGACACGTGCCTAAAATGCAAACGTCTAATCAATTTTTTGAACTTTTCAACAAATGTTTTACTGTTGGTTTATTAGCAGGCTTCTAGTGATGGCATACAAGAAATAAAGTTTGCAGCAAGCTATATTTTTACAAAGCAAGCAGCCCTGCACAAAATCAGTCAGTAGTGAACTCTCTTTGCCGCGGATCCGCGACAAATGCCGAGAACACGCGGCAAGTCAGAGGGTACTTGGTCTCTGCTTTCTAGAGCAGAGGCCCAAGACTACTTATATGTTACTGCAAGTCTTCTTTTCCTGTCTCCTTAACCTGTAACCTGCATAGAGAAGAAAAAATTCATTTTAGTTCCAAAACTCAATAAAACCATTACCCTCCCTGGCAACGGCGCCAAAAAATTTGTTCGAAAAGAGTAATTGTATTGAAAAGGGTTTACAGTAAACCGTTGATGTCCATGTACTGATAATCAAAACTCCGAATGTATATGAAGGTTTACTTTACTCCTTCCGAATCACCATTCGTAGCATAAGCTATGACGGGTCATATCCGCAGGGAGGGTTAGCGATAGAAGCATTCAAGGTTTTTATGTTGAGATTTTTGAGAGAAAAAATGAAAGTTCTTCTTTATTTAAAGAATGAAAAACAAAATGAAGTGAAAAAGAGTGAAAAATCTTTGTAGTTTTTTGTAAAGAAAAAGGAAAACGGACTGAAAGATGGTATGAAAAATGGTGATGTTTAAAAAAAGAATGTTTTAGAAAAGGTTTTAGAAATACGATAGAGAGAAAGTCATGACTAACTAACATTCTATACTACTAACTTACTACTCTCGTTGGGTGATGCATGCCTCATGTTGATTCATCGGCAATAGTATATCTTGCTTTGTCAAGTCGATGTGTTATCCCATGTCGAGGTTGTGTTCTCATCTAGGCTTGTCTAGATGGCCTCCTTGGATCATCGGCTTCCTAAATAGATTTTCAATAATGAAACATGGGTAGTCACACTTAGGTATGCTAAACAATAATGCAAGATTCATTAGTCCATCAAAGCTATGATCAGCTAGCATGAAATAAGAACTTGTATAATTTTATTAGCACAATGAAGTGATCCATCATCATGTTTCCATCAAGGCACTTGTTCAAGAGACAAGGCTCTAAGTGAGCACACATGAATCATATGGAGGGGATACAAAGCATTTACTAAGAAGTGAACATAACTCATCTTCATTGGGGATGAAAAAGACTTGTAAATTGCAAGACTAAATAGAACATCCAATGATTCATATGAGCTAGCAATCACCAAAAGTTAGTAGTTGTAGTGTTAGAAGTTAGTTAGTCATATTAATGAGTTAGCTAGCCATGAAAAGAAAGAACAAACAAAATACATTGTAGAAAGTAAATGCAAGAAAGTAAGAACTTGAAGGAAAATGCAATAAACAAGAAAAAAAGACTTGAGGAAGGAAAGATTGTTCCCTTGTATTGAGTTGTCACCTTCTTCAATTACAAAAATTTCTCACCCTCACTCTCTCTTTTCTGATCTAGAAGGAGAAAATAAAAATTACACAAGAGACTAAAGAAACATAGAGAAACCCTAACAATTTCCCTAAACAAGAATGCTATTCTCTCTTGCCGATTACAGATGCTCTAGGG
>JAVJIF010004506.1:0-124971 GCA_038442645.1 Agave tequilana
ACACACACACACACAACACCACCACAACCACCATCATACAATTTTATTAAGCAAAGATGTGTATTCTCTATATTTTCAATACTCAGATTCAAACGTCAATATAAAAAAATCTCATTTTTATTTCAAGAAATTAAAGGATTATAAAAGAGAAAATTCCCTAACCTTGGCTAAGGGCGAGGCAACGAGGGCATTGAACTGTGTCAGTAGGAGGGGGCACCGCGAGGGCACGATAGAGGGAGGGGAGACTGACTTACAGCGAGGGCACGATGAGGGCACCATGAAGGCCTGACGGCGAGGGCACGACGAGAGTGGGGGGCATCGCGAGGGCACGAAGAGGGACTGACTAGATTTGGCCTGATGATGGCTATGAGGCACAGTGAGGGACGACGAGCTCAGTTGACGGTGGTGAGGGTGAGGGCGAGGGCACCAGATTTGGCTCTAGCCTGATGACGATTGAGAGGTCGAAGGCGAGGGCAGTAGATTTGGCTTGTCGGAGGGTCAGGCAATGCGAGGGCATAGAATGATGGAGGGTGGAGGCGAGAGTGAGACCAGGGGACGAGAGAGAGAGAGAATAGAGAGATGTCAGGGGATGCGAGAGTCCTAATAGGTTAAATTGGGTGGTGGCGTGTTTTGCGATGTCAAATGTTAAGGCGGCTCAAGCAAGAATCGGTGTAACATGAACTATAAGGCGGTTCTAAAGGAACCACCTTAATATATTCGGCACGTATCATGGCAGTTCATGCAAGAACTGCCATGAAAGGGCTATTAAGGTGGTCCTATAGAGAACCACTTTAATATATCCGTCAATATTTTGCGTTAAATAATGGTGGGTGTTTGTTTCAAGTTCACATGTTACGGCGGTCTTATAAGAACCACCGTACAACTTAACTTTTACTGCAGTTCATATAAGACCGCCGTATATTATCCAAAAGCCATTTGCCCAGTTTTCCAAAAAAAAATAAAAATTGCCATCGCTTTTTATTGTAGGACAATTACTGTAACGCCCCGATCCCGCAGGTACGGGATGTTATGACGACGTACATACGCAGGGCGGAGATATCCTCATGTACGTACGCTAAGTCTCAGTACAAAAAATAGCCTCCATATATACAAGAGTTCCAGCATTAAATAAGTACAAGAGTAGCTGCAGAAAGAGGTTAGTGATCATAACAGATATGAAAATAGGGATAAATAAGAGAGCGAAAACAAATCACAAAGATACCTATTGATGATCTCGATGATGAGTCTCCTATGTGAATCCAATGAAATATCTGATAATACGATAATTCGGATCTCCAACCTGACACGCAAACCCATGGTCCTCAGTAGCGACCTAGTGAGTGGTAAATGAAGGAGGCAGTAATATGTACTATAGTACTACAAGCACAGTGATACCATATAATAAGAATGTAATAATCAGTAGAAAAATACAAATGTCATATTTTAATACCATCAACAAATGTCATATTTTAATAACATCACTACCTAGCATGTTATCATCAAGTCATGTCTATAGTAATATCCGTTTTATATAATACATACCGTTGTATAGTGATGACGTGATGGAAATGAACATGCAGATGTGCAGTATGTAAGATAACCATATTACTGTGTTTTGCATATACAGTAATGAAGGCTACAACATATAAATAGTAGAGCCGATTATCGGTATCGGTCGACACCGACTTCGGAGATTTTTCAAAATAATTCAGAAAAATTCCAGAAAATTCTGAAAAATCTAAAATATTAGAAAATAGTATCTAAAACTGAAGTCGGCTCAATCTGACTAGCAGAAAGATTAAATCAACTTTGTACACAGTATCGAGTACTGATACTGTGATACGTACATCTAGGATCAGGGTTTTACAATTACAGACCTGACCGTTGTGAAACATGTGTCGTTTTATTCCAAAAATTGTACTAATGCCAACCCATCTTCGCCCTTTTCTTCTTCTTTGTTATCTTCCTATTGGATGACCACAAATTCAACACCCTCGCCGACATGCTGACCTCGCTAGCACCCATCTCCCCTACCTCTGCCCTCGCCGACAGCCACGACTGCAACCCATCACCTTCGTCAACACCTCACCAATGTTCCTCTCCCTCGCCCCCATCGCACCGCCAACAACCACTGCTGCCAATCGATACTCACTTGGGTTCATAAAGAAATCAACCTGACCCGTTTAGGACCCATCTGACTCCAATTCTGTTTTTCAAGACACCATTTGACCCATTAGCTTACACCAAATCTGATATCCACAACAAAAGAAAGAATGGTTTTAAGTTGTAGACTTGTTTGCTACAGTTTACAGTACCAACTCGAAGCTACAGCAAGGAGTTTACACCAATCAGGTCCATTAGTTCACCCTCTTCGTTTTAAGGCCACACTTTCACATCCAGCGTCAGATTCAGGATTTCTTTGAGGTGTTACGATCATGATGATAAGAGCTATGCATCGACATCAACTACAGGTCACTGAGATTCCTGCGATTCTCAGTAAGTATTTCTTAGCCTGGTCTATTTATTTCTAAGTTTGATATCCATCTGTATTGTTTTATAAATTTAATATGCTTCCACAAATAGTGAGATCGTGAGATTCCAATAACCCTGTAGTTACTAATCTTTTTATATTGCATTTATAACTGTGCCATTAAAACTTAGAATTTGTATTTAATTTATTTGAGATTAGAACAATACAACAATGATTGCATGTTCTGTTAAAATTCATTTGCTTGCATATTAGGTTTAATTATTTTTCTATCCAAGATCGTATCATTAGTGAAACGTAACAAAGTTTTATTATGTTACTGATTTCTGATTCACACATTTCTCTGTTTCACATTAATTTGATATCAGAGCACTGTTAGAGTAAGATTTGCATCATCTACACACTTGATAGGAATTTTATCACTTTCTTGCATTAAAAAATCATCTAGTTTAGAGTTGTATCTTTTCATCCTCATGTAGATTTGTGTAGTGCATACCCACTCGTAGTGGTAACCCATATCTTTTAGAAGAGTCTATTAAAGTTTCTCCCACTTTTATGGAGTCTCAATTTACAGTAACACTTGCCGACATAATGGCTCAGCTTACTGCCCTAACTCAAACAGTAAGTTAGGTGCGCAAAGACCAATAAGTTGACTACGAGAGATGGGCTAAGTTAGAGGCTGCATGAGAATCACCCAAAATTGAGAAACCCTAATGCCACCCAATGATCACCGTAACGCATCTAATCCTGATGACCAATACTTGAAAAGTGTCAAGTTGGATGTTCCCCACCTTTGATGGATGTCACGATCCCCAATTTTTCTTAGACTGGCTACAACAACTCGATAGGTACACTTCAAATGGTATCTCCTTACTGAGACTAGAAAAGTTAAGTTTGCTACCATGAAACTGACTGACTAATCCAGCCAACACTAGACTAATGTGGTGTCATGAGAGTATCCCGTTGTCAGGAGCCTATAGAGCTTGGTCTTTCATGAAGAACAAATTAGGGACAAATACGTGCCAGTATCCTACTTCGATCGTCTTCTTAATGATTGGCATCGATCTACCCAAGACGCTAAGTTTGCCAAAGAGTATGTGGCCCAATTTGTGAGTTTCTCGTTTGTTGCAGTATCATCGGCACAAAAAGTAACACTCTAATCCTTTACCGATTTAGGGCTTGTCTTAGAGAAGACCTATGAACAAAATTGTTGGCTCGAGGAGTTACCAAACTTGAGAAGGCCTATGTGTTAGTCCGAGATCTAGATTCTGTTAGGACCAACCATACTTTCAAGAGTCATGATTATAGAGGCTTAGTGTCTAATTCTTTCCTATCTCCCCAACCCAATAGGTCTTATACCCAAACCCGTTCACATAGGAATGACATCAAGGGCAAGAGTTTTGAACATGATAACAAAAAAAAGGGTCTAGAGTTTCCCAAAGTTAGTTCCACAATCAAGTACTACAAATACCAGGTTATAGACACTTAACTGTCAATTGTCCTAGTCTTGACAAAATCACCATAATGGATGGAACACCCACCAAAGACACTGTGTCACTCTGAAGAGTACATTTATGGCCATGAGATGTCGAAACTGACGAAAAGTTCACAAGTGATGATGTTGGTCTCAATTGTATTAATAAAACGCTATCAATTCACTTGTCTATTGTTAGATGCGTCCTCTCCCAACCAGCTGAAAAGGACGAATGAAGAAAAATTGCTACCTTCCACACGTTCGCCAAAATTAGATATAAGAATTGTAAGATGATTGTGGACAATGGAACCTGTATTAATACAATATCGTCTAAGTTGCTCGAAATCTTAGATCAGAGGTTGTACCCACCCTAACCATTCAAAGTGTCTTGGATTGACTCCACGATACTTGAGGTCAAACAATAATATCTTATCCCAGTCAATTTCAATCATTACAATGACAATATGAGATGTGTGATCACCATGAATGTGGGTCAAGTCAAATTAGGTAGACCATGGTTATTCGATAAAAATATCACCATTTACGGTCGACCCAACATGTGTCAGTTTGAGTATGGGGTAAGTAGATTAAATTACTACCCTTGAGACCTAACACTGGACAACCCTAGCAGACATCTACTTTGACTTTACTGTCAACTCCATATTCATCACCTCTTATTGTTATTGTTTCCTCCCTATCTCCCACTAGTCATGTGTACCCTATTCGCAAATCGCTTCCTCCCTTACTGTGACACCATCACATTATAGAGTATTAGAGTCTGCATCTGTATTTGCATCACATAAACACGTGCACAAACTACACGAAGAGATCAGTGATGAAAATAAACAAAGCAATGTGAAACCTACTTTACGAACTGACAATAGAAAAATATTTGAAGCTTTTAATGTAGGCGATTATTTGACCGTTTAGATTTATCCGAAATAGTTTCTTTCCAGAACTGTTAAAATATTACATGTCTGCAGTGCTGGATCCTTCAAGACCTTGAATAAGCTGAAATGCAAAACCTATATTATAGATCTTCCTAGAGATTATGACATTAGTTGTACTTTTCATGTTAATGATTTAGTAGATTACAAGAGTTTTGATTGCAGCCCATTGATTGATAAGCCTTTTCCTAAGCCATTTTCTGAGATGTTCTCACTTAATCCACTCCAAATACTCATCCCACTATAGCAGAGAGAGTTGATAAAATTTTAAAGGAGGAGACTATCACCACCAAATCTAGTGGAACTCACATGTACTTGATCCGGTGGAGATAAAATGTATCAACTGTTGATTCACGGTTAGACAGAGGTGATCTGCAGCAAGTTGATCCAGTATAGCAGGAAAGCACTATTCCACCTGATTTGACGGGGTTGAGTCGTCTCCTACCTGGGGAGAATGATGAGAATATCCAGAGCTGAAGAAGAGAAAAGCACGCCACATGCATGACACATGTATCACCAATGGAAAAATACCTCGTTCCAGTTTCTCAGTAGTAAAATTCTATTTTAGTTTCTTTATTTTGCAGTTGTATTTTTATTTTAATTAGGAGTTTTTTATTTTCTTTATTTTGAAATTGTAGCTCTAGTTTGATTAAGAGTTTAAGTTGTATTCAAATTATAATATAAGGCCTTTATTAAAAAAATGAAGACAATGAAGAATTTTAAAAAAAATTTGTTTGTGTGAGATTTCATTATCTCAAATTTGTTTAGGAATTTTTCAAATTATTTTCTAAAAAATCCTAACCCTAAAATTCTTTTTTTTTCTCTTCCCTTTTTTTTCCTCTCCGCAAATATCCTCTCCTCTCCTCTCTCCACACACACACACACACACACACACACACACACACACACACATATATCCCTCGTTCTCTCTTTCCCATAGCCTGAGAACCAACCTTCCTCTCTGTCGACCCTCTCCTCCTTCCTCAAGTCATCTCATCGCGTCGTCGCCACTTTTACCTCCTTTCTCTTCTTCCCCCGACGCTCTTCTACTGCACTGTCGACGTCTTCATTTCCTCCTCGCGCCCGCGAGTCCACTGTCGTCTCCAACACTTACCTTTCCTCCCTCGCTTCCCTCGGTCTGCCGCCCTCTTCGCCTGCTCATCCACTTCCTTTTTCCTCTCCTTTCGCTGTCGCGTCGTCTGCGAACCATCTCGCCCTTCTTCTTCTTCATTTTTGTCATCTTCCCATTGGACGACCACTAAATCCAACACCCTAGTCGACACATCAACCTCCCCGACACCCATCTCCTCTACCTCTGCCCTCGTCGACAACCACGACTGCAACCTATCACCTTCATCAACACCTCACCAGTGTTCCTCTCCCTTCCTGCCATTACTCCGCTAACAACCACTGCTGCCAATCGATACTCACTTGGGTTCATAAAGAAATCAACCAGACCCGTTTAGGACCAAATGCGACTCCAGTTCGATTTTTCAAGGCACCACCCAACATGCTAGCTTACACCAAAAGAAAGAATGGGTTTAATTTGTTGGCCCATTTGCTACAGTAAAGATTCACAAGTTACAATACCAACTCAAAGGCTACAGTAATGTGTTCAGACCAATTCAGACTTATTAGTGCTCTGTCTTCATTTTCGGGCCACAACTTTCACATCTGGTGTCTGATTCAGAAGTTCTTCATGGCGTTGTGATGGTGATGATGAGAGCTTTGCATCGGCATCAACTACAGATCGTCAAGACCCATGTGACTCTCAGCAAGTAATTTTTCTTAGCCCGATATATTTATTTGTGAGTTTGATATCCATCTCTATTATTTTGTTGATTTAGTTTGTTGCACAAATAGTGAGATCATGAGATTCCGATAGCCCTGTAGTTACTAGTACTTTTACATTGCATTTATAATTGTGCCATCATAATTTAGGATTTGCATTTAATTTATTCGGGATTAGAATGGTACAACTGTAATTGCATCATTCTGTTAAAATCTATCTGTTTATATATTAGTTTTTAATTGTTTTCCTACTTAAGATCGTATCGTTGATAAAACGTAGCGAAGTTTATTTTGTTACTAATTTCTGATTCACACACTTCACCGTTTCACATCAAATACACTCATCAGATTGCTGAGTTCATATAGGGCGTGTTTAGTTGCAAGGAAATTGGCGGAAGTAAGGAAATGGGGAAGTATAATTGCTCACTTCCTTGTCTATCCGAACACCAGAAAAGGAAAATGAGAAAACCCCTTTTTCTTTTTTTTTTCTTTATTAACACAATCACTTCCTCACTTTCAAGCTGCTACAGTTAATCTTGTGGTCATGTAAATCTCATTTGTAATAAGTTGTAACTCAAAACAGTTAATTTTGTGATCATGTAAATCTCACTTGCATTCTAATTACAATCTAATTTTTATTTTTTTAATTAATTTTCATTTTAATATTATGTTACGGTCAACTTTTCCACTTTCACTTTCACATTACCATCCAAATGCCAGAAAAGACATAACATTTTTTAAACCATACTTTCCAACAACATCCATACACCGGAAAACTCACTACTTCCTCACTTCCTCACTCACCAATCCCCAGTTCTAAAGAAAACTATTACTACTTCCTCACTTCCAACCCTAACCAAAGTGCCCCATATAGTAGTTCTCCATTTAATGGCAGGTCTCCAATGGGGATGAGTCCACAGGTTGAGGAAGAAGAGGGACACCTGTATTTACATTTCTATATGGAAACTGCAATTAATCACTCAATCAATTCCAAGCAGCTGAAGCCATGCGCAAGGAAATTAGCACAGAGACAGAGACAGAGACAAATTGAGTGAGTGAAGGATAGCAAAGATTCCATCCTTCCCCTATCCAATGCCCCTTCTAGAAAAAATCCACTTCCCTCAAATAGTATCCAGCTTAGTTCCACCTCATGTGTCACTCTTGAGATTGAGAAAGAGATGTTTCCTAGGAAGTGGCAGTGAGGGGAGAGGTGCTGACTGACTGAGGAAAACACAAACATAGCAGATTGAAGCAAGAGTCACTTTCCCAGTGAAATGAAACTAGTATTATTTTTCCCATTTATTTTCGCCAACCTCACACATGTGGGCATCAAGTATTGCCACATTTTGTATATAATGGGTATGGGCTTTGTATTTGATTTTCATCATATCTATATGATGATGAGACGATCAATTAAGTATTCATGCATGCATGTGTTTCATCTGACCTATAACAGACTCTGTTGCCTACCTACATCATTTTAATGCCTCTGAAATCAATGGCTGCTGGCAGCATTCAATCCAGGAAGCTACCTAGTTAACTATACATCATTGGAGGATTTTCCTTTTTAACTAGGTATCACAATCTATATATTCAGTATGAAACACTTACTAAAAGAGGGAAATATTTTGGGCAAATTAATTCCACCTTATGGTTTATGACCATGCTTCAATACTCTCAGTTCGCCTATAAATTCCCTATCTGTCGTCAAATTAACAGACGCATCGACTTCTAGTTTTCTCTTTTCCTTAACTTCTCCTTGTAGCTAGCCATTTAGATAGTGTTTTTTTTTTTCTCTGGAACTATGACTTCCTCATGCAACCCTTTCATGGAACTCCCTGATCAGCTTGGTTACGTTCAGTGCAGCTTTTGTGCTACCATTCTTCTGGTATGCAAACCTGTGGGCCTAATTAGCTCTTTTTTCATTCTTCTTCTTCTTTTCTTTACTTTTTCTTGTCTCTGATTAAAATTATTATGGAACCACATGCATGCAGGTGAGTGTCCCGTGCAGTAGTCCGTTGAAGGTGGTGACTGTTAAATGCGGCCACTGTGCATGCCTGCTTTCTGTTAGCTTGGTGAGAGCCTCATTCCTTCCTCTGCAGCTCCTTGCTTCACTTGGAGATGATGATCAGGTACTTGAATGCACAATGAAGTTCTTTTCTTTTTTCTATTCAGTTTTAGATTTCCCCCTGAAATCAGGCCACTAACAAGCATATGCATGTACATGAGCAGAAGTAAAGGCTAGTGCGTTCCTGCAACAGCATCTTCTTAATTTCCCGTTGTGCTACTAGTAATGTTAATGCTAGCTAGAATAACTGGTTATTGATTTACTGTATTTCTCAATTAACTTTATTAGGAAAAACATCAACTAAGTGGTGATCTATTGCCCAAAAACTGCAACAATGGCGAGGATGGAGAAGAAGACGCGGAGGGAGGGAAAGACAGCTCTCCTTTCAATCCCATTGTAAACAAACGTAACTACGTTCTCTTTCTTTGACCTCCCCCTGCATCCGATGAAACATATTATTAACAAACCTCAAGTTCTTTCATATATTGAGGAGGAAAAGTACTTAACTCCTGGACGTTTGTGTTTTGGTTTGTTCATAGCTCCAGAGAAGAGGCAGAGGGCTCCATCAGCCTATAACCGCTTCATCAAGTAATTAACTTCCCTTCTAGATGTATATACATAAGTTCATCTTCTTTAAGCACTACCTAGGTAAACTGGTTAACAAAAGCATGCATGCATCAAATTTCTGAGTTCAATGATTTTATACCAGAAAATTCATTACTATAGTGGTTAATTTAGTTAAACAGCAAATTTCTGAGTTGGATATATGTCATGTTATACCAGAAAATTCAAGTAATCAGTACTATAGTAGTAATTAATTTATTTAATTACCTAATAAACAGTGAATATTGTACCCATTCACATCATTAGTCATGTATTACTATGTAAAAGAAGTTCTCGGTAGCTAATTGAAAGAATTGCTGATTAAGGCTAATTGTGTTGGGAAAACACTGCAGAGAGGAGATACAGAGAATCAAGGCAAGCCAACCAAACATCACCCACAAAGAGGTCTTCAGTACTGCTGCAAAAAATGTGAGTAATATTAACTAATTAATCTGATGCTAGCTAGATGACTCCCCAGAACACCTGCAGACCTGATGGTTATTATGTTAACAATTACAGTGGGCTCATTTCCCCCAATTTCAGCACAAGGAGGGAAAGGGTGAGAGCTGCAGTAATTGCACTACAGCCGGGAAGGTGAAAAAGGCAAGAGATGGAGACTTGGATGAGGTAATTGTCAATATACATTTGATTCAAAAAACTGTTAACATGTATTAGGTTGCTAGCTAGTTGTATACTAGTGTTAAAGTTCCAAAAAAAGATTGGAAAAAAAAAAAAACACTCTCTTCGGTTAATAGATATCACTCCTAATTTAGCCTCTGTATCGATCTCCAAGGTGGTGCTATGTTTACTAAACTTGTGCTATGTGCATGAAGTACTATTGAACTATACAGAAACATGCAAGGAGAATTGAGCTTCTGAATCTGAATAAACTTTCTGAAGCCATATATGTAGATACATAGCCCAATAATCTCTGCTGGGTCGTATGCCTGACATGTCAGCACCTCAAGCTTCCATATAAATCTCATGACACCATGTATGACCATCTTTTATTGATCAGAGATTGCCTTGATGGGGTTTTAATTCTAGATTTTGGCACTACTCATAGAAGCTTAACATCATATTAATAATGGATTTTAGAATTAATCTTATTGATTTTCTATTAGAGCTTAATTAATCAGGTCTGGCTCTGTATTCAATCTCATTCTGATGGAAAAAAGGAGCTTAGTGATCATGACACCTAATCCAGATAATAGCATAATAGTAGTTGATTCTATGCTATGCTGGTCCGTTTTGTTCAAGTTTGATGATAGGACAGATCATCAAAATTTGCTATAGATGACCTGAATCATGTATTGACTAAAATTCAAATACCAAAGCGGAAGCCATTTTAGGCAAAATAGAACACGTGAAGACGAACTGGTTTAATTATACAATAAAAGCTAAGAAGTGACCCGATATTCACAATTTCCTTTCTTATATGTATTAAAACAGTAGCAATAGGGTTTCTTACTGAGAGAAACTAGCACTGGATTTATTATATATTCTTCTCATAATTTAAATGGTTGACTCTTTGTTTCTCCCGTTGCATTCTCTTAAGGCAGACAAAATAATTCAGGGTTTTCGTGGGAAAGAAGCATCAAGACATCTTTGTCGCTAAGCCATGGCCTTTTTAGGAAGAGGAACTAGTAAGTCTCATGACAATGAAGAAGAAAAGCAAGCGCACAAATTACAGCTTTCATTGTAAATTAAGAGATGTATGGACAACTATCTACTTCCTAATGCTGGAAGATCTAAAGTAGTATGATTTACTTGATATTAGATCGCGTTTTCCAAGTTTCTGGGGATGTAACCCAGACATGGAGTGATAGAATTCACTTTGATTTGTGTGTGTGTGTGTGTGTGTGTAGAGACATGGAGTGATAGAATTCACTTTGATTGTTTGCGTCTCTCTCTCTCTCTCTCTCTCTCTCTCTCTCTCTCTCTCTATATATATATATATATATATATATATATATATATATATATATATATATATATATATATATATCTCATAGTGAAGATCTTTTATTGCATGAATGAGATTTGCTGTTGTTTGTCCCTCACGAGATGGGATATTAAATATGTGCAAGCTCAAAGAATATTGTGCAGGGCTGGGAGTGTGAAATCTTAGGCTTCTCAAGTTCTCCCTCTCCGCGCCAAATGATGGCTGTGACTCTTTCGCCCTTGTAACTCTGTTTGGATATCAACCCTTAGTGGTGAGCTAAATCTCCCTCATCAATCTCTCTCGGGCTATATCTCTCGAGCTAAATCTCCTGATTTAGTGAAGTGTCCTTATTAAGTCCAGTGAAGCCTTTCTTTCTGTATCACAATTAGTATTGATACAACACATGTACACTTTTACGTAGATCAATGGATTTGGGATAACTGATGTGGGACGGAGGGGATTTTAGAGTTTGTGGTGGGGGATTTAGTGGAATTGGGAAAGAACAAGAGAGAAAAGGAAAGATATGATCACGGATCGCAACCCAGATCTCAGCTTCACCGCGTGATTCGATTCAATCCATAAGATTAAATCAAAACAACACAAGTTTTCATAGGGAAATAAAATTTTACTCAATTTATCATTTCTTTAAAAAATTTAATTCATGGTTATATATATAGCCTACAACACATGCACCATACGTGCAATTATTGAAAAAATCAAATCTAACCAAATCTAATTCAAATTAATCCTAAATCTCAATTAAATTTACTCAAATCTAAATTTAAAATTTTTCTTAATCCTACTAATTTTGAGCCGTTTGATTCCCCCATCATTCTCTCCGGATTGTTGGTAAACAATCTTATGCTCTGATACCAATTGTTGTGATTCTAAGGGAGGACGCCCTCACGACTGGATCGACTGGGGCAGCGCAGCGGATACGAACCATGAGATTTACTAAGGCAACTTGAAGAAGAGAAGAAGAAGATATTCCAAATTAGATAGAAAGCCAACACACAATATAACGTGGTTGCACCGATCAAACAGATCGTGTGCACGTCCACGGGCAGAAAGGGGAGAAACTTTACTAAAACTTTAGTGAGTACAATAAGAATTATTTACATCTCACGCTAAGAAGTTACAAGCCCTTGATGGCCGCCAAGAACAGCGAACTCTTGTGGCTAAACTTCTCTTACGAATTTCTCACTTAGATGAATTACACCCTTATGAATTACAAATTCATAGGATTCTCTTGGAATACATTGAAAGCCACCCCTAAAGGGTTATTTATAGACCATAGAGCTCTCCTAGTTTTAAACAAACTCCTTCAATCAGAATAAATGAAACTTGAATCCAATTTGGACTCAAAACACCTTCAATTAGAGTAAAGGAACTTGAATCTAACTCGGACTCAAAAACAGATCCAGAAAAGAAAACTGTCAAATCTGACATTAATCAACCTTCACGACGTATTTATGCCATAATCCTAATAATCTTTCCCTTAACTTGAATACGTCCAAGTCCGAGAATAGCCACCATATTTCATGTACTCGCATCCACGTACAATTGAACAAACTTGACTTCATCTCAATCTCACTCCCTCTTCTCCATAACCCCCCTCATGGGGTTCACATCTTGATTAGGTCGAATAAGTTCAGCCCTAAGCTGAACTTTGTTACCCAATGATCTCCTTGATCTATACAAGATATATGAGAATTTGCTCCACCATAGGAGTAACGATCCGGACTATCTTGTTGTGCGTTTAGTCCCAATCACCCTTCAGGGTACAATTGAACATCTGAGCTCGAATCCATCGTAGTCTCTGATTGTTCTACAACCGTTGCTTTTGAAGCCGAGGATAACTGCAATCCACCAACTGTAACCTCCGAATTCCGCAACATATACACAGTGCCGACACGTTCAGCTTAAAATATCATATAGGCCTTTTTAAAAACTTTCATTAGATCACCTTTCAAACTGAAATAGAACCCTTCTCTTTGTATGGAACCAAGAGAGATGAGATTGTACCTTGATTCGGGAACATGACGAACGCCTTGAAGAGTAGTGATGCATTCATCATGAGACTGAAACTGGATTGTTCCTTCGCCAATCACCTTGCTTGTAGCAGACTTCTCCATGAAGACTTCTCCCCCTTGAACCGAAGTGTATGAATAGAATATCTTCCTATTGAAACTGATGTGCTGTGAATATTTAGAATCAACGACCCATCTACCTTTTTTACCAACAGGTTTGTCAGTAACAGATAGAACGTCGCATTGTTCTTCATCTCCTTCAACCAGTTAAGTGATATTAGCATCTGGTTGTTTTTTCTTTCGAAGCCAACACTCAGATCAAATGTGACCCTTCTTGTGACAATAGTTGCACGTTAAATTCTTATGTTTTGAATTACCTGTGGAACTTTCATTATTACTTTTCTCCCTTGAATAATGAACTTAACTGGAATTATCATGATGAGACTCACCCGTCAACTGAGTGTCAATTTTGTCCTAATTGAGCATATGTTCCTTGACCTCATTGACCTTGATTGTTGACTTGCCTCCATATATGATAGCTTCCCTAAAGCTCTTATATGAAGAAGGTAAAGAATACAGTAATAGAAGTGCTTAATCCTCATTTTCTATCTTAACCTCTATTTTATCTAGATCATTAATAATATAGGAAAATTTTGCAATGTAAGACTTGATAGGTGTACCTTCATGCATGCGGAGAAGAAATAGACACTGCTTCAGAATCAACTGATTCGCCAACGACTTCTTTAGATAGTAGTCTTGAAGTCGCTCCCACTGCGAGGATGCTGTTTTCTCCATAGAAAACTCATTCAACACTTCGTTTGTCAATTAAAGCTGAATAGCTATTAAGGTTTTCTCATCCAACTCCTGCCAAGTTTCTTTCTTCATGCTTTGAGGCTTTTTCTCCATCCCGAGTAGTTCTTTCTTCAACCCGCCCTAGGTAAGGATGGCGTTCATTCAAATATGTCACCTGCTGAAATTGATAACGCCATCAAACTTCTGAATATTGAACTTAATTACAGACATCTTCAAGTTACCTTGCTCTGATACCAATTGTTGGTAAAAATATGTATGCTCTGATACCAATTGTTGTGATTTCAAGGGAGAACGGCCCTCACGACCGGATTGACTGGGGCAGCATAGCAGATACGAACTACAAGATCTACTAAGAAAATTTAAAGAAGAGAAGAAGAAGATATTCCAAAGTAGATAGAAAGCCAACACATAATATAACGTGGTTCTACCGATCAAACATATCGTGTGCACGTCCACGGGAGAAAGGGAGAGAAACTTTATTAAAACTTTGGTGAGTACAATAAGCATTATTTACACTTCACGCTAAGAAGTTACAAGCCCTTGATGTCCACCAAGAACATCAAACTCTTGTGGCTAAACTTCTCTCACGAATTTCTTACCTAGATGAATTACACCCTTAGGAATTACAAATTCATAGGATTCTCTTGAATACATTGAAAACCACCCCTAAGAGGTTATTTATAGACCATAGAACTCTTCTATCCCTAAACAAACTCCTTCAATCAGAATAAAAGAAACTTGAATCCAACTTGGATTTAAAATACCGTCAATCAGAATAAAGGAACTTGAATCCAACTCAGACTCAAAACAGATCCAGAAAAGAAAACTGCCAAATCTGACATTAATCAACCTTCACGACGTATTCATGTCATAATCCTAAAAGTTTGAGAACATTCATCTCTGATGAATATAATGATAGGTACAAGTTAAGCACGTTCACGAATTCTCAATCAGGCCAAGGTGGTGGTCGAAAAATCAGCATTTATGTATCATGTCTGAACCATGATGATGGCGGTGAAATTGGTTTTCGTGACAAACCGGTCCCAGTTTATGATAACTCGAACAAGATATATGCAGTATGCCGAGGCAAATCATCTCTGATGAAAGCTTGACCAATACCGGTATCTCATGAAATATCCAACTCTTAAGAAATTGGAAGTACTCTTCAGAATCCTACAAGAACATGTACGTCAAGTGTGTAACTTTCTCATGGTCTCAGGGTGACTCGTAACATCACCTTATTATCAACTGTAAATTCCTACAAGTTCCTATGTGGATATGTATCAAATTTGTAGTTTTCGTCACAATTTGCTATCTAGTGATATCATCATCATATGCGACAGGCAACTGTAATGAAGTAGGCACTATAAGCATAACTCCTAATGATGAAAAAAAGAGAAATATGGGATGCCTAGATGACATACATCGAACCTAAGCTCTAGATAACTAGTAAAAGGAAAAGCACTAAAAATCACCTGTTGGATCGTAGTAAAGAACTCTGATGACTCACTGGAAGATGACTTGGTAGGCACGACCATAAAAACATACTCAGCACGAGGGGACTCGATGGCCCACTAGATGTAACGATGCTAAAATCAACTATCTCGTGATCAATATCATCCTCTATCACAATTGTGGCAAATGAATACCTAAAGATATGACTAGAGACACTAGACTACACAAATTCAGGTGCAGTATCACTAGTATCACGAATATGGGCATCGACTATTAATGGTGTACCAGACTTGCCTATCGCACCCATTACTTTACTATTACCCTTATAGGAAGTGTGACCTTGTTAATGAAAATCACCTAGAGGGGGGGTGAATAGGTGATAATGCTAATCAATGCACAATTAAAAATTTATGATGCAACAAACACTCAAACAAGTGAATATAGCAATGAATGTACAGAGCAAGTAATAAGAGCAATGAAAGTAGAGCAAGAGATAAGAGCAAGTAAACCAAACGCAAACACCGAGAATTTTTTCGAGGTTCGAGCACCCAGCTCTACGTCCCCGCCTTCCCCAGAAGGATTTCTAACCACTATAACTTCACAAAGATGTTACAAATACACCGGAGTACCCAACTCCACAATCTCAAGTACAAGTTCTCTCTTGGTAGTCAAAAGACCACAAACTCTCTTTTGCAAAACTCTCTTCCCTTACAAAAATCCTTGTAGAATAATGAGTAGGAATGAAGCTCTTGTGTGTAAGGAGAAAAGAAGAAGAAATCAGAGAGTTCTTGAAAACACTTCAGAAAATGAGAGAGAATTTTCAGCACAAAACTAAGAAACTAAGCTCTTTTGAATGCCTTAAACTTTTGAAACTTTTGCAAATTTTTCTTGTAATCAACCTCTCCCTAAACACCCCTATTTATAGTAGAGGGTTAGAGTTAGAAGATAAAACTCACTTAAGGCTAATAAGGAAGTATTAGGATCAGTAAATGTCATTTAAACCCTTTTTAGAAAGAAAAAGACAAAAACAAATCTGCTCAGAAAACTAGCCGTTACTGTTCAAACGGCACATTCGGTCGACCGGCCGGTCGACCGAAGTACAAAAATAAGAGCCGTTGCAGGCTCTCGGTCGACCGCACGGTCGGCCGAAAAATACAGAGAGAGCAAATGTCTTGCAGTCAGGCAGGGTTCGGTCGACCGCACGGTCGACCGTGAAAACGTGCACACGGATACACACTGCTGCCAGAACCTCGGTGGAATGGGTCTGTCGACCGGATTGACCTGACACAGGGTCGGCCGACCGGACGGTCGACCGGCGCAGGTCAAAAGTCAAAAACAGAAACAGATTTTGAAGGGAATTAAAAATAAACAAAGTATGTTTTGAATAGGGATATATATAAAACATAAAAATGAGTTTGTAGGCAGAAGATTGTATACAAAAATATTTTGTACATATTATAGAAAATATATTTAGAAATAAGATGTGTGCAAAAATGTGTGTGATAGAGCTTCAAACCTATTCACTATTCTTTAACAAAACTATAAACCTAGAAACAAATCTAATGAATTATCTTGAGCAATCTTGAAGTCTTGAGCCATGCAATGCCTTGCTAGAGCCTTCTCTTCTATGTTCCTTCCTTGATGTGCAAAACGCCTTCTTTACTTCATGAACCTAGAAGTACTTGCAATAGCTAAGCAATGGCCTCCAAATATGGTACTAACCTGAAACTTATCTTAAACAAACCAATTAGTACCAAATAGCTCTTATTTGTTTTGTTATCATCAAAACTCTAAACAAATGGAGAGTGTAACCTTTTGGGCCAACAATCTCCCCCTTTTGATGATGACAAAACAAATAGGCTATAAACAAAAATATAGGGGAGGAGAAAACTCCCCCTCAAATTATGCTATATTAAACAAACAAAAACAATGTAATTTGTAATTTGCAAGTAAACATCATGAAATCAAAAACCATAAACACCATGAGATATAAAACACTTGCAAACACTTAAACTCAAATTATAAGAATTCATGAAAACATATCAAAAACTAAAAACATATATAAACTCATATGGAACCAAAACCATATGAACTCATATTTCCATACATAAACTCATATAAACTCATATGGAACCAAAACCATATGAACTCATATTTCCATACATAAACTCATTCTCCCCCTTTTTGTCATACATCAAAAAGGGTTATTGTAATACCCCGTTCCCGGAATACGTACTTAGTTGCGTATTCAGATTTTCGGTCGTATTTTTTCGATTTGTTTCCTGTATTTATTCTGTATTATGAATTCCTTATATGACTGTTTTGTCTTGGATTTGGATTCGTGGATTCGGAGTCAGCCCTAGTCTGAACCGAAGGCCCGATCCTAGAGTATTACTCGATTTAGACATTCTGATAATTAGAATTAACCGATTTTAGTTTTAAATATCATTTTCCAATATATATATTTTCTATGATTTTCTAGATTTTTCTGGAATTAAAATGAAAGTCTTCAAAACCGGTGTCGGCCAGTGCCGCTGACCGATTCCTGGATTTTTAATTCTCAAACAGTTTGGAATTTCATGATGGTCCTTTAGGCTTTATTCCTTAGAATCATATTTTCTACCTACATTCTTTTTCTGAGGATTTTATGATTTTATGAAAATTCCATCGGAGTCGGTAGGTAACTGATTCCGGGATTTTTAGTTTTAAAACTATAAAGTATTTCTTAAAATGTATTTCACTATAATTCTTAGTTTAATATTCTTGATTTTTGGTAATTATTTCGGGTCGTTCCGAGATACTTGAATTTCGGACGATTCCGGTATTTTCCCGAAAGATTTCCGCATCCGCAACTGAATCCGGGAATCCGCCACTTCCATTATTTTCATCTTCTTTCCCAAGAAAACATCTTCTCATTATAATTTATTTTCCTTTTTCCTTTTCCTTTATTTCTTTCCTTCCTCCACAAACCAAAGCCTTTTCCTATTTTTCAAAATTCCAAATTCCATTTTTCTTCCACCAACTTCCTCATTAAATGCCCTCTTTTTCTCTCTCTTCCTTGGCCGGCCAAGTGGCCAAGAGAAGGACACTCATCCCCCTCCTCCACTTTGCAAAAACCCCCCTCTCTTCTACTTTAATTGCATCACCTTCACAAATCCAAAAACCTATAAATACTTTTCCTTTTCATTTCTGATCCTTTTTCACTTCATTCTTCACTTCACCTTTCTCTTTCTTCTCTTCACCAAGAGCCAAACCCTAGCCACCTCCATCTCCTTCATCTCCACCACCACACCTACTCCAACTTCTCTCCTTCATCTTCTTCCTCCTTCATCTCCATGGGAAGCCACCACAAGGTCATCAACTCCAACAACTTCATCAACTCCACCAACATCTCCACTCTCTTTTCCATCATCAACCACTCCTTTTGGTAAGTAATTTTCATCACCAAGGCTTGATTAATTCTTAGTATACTTAAGTTTATCTATCATGTTCAATTGTGTCTTCAAATCCATGATTATTTAGCCATCAAACAAAACCCTAGAAAATCTGTTCTGTTTGCTGTTTCCCACGATTAGTCGACTAGACCTATAGATTAGTCGACTAGAAAACCCTAGCTGAAACGTAACCTTTCTGGAGCACAGTTTTAGTCGACTTAGGTTATTTATTAGTCGACTAGAAACCTCGATTAGTCGACTACTCCCTTGACCCTAGTCGACTAACCTTTCCTGAACTAGAAACCCAAACTCTCTGTATCACAGTATTAGTCGACTTGACATGACTGTTAGTCGACTTGAGATGTCTGTTAGTCGACTACTCTTTCCACTCAGTCTACTAACTTTTCCTGGATCAGAATATCAACTCTCTGGAACCCAGTTTTAGTCGACTAATCCAGACTGTTAGTCGACTTAAGACCCCTATTAGTCGACTAACCATTCCATCTAGTCGACTAATTTTAGCTGTTTGTCATAGTTGATTTCTTTCTTGAATATGAACCTTACCCTCTAGACTTATATCATATCTTAGTATTACTTGACTTGTCACTTGACAAACATCATCTTACCTTCCCTCCTTCTCTCTCCTCTTCACTCTACATATTTATATCACAGGTTATGGCGCATCCCGAGCTTCCGTGGATTTTGGATCTTTTGGCATATTGGTGATTTAGGCGAGTAGTCTCGCTCTTCTCTATTTGAGTTTCCCGTTTCATCGGTCGATAAGTATTTCGCTTCTTATTTCCATATTCATGTATTGCACTACAATTGCTCATATTATGGTAGCTTCATCTTGTACTTGTGCCATGCTATTGATATGCTTACTTCTTTATCATATACTATGCGTGGCAGACCCTTCGTGGTCGTTGTATTCTTGGTTTCTGATATGTTATCACTTGCCCTGCTATTATTTCAGACCTGTCAGTTATATGCTACCTTTTAACACATGTATATCACTTTGGCAACTGTGTTATATCACCTGACTTGCTAGACCCTCTTGTTATGTTATGACTTACCCGGACTATCACCAATCTCTTGTTATGATTGATTGCTTGATTGTTAAATATCACCACCTTGTCATGCTATCTTTTAAAACCAAGCATGATACACTTGACTTTGTAATTATTATGTTTACGGGAATCCTGTCTTGTTATTATGGAACTAAGTGCCACACCATATTCGGTGGGGGCCACCTCTAGAATCCATCCCTCAGAACAAAGTGCCACATGGAACAAAGTGCCACACCACACGATGGGGGCCACCTCTTGAATCTGTGGGGGCCACCTCTTGAATCTGTTGGCTATTCTTGTTATGTCCAGTTATTCCCGTAATTTGATAATTATGTAATAAGCTACAACTTGTATGGGGTATGGGAGAAAGTGATGGATGCCGGAATGATACCTTGCTTATAGTAATGGACTAAAATATTGACGACAAGTGTTAGTGGGACTTTGGGCCCACAGAAGACAAGTGTTAGGGGGACTTTGGGCCTCCAAACTGGTCCCAGGTGTATGGGAACTACTATAAGAAGTACTATCAGTTCTCCATCTGCTTCCGTTAACAACCCTTGGCTTGCTTATATATGGATGTATGTGAGTTGGCCGTACACCAGGTCACATACCTAGATATATGGGTCAGACAAGTAATAATAATAATAATAGATTCTGCTATGATTCCTGTTACACTTGCTATACATGTTATGATTCCCGTTTGTATTCCTGTTTGGCTTTCATATGATTTGCAACTCTGATTCTATACGCTTGGATTTCTGTGGCATGAGATAATGGTATATAGATGAGGGTTTCCTTGTTTGGATTATTCCTTCGATGTATTAGTCTCATGGGACCGTGACCTAAGCGTATACAATCAATCTTGCTTATATCAGCTTTACTCTGGATTTCCTGTTTTATGATTATTATTCCATACCTGTTCATGCCTGCCCTAACCTATCTGCCTCCTGAGTATTTCCTACTTGATATCATTTCTTATATACTTCATTTGTGTTCTAACCCTCCTGTCTTCTGTACTTGACACTTGTACTCATCCTGGCTCGCCACCTGGCATCCATATTCCTGCTCGCCTGGGGAGTTTCACTGACTCCCCTGGATTCTCATGTCCAGGTTATGGAGCCCGGAGCGTGTGGATTCTCCCCGTTACTGCTCAGAGTGGCGCAGCGGTAGCGTGGATCTCCAGCCGACCGTCCAGGGCCACATCCTTCCAGGCCCCCTGTATGCCTCTCGAGTTTCCTCTTAGCAAACTCGTGAGTGCCCTTTTTCTATTCATACTTGTACACTTCCTTGTATACTTGTATGTGAGCGCCCTTTTATGCTGTTCATGTATGTATATCTCTTGTACTCTCGCATTTGCGCATATCTGTGATGTATTATTATTGTAATATTCATCACCTCTGGTGATAACTCTGTAATTGTATATATATATGTGTTGGAATGTATAATGCACCATATGCTTCCGTACTCTGATTCTTGTCTGTACTGATGCTTAGCGTATATACGGGAAGGTACTTCGGACTTACGTATATACGTTGCAGTGACGACCCCGTATCGCCGGGATCGGGGCGTTACAGGATGGTATCAGAGCCTAGGCTCTAACTTCCTCAGTACGTCCAGAAGGCAAATCAATGGTAAAGAGATTTGCAACTGGAATACATGAGTCTTGGTTATACATTCCAACTACAAGTGCAGAGTTATCTATTTCTTGACTATCTTTCCTTTGATTCTTAATTCCTCCTATCCTTTCCCTGTTTTGGTTTTATGAAGCCTTATACTATCTTAAGATATGACTAGACTAGAGAGGTAGTGGTTGGTTCTGCATGAAGCTATTATGTGATCCCTTCGGTGAATTCTATGAAGCTTGGTATTCTCCAGATCGATCTTGATCTGGCTATCTTTCAGAAGTCAGCAGTCGGAATTCTCTACGGATATTCTACATTCTCTACTATATCGTTCAGAGTGATTGATGCCTGGTATTCGGGATTCTTAATTATCGGCCTTCTTTATTATTATGCTCAGGACTATCAGGGTTTTCTTTGTCTTCGGTATTCTGGCTTATTTATTTCACAGCCACGACATCAGCAGTATTATTCAGCATTATTCGAAGATTTATACAGCCGGAAGTGCGGAGGATGATTATTGTTCAGTTGACTTGAGAGCCCTACCTCTAGTGCTTCATATCTTAATTGGTATAAATTCCACCGCTGTCCCCTTTGTATTCAATTTACCCCTTAACAAAATTGCGAGGACGCAATTTTTTGTAAGGTGGGTGGATTGTAATACCCCGTTCCCGGAATACGTACTTAGTTGCGTATTCAGATTTTCGGTCGTATTTTTTCGATTTGTTTCCTGTATTTATTCTGTATTATGAATTCCTTATATGACTGTTTTGTCTTGGATTTGGATTCGTGGATTCGGAGTCAGCCCTAGTTTGAACCGAAGGCCCGATCCTAGAGTATTACTCGATTTAGACATTCTGATAATTAGAATTGACCGATTTTAGTTTTAAATATCATTTTCCAATATTATATATTTTCTATGATTTTCTAGATTTTTCTGGAATTAAAATGAAAGTCTTCAAAACCGGTGTCGGCTAGTGCCGCTGACCGATTCCTGGATTTTTAATTCTCAAACAGTTTGGAATTTCATGATGGTCCTTTAAGCTTTATTCCTTAGAATCATATTTTCTACCTACATTCTTTTTCTGAGGATTTTATGATTTTATGAAAATTCCATCGGAGTCGGTAGGTAACTGATTCCGGGATTTTTAGTTTTAAAACTATAAAGTATTTCTTAAAACGGATTTCACTATAATTCTTAGTTTAATATTCTTGATTTTTGGTAATTATTTCGGGTCGTTCCGAGATACTTGAATTTCGGACGATTCTGGTATTTTCCCGAAAGATTTCCGCATCCGGAACTGAATCCCGGGAATCCGCCACTTCCATTATTTTCATCTTCTTTCCCAAGAAAACATCTTCTCATTATAATTTATTTTCCTTTTTCCTTTTCCTTTATTTCTTTCCTTCCTCCACAAACCAAAGCCTTTTCCTATTTTCCAAAATTCCAAATTCCATTTTTCTTCCACCAACTTCCTCATTAAATGCCCTCTTTTTCTCTCTCTTCCTTGGCCGGCCAAGTGGCCAAGAGAAGGACACTCATCCCCCTCCTCCACTTTGCAAAAACCCCCCTCTCTTCTACTTTAATTGCATCACCTTCACAAATCCAAAAACCTATAAATACTTTCCTTTTCATTTCTAATCCTTTTTCACTTCATTCTTCACTTCACCTTTCTCTTTCTTCTCTTCACCAAGAGCCAACCCTAGCCACCTCCATCTCCTTCATCTCCACCACCACACCTACTCCAACTTCTCTCCTTCATCTTCTTCCTCCTTCATCTCCATGGGAAGCCACACAAGGTCATCAACTCCAACAACTTCATCAACTCCACCAACATCTCCACTCTCTTTTCCATCATCAACCACTCCTTTTGGTAAGTAATTTTCATCACCAAGGCTTGATTAATTCTTAGTATACTTAAGTTTATCTATCATGTTCAATTGTGTCTTCAAATCCATGATTATTTAGCCATCAAACAAAACCCTAGAAAATCTGTTCTGTTTGCTGTTTCCCACGATTAGTCGACTAGACCTATAGATTAGTCGACTAGAAAACCCTAGCTGAAACGTAACCTTTCTGGAGCACAGTTTTAGTCGACTTAGGTTATTTATTAGTCGACTAGAAACCTCGATTAGTCGACTACTCCCTTGACCCTAGTCGACTAACCTTTCCTGAACCAGAAACCTAAACTCTCTGTATCACAGTATTAGTCGACTTGACATGACTGTTAGTCGACTTGAGATGTCTGTTAGTCGACTACTCTTTCCACTCAGTCGACTAACTTTTCCTGGATCAGAATATCAACTCTCTGGAACCCAGTTTTAGTCGACTAATCCAGACTGTTAGTCGACTTAAGACCCCTATTAGTCGACTAACCATTCCACCTAGTCGACTAACTTTAGCTGTTTGTCATAATTGATTTCTTTCTTGAATATGAACCTTACCCTCTAGACTTATATCATATCTTAGTATTACTTGACTTGTCACTTGACAAACATCATCTTACCTTCCCTCCTTCTCTCTCCTCTTCACTCTACATATTTATATCACAGGTTATGGCGCATCCCGAGCTTCCGTGGATTTTGGATCTTTTGGCATATTGGTGATTTAGGCGAGTAGTCTCGCTCTTCTCTATTTGAGTTTCCCGTTTCATCGGTCGATAAGTATTTCGCTTCTTATTTTCATATTCATGTATTGCACTACAATTGCTCATATTATGGTAGCTTCATCTTGTACTTGTGCCATGCTATTGATATGCTTACTTCTTTATCATATACTATGCGTGGCAGACCCTTCGTGGTCGTTGTATTCTTGGTTTCTGATATGTTATCACTTGCCCTGCTATTATTTCAGACCTGTCAGTTATATGCTACCTTTTAACACATGTATATCACTTTGGCAACTGTGTTATATCACCTGACTTGCTAGACCCTCTTGTTATGTTATGACTTACCCGGACTATCACCAATCTCTTGTTATGATTGATTGCTTGATTGTTAAATATCACCACCTTGTCATGCTATCTTTTAAAACCAAGCATGATACACTTGACTTTGTAATTATTATGTTTACGGGAATCCTGTCTTGTTATTATGGAACTAAGTGCCACACCATATTCGGTGGGGGCCACCTCTAGAATCCATCCCTCAGAACAAAGTGCCACATGGAACAAAGTGCCACACCACACGATGGGGGCCACCTCTTGAATCTGTGGGGGCCACCTCTTGAATCTGTTGGGCTATTCTTGTTATGTCCAGTTATTCCCGTAATTTGATAATTATGTAATAAGCTACAACTTGTATGGGGTATGGGAGAAAGTGATGGATGCCGGAATGATACCTTGCTTATAGTAATGGACTAAAATATTGACGACAAGTGTTAGTGGGACTTTGGGCCCACAGAAGACAAGTGTTAGGGGGACTTTGGGCCTCCAAACTGGTCCCAGGTGTATGGGAACTACTATAAGAAGTACTATCAGTTCTCCATCTGCTTCCGTTAACAACCCTTGGCTTGCTTATATATGGATGTATGTGAGTTGGCCGTACACCAGGTCACATACCTAGATATATGGGTCAGACAAGTAATAATAATAATAGATTCTGCTATGATTCCTGTTACACTTGCTATACATGTTATGATTCCCGTTTGTATTCCTGTTTGGCTTTCATATGATTTGCAACTCTGATTCTATACGCTTGGATTTCTGTGGCATGAGATAATGGTATATAGATGAGGGTTTCCTTGTTTGGATTATTCCTTCGATGTATTAGTCTCATGGGACCGTGACCTAAGCGTATACAATCAATCTTGCTTATATCAGCTTTACTCTGGATTTCCTGTTTTATGATTATTATTCCATACCTGTTCATGCCTGCCCTAACCTATCTGCCTCCTGAGTATTTCCTACTTGATATCATTTCTTATATACTTCATTTGTGTTCTAACCCTCCTGTCTTCTGTACTTGACACTTGTACTCATCCTGGCTCGCCACCTGGCATCCATATTCCTGCTCGCCTGGGGAGTTTCACTGACTCCCCTGGATTCTCATGTCCAGGTTATGGAGCCCGGAGCGTGTGGATTCTCCCCGTTACTGCTCAGAGTGGCGCAGCGGTAGCGTGGATCTCCAGCCGACCGTCCAGGGCCACATCCTTCCAGGCCCCCTGTATGCCTCTCGAGTTTCCTCTTAGCAAACTCGTGAGTGCCCTTTTTCTATTCATACTTGTACACTTCCTTGTATACTTGTATGTGAGCGCCCTTTTATGCTGTTCATGTATGTATATCTCTTGTACTCTCGTATTTGCGCATATCTGTGATGTATTATTATTGTAATATTCATCACCTCTGGTGATAACTCTGTAATTGTATATATATATGTGTTGGAATGTATAATGCACCATATGCTTCCGTACTCTGATTCTTGTCTGTACTGATGCTTAGCGTATATACGGGAAGGTACTTCGGACTTACGTATATACGTTGCAGTGACGACCCCGTATCGCCGGGATCGGGGCGTTACAGTTAAGAAAACATTTTTATTCAATAACACAAACATTAAGTTCACCACAAATGAATGAAAATCTAGCAAAATCAAGTGGTTTAGTGAAAATATCGGCAAGTTGCAAATCCGTAGAAACATAATCAATATCTATATCTCCTTTCTCAAAATGATCTCTAAGAAAGTAATATCTAATCTCAATGTGCTTGGTCTTACTATGTTGATTTGCATTCTTAGTCATGTGTATAGTACTAGTATTATCATAAAATATTTTTATATGGTTATAATGCAAATCATAATCAAGGAGAGTATGTTTCATCCAAAGGACTTGTGCACAACAAGCCCCCGCGACAACATACTCCGCCTCGGCGGTTGAGAGAGCTACAAAATTTTGTTTCCTAGAGGACCATGAAACAAGACAATTATCAAGAAATTGATATGTCCCACTAGTACTCTTTCTATCTACTCTACAACCCGCATAGTCGGCATCCGAATAACTCGTCATTGAGAAATCTCCGATTTCGGATACCATAGACCCATTCCAATTGTGCCCTTAATATAACGAATGATGCGTTTAACCGCAATAAGATGGGACTCTTTGGGACACGATTGAAATCTAGCACAAAGACACACACTAAACATTATGTCCGGTCTACTTGCCGTCAAATACAAAAGACTACCTATCATGCTTCTATACAATTTAATATCACATTTTTACCTTGGTCATCCTTATCAAGCTTGGTTGTGGTTGCCATGGGAGTGTTGCAAACTTTAGAGTCTTCAAGTCCAAACTTCTTTATAAGTTCCTTTGCGTACTTGGCTTGACATATGAAGTTTCCATCTTGTAATTGCTTGATTTGGAGTCCAAGAAAGAAATTCAATTCACCCATGGAAGACATTTCAAACTCACATTGCATAACCTTTTCAAACTCCTTGCATAAAAACTCATTAGAAGATCCAAAAATTATATCATCAACATAAATTTGCACAATTAAAAAGTCATTATCAACATGCTTAGTAAAAAGAGTTGTGTCTACTTTGCCTTTAACAAAATCATTTGAAATGAGAAAACTAGAAAGCCTTTCATACCAAGCTCTTGGAGCTTGTTTCAATCCATACAAAGCTTTATCAAGTTTAAAAATAAAATTAGGATGAACATGATCAACAAAACCGGGAGGTTGTTCAACATAAACTTCTTCATTTATAAACCATTCAAAAATGCACTTTTCACATCCATTTGAAAAAGTTTAAAATTTTTAAAAGATGCAAAAGCTAGTGTCATCCGTATGGCTTCAAGCCGTGCTACGGGTGCAAAGGTCTCCTCAAAGTCAATTCCCTCAACTTGAGTGTAACCTTGGGCCACTAACCTAGCTTTATTCCTAATGACATTACCGGACTCATCCATCTTGTTTCTAAAGATCCACTTAGTACCAATTATTGGTCTATCGTGGGGCCTAGGAACAAGGTGCCAAACTTGGTTGCGCTCAAATTGATTGAGTTCCTCTTGCATGGCTAGCAACCAATATGAGTCCGCCTCGGCTTCGAGGATGCTTTTGGGTTCAAAGTGAGAAATAAAAGCAAAGTTACCACATAAGTCATGGAGCTTGGAGCGAGTTGTTACCCCTTTAGAGACATCACCTAAGATGAGTTCCTTGGGGTGGTTTGTAGCGTATCTCCAATCTTTAGGAAGCGGTTGAGAGCTTTCCTCTTTATCCTCTTGAACGTCACCAATTGGTTCTTGCTTATCATCTTGAGCGGGTGAGTCCTTCAAGGATAGTCTCTTCATGTCTTCACCTAATGGGTCAATCTCTACAACATTCTCAACAACCACATTAGATTCTTCAAATTTAGCATGCATGGATTCTTCAATGGTAAGTGAAGATCTATTGAATACTCTATAAGCTTTGCTAGTAGTAGAATATCCAATAAAGATTGCTTCATAAGACTTAGCATCAAATTTACCCAAGTTATCTTTAGTATTCAAAACAAAACACTTGCATCCAAAAACTTTGAAATATGCAACATTAGGTTTTCTAGAATGATACATTTCAAAAGATGTTTTGGAAGAATTTTTACACAAATAAATACGATTTGAAATATAGCATGCGGTGTTTACGGCCTCGGCCCATAAATATTGAGGGAGGTCATATTCACTTATCATGGTCCTAGCCATCTCTTGAAGTGTTCTATTTTTCCTTTCTATAACTCCATTTTGTTGTGGAGTCCTAGGACATGACATTTCATGCTTGATTCCCTTTTCATCACAATAAGTCATGAAGAGTTGGTTAACAAACTCACCACCTCTATCACTCCTTATTTTCAAAATCGAAAAACCTTTTTCTTTTTCAACCCTTTTTCGAAAAATCTTGAAATGAGAAAAAGTTTGATCTTTGTGTTCCAAAAAGAAAACCCAAGTAAAACGGGAAAAATCATCAACTAAAACAAATGCAAATCTACTACCATTTAAGCTTTTATTTTTAGTTGGTCCAAAAAGATCCATATGAATTAATTCTAATGGTCTAGTTGACATGATATCCTTAATTGGTTTGAAGGAAGACTTGGTTTGTTTCCCAAGTTGGCACGCACCACAAATGCGGTCTTTCTCAAACTTCAAGCAAGGTATACCCTTCACCAATTCCTTAGAATTAATCCTAGAAAGATGGTCAAAAGATGCATGTCCTAATCTTCTATGCCAAAGCCAAGAATTTTCATCAAAAGCATTCAAGCATTTAGTAGAACAATCTAAATTAAGCATGTCAATGATATAAACATTATTGTCACGAAAACCGGTGAGAATGCAATCATTGGTTTTAACATCAAAATCTTGCAAGAAGAATAATCAAAAACAACTTTAAGTCCACGGTCACAAAGTTGACTAATACTAAGCAAGTTATGCTTCAAACCATCAACAAGAGCTACATTTTCTATAATAGGAGATGCACCAATTTGAATGTTACCTATACCGATAATAGTTCCCTTGGAGTCATCCCCGAAGGTGACGGTGCCACCTTCCATGTACCTTGATAGGGTTGTAAAGTTATTGATGTCCCATGTCATGTGTCTTGAACAACCACTATCAAGGTACCACCGCTTCTTACGTCTTGGAGTCTTGGTGTGTACCTACATCAAATAATTTAGGATTTGATTTTGGTACCCACATTTTCTTGGGTCCTAAAGAGTTAGTGCCATGAACCCAAACAAGATTATTTGATCTATTTACTTGGTCATAACAAAACTTAGCCAAATGTCCATTTTTACCACAATAAGTACATCTATACACTCTACCATATCTAAAAGCATAGTGAGTGTGAGACTTGTGAGCATGTGTGGATTTAGCATGAGTGTGGTGTGAAGTGTGAGCATGAGGAATCTTAACATGAGAATCTTTAGCATGAGAGGTGTGCTTTTTAGAAAACATTTCTTCATTTTCTTAGTATTAAAAGCACAATTCTTCAAAACCTTTTCAAAGTCAACAATTCTAGTTTTTAGAGAAGAAATTTCTTTTTCATCAATCTTAGGAATTTTGCTTTACATGCAACTTTGTAAGCATTAAATTCATTTTGAGTAGAAATGAGATTGGAGGAAATTTCATCTTTTTCTCTAGAAATAATAGCAAGTTGATTTTTAAGAAAAGCAACTTCCTTTTCTAATTTAGAGCATTCAATCTTTTTATTATCATAAGTTTCGGAGAGTTCAACAAAAGCATGTACAATAACTTCTTTGCTTAATTCATCATCTTCATCAAGAGGTTGTGGGGTTACCTTTGGTGTGTTTGCCATGAAACACATGTTCGCCGTGTCCACCTCGTCTTCGGATTCGCTTTCCGAATCCCATGTGGCTTTGTAGGCTTTCTTTTCAACCGGCTTCTTTGGCTTGAAGGAGGAAGTCATCTTCTTCTTGAACTCCGGGCAATCCGCCATGATATGTCCGGGCTTTCGGCAATTGTAGAAAATAATTCTTCTCTCCTCTTTACCTTCAGATTTTCTTCGGAAGTTGAGCTTGTTCTTCCGGTACATCCTTTTGACATTTCGCACAAGAAGGGAGAGCTCCTCATCTTCTTCTTCATCGTCTTCATCGTCCTCAAGAGTGGATGAAGACTTGAAGGCTATGGACTTCTTCTTTAGCGGAGCGGCCTCTTCTCTTGCCTTCTTTTCCATCTCATGGGTTTTTAAGTTCCCAATGAGACTAATGAGGTCCATTTCATCCTTGTCGTTCAATTCTTTCAAGGTGGTGGCCTTTATCTCCCATGATGAAGGAAGAGCCCGAATCACTTTTCGCACCTTTTGGTCATTGGAGATATCATCACCTAAAGAAGAAAGAGCATTGGTGATTTTAGTAAACCTTGTAATCATGCAATCAAGGGATTCATCATCAATCATTTTAAAAGATTCATATTGGGACCTCAAGAGATCTATCTTAGCTCTCTTGACTTGTGATGTCCCCTCGTGTGTGACCAACAAATGTTGCCAAATCTCATAAGCGGATTGGCAATGAATTACCCGTGTAAGGTCATCCTCATTCAAGGCGGTTAGGAGGGAGTTTTGGGCCTTGGAGTAGGCCTCATATTCTCTAAAGGTAAAGTCGGTCCATGTGCTTTCATCACTATCGGGTGCAACATAGGGTTTGGTCAATGATTTAGCAACTAGGCTACCTAAAGATTGTAAGAAAATAGTCATCCTAACCTTCCAAATAGGGAAATTGAGTCCATCAAATTTAGGAGGGGTTTTGATGTTATCGGCCATGTTTACTAGTGAATGAATGGATGAATGCAAATATTGATTAGCAAATTTTAAGGATCTCTCTAAGGATGTTAAGCCAAATGTAGAGTCCAAGCTCTGATACCAATTGAAAATCACCTAGAGGGGGGGTGAATAGGTGATAATGCTAATCAATGCACAATTAAAAATTTATGATGCAACAAACACTCAAAACAAGTGAATATAACAATGAATGTAGAGAGCAAGTAATAAGAGCAATGAAAGTAGAGCAAGAGATAAGAGCAAGTAAACCAAACGCAAACAACGAGAATTTTTCCGAGGTTCGAACACCCAGCTCTACGTCCCCGCCTTCCCCAGAAGGATTTCTAACCACTATAACTTCACAAAGATGTTACAAATACACCGGAGTACCCAACTCCACAATCTCAAGTACAAGTTCTCTCTTGGTAGTCAAAAGACCACAAACTCTCTTTTGCAAAACTCTCTTCCCTTACAAAAATCCTTGTAGAACAATGAGTAGGAATGAAGCTCTTGTGTGTAAGGAGAAAAGAAGAAGAAATCAGAGAGTTCTTGAAAACACTTCAGAAAATGAGAGAGAATTTTCAGCACAAAACTAAGAAACTAAGCTCTTTTGAATGCCTTAAACTTTTGAAACTTTTGCAAATTTTTCTTTTAATCAACCTCTCCCTAAACACCCCTATTTATAGTAGAGGGCTAGGGTTAGAAGATAAAACTCACTTAAGGCTAATAAGGAAGTATTAGGATCAGTAAATGTCATTTAAACCTTTTTAGAAAGAAAAAGACAAAATAAATCTGCTCAGAAAACTAGCCGTTACTGTTCAAACGGCACATTCGGTCGACCGGCCGGTCGACCGAAGTACAAAAATAAGAGCCGTTGCCGGCTCTCGGTCGACCGCACGGTCGGCCGAAAAATACAGAGAGCAAATGTCTTGCAGTCAGGCAGGGTTCGGTCGACCGCACGGTCGACCGTGAAAACGTGCACACGGATACGCACTGCTGCCAGAACCTCGGTCGAATGGGTCTGTTGACCGGATTGACCTGACACAGGGTCGGTCGACCGGACGGTCGACCGGCGCAGGTCAAAAGTCAAAAACAGAAACAGATTTTGAAGGGAATTAAAAATAAACAAAGTATGTTTTGAATAGGGATATATATAAAACATAAAAATGAGTTTGTAGGCAGAAGATTGTATACAAAAATATTTTGTACATATTATAGGAAATATATTTGGAAATAAGATGTGTACAAAAATGTGTGTGATAGAGCTTCAAACCTATTCACTATTCTTTAACAAAACTATAAACCTAGAAACAAATCTAATGAATTATCTTGAGCAATCTTAAAGTCTTGAGCCATGCAATGCCTTGCTAGAGCCTTCTCTTCTATGTTCCTTCCTTGATGTGCAAAACGCCTTCTTTGCTTCATGAACCTAGAAGTACTTGCAATAGCTAAGCAATGGCCTCCAAATATGGTACTAACCTGAAACTTATCTTAAACAAACCAATTAGTACCAAATAGCTCTTATTTATTTTGTTATCATCAAAACTCTAAACAAATGGAGAGTGTAACCTTTTGGGCCAACAGTTAAGAATCGGTGGGTCAAACCAACTGATATATCTTCAATTACACTAGTAGTCATAGAAGGAACTTGGGCATACTGAACAACCTTCGAGTCAACATCATCATTAGGTACAATGCTAACATGTTGACTTTTCAAGGAGCACTGATAATCATAATGCACATATTCCTCATACTTAAAACACCAGACCTTGGCATTGACTAACCTTATGAATGTCAAGTCTATCTTTAAGGCAACATCAAAAGTCTCTTCAATGGTGTCTAAATTATAAGAATCAGATATCACAACATGCCTTGTTTTGGACCTTAAACCCTAGATAAACCTAATTACAATATGAGAACGATGCCCTCTTACATCACAACAAAGGGTTAAATCATCAAATTTGATAATATAATCTTAGACAGACATATCACCCTGACAGAGATTATATAACTGGTTTAAGAGACGATTCCTATAATATTCGGGAAGGTAATTTTTCGTAAGATTATTTTCATTTCTCCCGACTCTATGACAACCTTACATCTCACGTAATCTCTCTACCGAGGTCTAGTAACTATTCGCTGACCCTATGAGTTTTCTCCTAGCAAATAAGAGTCTAGTCGCGTCGAAAATCTATACTAATCAAAGTAGCGCTCTATATCGGCTAGCCAGTCACTGAAAATACTAGGATCATAGGAATCATCAAATTTAGAATTTTCTATTTTAAATCTATGCATCGTTTTATTTTTTCTAGTAAGCCAATCATGAACACCACTACTCTTATAGTCACCTCTAGTGCAAGTCCTATACTGATAACTCATGTTGGCTACAAACGCAAGTCAGACAATCAAGCAGATGCAATAGGTAATTCTAAACATAAACGAAACTAAATGCATGCACCAAAATGAAAAGAAATAAAATTTCCTAAAGATTTAAACCCTAAATGCGAGAAAATGCAATCCTAAAATGATAAAAAGTGACAAATAATGAAGCAATCACTCAAAAAAGCAAATACAAATCAACTATAAATTATCGTAGTCCAATATAAGCAATCAATAAACCAGCTCCAGTTAGGATATCACCTATGGATGAGTCATTCACGCTCAAATGTAAAATTTCTCTCAGAATCCTTGGAGAATATCGACATTGAAGAGATGAGATTACCCAAGAAGATCCTAGACAGTGGTAAAATGATCTGGGAGAAGACTGCTTTGAAACGTCACGATCCGGGTGCGAATCATGGCAGAAGCAAATTCGAACCACGCTTCTGGTCTACAACTAGAATAGTACCGGCACCAATTAGGAGATGGTAGAGGCTAGATTTGCTGCCCCAAAAGCTGTGAAATCTTCTCATCTAGAGGACTTAGTTATAGATCTAATACTTTAGACAAAACTCGAATCGGACCCCAAAAAGGGCCTGAAATGAGCTCTAGAATTTTGTTGTTCTGCTGTTGCTGACTGAGTTACTCAATCCTGATCAATTGAGTCTGCTGAGTTGAAGAATTACTGAGTTGACTCGATCAAATGATCAGTTGAGAACACTAAGCGGAAGAGTTACTAAGTTCACTTAAACCCGTTAAGGAAATGAGTTATCGGGTCGGGTCTTGGATCCAATCAAACCCAACTAAACCCACTAACCTTTTCCTCTTTGATCGAAGGCTAAGGCTTCGAGATGCTCAGATAGTAGTGGCTTTGGAGAATAGTGCATGTCGACGAGACGGGTGGCGGAAGATCGAAACGGCGGGATGGAGGTGATCTTGAAAGGGAGGACATAGGATGGAGGGGTAAATCTGTAATGAGGGTGAGGTTGTTGAGGTGAAGACGAGGAAGAAGATTGAGGTCGATTGGATCTGAGATGATGATGAGATTGTCGGTGGCTCTGTTAAAGATGCGGTGTGATAAAAATGATGGCGACACAAGGAGAAGAAGAAGACGACAGAGATCTGTAGTTGATGAGACAAAGAAGAGGAGGTCTAGCATCAGTGGCGAAGACTGAGGTAGACTAAGAGATGGTGGCGAAGGCAGCGGTGAAGTCACGAGGGTGTTGACGGTGGCATCGGGAGGTGAAGATGACAGTGATGGTGGCTAGGGTGAAGTGGGGGATGTTGCTGTGATGGTGGTGTCAGAGAGATGCAGCGAGGTTGTCAGCACTGTGGACAAGATTAGTGAGTGGCGGAAAGGTCATTACCATGGCGACATGGCAGCGATAAACTCGAATTGAGGTTAAAAGAAAAATATCTGGATGAAGGTTGAAGGAGATGGCTAAGGCGTTGTCATTGATGTCAGATCTAAAGGGGAATTGATGATGAAGATGAGGGGTGCTGTCGTGGGTGTCATTGATGTCAGATCTGGGATGTGGTGGTGTCGATGTTTGCAGGCTGACGGCGAGGGTGGTCATTGAAGATGATGATGGCATCGAGCAGATCTGGTGGTGATCGGCTGTTGTCGGCGCTTGGCGAGGTTGGAAGATGATTTGATCGGCGGCAGCGGCGATGGGGAAAAAAGGTAAGAGATGAATAGTGTATTATTTTTTAATTTGTATTCTTTTTTCTATCTTTTTCCTCTTTTTTATTTTTTATTTCTTTTCTTTTATCTTTTTTTAAGAACTAAAAAAGAAGAAGCTGATCTAGGAATTTAGATTTTTTTGGGGAATTTGTGAAAACTTTTTTGTGGAAGAAAGCAGGAAGATTTTTTCTTTTATAGAGGAAGAACAAGGAATGATTTTAGTACTGATACCAAAATGATGTGGGACGGAGAGATTTTTAGAGTTTGTGGTGAAGGATTTGGTGAAATTGGAGAAGAATAAGAGAGTAAAGACAAGATATGATCATGGATCACAACCCGGATCTCGACTTCACTGCCGTATTTGATTCAATCCATAAGATTAAACCAAAATAACACAAATTTTTATAGGGAATTTTTATTTTTTACTCAATTCATTATTTTTTCAAAAAAATCAATTTAAGACATATATAGCCTACAACACGTGCACCATACGTGCAATGATTGATAAAATCAAATCTAACCATATTTAACTCAAATTAATCCTAAATCCAATCAATACTCAAATCTGAATCTTACTAATTCTAAGTTATTTGTAATACCCCGTTCCCGGAATACGTACTTAGTTGCGTATTCAGATTTTCGGTCGCATTTTTTCGATTTGTTTCCTGTATTTATTCTGTATTATGAATTCCTTATATGACTGTTTTGTCTTGGATTTGGATTCGTGGATTCGGAGTCAGCCCTAGTCTGAACCGAAGGCCCGATCCTAGTGTATTACTCGATTTGGTCTTTCCGATATTCTGATTTGACCGATTTCAGTTTCAAATATTATTTTCCATTTTTCTAGATTTTATGTGATTTTCTGGAATTTTCCTGGATTAAAAGAAATTTCTTCAAAACGGTGTCGGCCAGTGCCGCTGACCGATTCCTAGATTTTTAATTCACAAATGGTTTGGAATTTCTAAAAGTTTCTTTAGACATTATTTCTTAAAATCATATTTTCTACCTAAATACTTTTTCTGAGGATTTTATGAATTTATGAAAATTCCTCCGGAGTCGGTAGGTAGCTGATTCCAGGATTTTTAGTTTTAAAACTATAAAGTATTTCTTAAAACGGATTTCACTATAATTCTTAGTTTAAAATTCTTGATTTTTGGTAATTATTTCGGGTCGTTCCGAGATACTTGAATTTCGGACGATTCCGGTATTTTCCCGAAAGATTTCCGCATCCGCAACTGAATCCCGGGAATCCGCCACTTCCATTATTTTCATCTTCTTTCCCAAGAAACATCTTCTCATTATAATTTATTTTCCTTTTTCCTTTTCCTTTATTTCTTTCCTTCCTCACTAACCAAAGCCTTTTCCAATTTTCCAATAATTCCAATTTTCCACATAATCCCACTCACTTTCACCTAATCCTTTTTAAATCCCACTCATTCTCTCTCTCCCCCATGGCCGGCCAAGTGGCCAAGTGAGGGACACCTCACCCTCCTCATATTTGCACAAAACCCCCTCTCTTCTACTTTAATTGCATCACCTTCACAAATCCAAAAACCTATAAATACTCTTCCTTTTCATTTCTAATCCTTTTTTCACTTCATTCTTCACTTCACCTTTCTCTTTCTTCTCTTCACCAAGAGCCAAACCCTAGCCACCTCCATCTCCTTCATCTCCACCACCAACTCCCAAGGCATCACCTAGGTCTTCATCTCCATGGAAACCACCACAAGGTCATCAACAACACCAAAGGACTCCATCTTCTTCTTCATCATCAACTTCAATCACCACCACCATCACTCCCTCACCTCATGGAGACCAATCACTCTCTTTGGTGAGTGATCTTACTCATCTAGACTTAGTCAATTCTTAGTATACATGTGTATTCATATCATGTTCAATTATGTCTTCAAAATCATGTTTATTTGGTCATCAAACCCAACCCTAGAAAATCTGTTCTGTTTGCTGTTTCCCTCGATTAGTCGACTAGACCTATAGATTAGTCGACTAGAAAACCCTAGCTGAAACGTAACCTTTCTGGAGCACAGTTTTAGTCGACTTAGGTTATTTATTAGTCGACTAGAAACCTCGATTAGTCGACTACTCCCTTGACCCTAGTCGACTAACCTTTCCTGAACCAGAACCCAAACTCTCTGTATCACAGTATTAGTCGACTTGACATGACTGTTAGTCGACTTGAGATGTCTGTTAGTCGACTACTCTTTCCACCCAGTCGACTAACTTTTCCTGAATCAGAATATCAACTCTCTGGAACCCAGTGTTAGTCGACTATACCAGACTGTTAGTCGACTAACCCCTTTATTAGTCGACTACTCTTTCCACCTAGTCGACTAACTTTAGCTGTTTGTCATAGTTGATTTCTTTCTTGAATATGAACCTTACCCTCTAGACTTATATCATATCTTAGTATCACTTGACTTGTCACTTGACAAACATCATCTTACCTTCTCTCCTTCTCTCTCCTCTTCTCTCTACATATTTATATCAGGTTTTGTGGCGCATCCCGAGCTTTCGTGGATTTTGGATCTTTTGGCATATTGGTGGTTTAGGCGAGTAGTCTCGCTCTTCGCTCTTCTCTATTTGATATCTCGTTTCGTCGGGACGATAAGTATTTCGCTTCTTATTTCCATATTCATGTTTGCACTACATTGCTTGTATTATGGTAGCTTCATCTTGTGCTTGTACCATGCTTATGATATGCTTGCTTCTTTATCGTATACCATGCGTGGCCGACCCTTCGTGGTCGTTGGGCTTTGAGTCACTTCCATGTTACTACTTGTCATTGCTTCAGACCTGTCAATTACATGCTACCTTTTAACACATGTATATCACCTGACCATTTAGTATGTTATCACCTGACCACCTGCCATGCTACTATTTGGCAAGACCCTTTAGTTATGCTATGACTTGCCCTGACTATTATTGATCTCTTGCCATGACTTAACCCGACTATTATCAATCCTTTGATATGCTTGGTTGTTTACTAATTATCACCACCCTGTCATGCTATCACTTGACACCCAGCATGATATACTTGACTTGTGATTATCACCTTTACGGGAACCTTACTTTATTATCCTGTATCATGATCAGTGACTTGTATTCCTGCTTTACATGCAGTAACCTGACTATATAGTACCTATGTACTCCTGATTCCTGATCATTACCATTTCCTGTTATTCCCGTAAAGTGATAATTAAACTAATGAATCCTAAAAAGGACCAACTTGTATTGGGTCGGGGGAAACATGCGGATATCAATATGTGTTCGTGTTTACAGTGGCTTTTAGGAATGTTGTGCAACTACATGTTCCGGTCTGACCTGTGGGCCTCCAGGGGACCGAGGGGAGAGCTGGCTCCCTCATTACTGGTACCATCATGATAAGGGCATGCATAAGTCCCTCCTGTTTAGCCTTGCGGCTGGCTTCCGTTTCCATGCAACGGAACAATCCTGGACCGTTGTCCCGGGCATGCACGGGACCCACTGTAAACATAGTTCGTTGATACCCCCGCTAGTTTCCAATAACAACCTTGCTTTACTCGGATATGGATCTATGTGCGTTGGGACGCTAGTTCACATAGCTAGATATCAGGGTAAGACGAGTAATAATAAAGTGTTATAATAATCGGCTCTTTAAGTTGTAAGTAGAGGTATGTGGAATGGGACGCATACTAAAGCCTGCAACTTAAACGGCTATGAATCTGTGATGTGCCTTACCATATTTGTTGTATTGGTTTTATTCGGATTTCCTGTTTTATGATTATTATGCCATACCTGTTCATGCCTGCCCTAACCTATCTGCCTCCTGAGTATTTCTTACTTGATATCATTTCTTATATACTTCATTTGTGTTCTAACCCTCCTGTCTTCTGTACTTGACACTCGTACTCATCCTGGCTCGCCACCTGGCATTATATCATACTCGCCTGGGGAGTTTCACTGACTCCCCTGGATTCTCATGTCCAGGTTTTGGAGCGTGGAGCGTATGGATTTCCCCCGTTACTGCTCAGAGTGGCGCAGCGGTAGCGTGGATCTCCAGCCGACCGTCCAGAGCCACATCCTTCCGCCCCCTGTATGCCTCCCGAGTTTCCTCTTAGCAAACTCGTGAGTGCCCTTTTTCTATTCATACTTGTACATTTCCTTGTATACTTGTATGTGAGCGCCCTTTTATGCTGTTCATATGTGTATATCTCTTGTACTCTCGCATTTGCGCATATCTGTGATGTATTATTATTGTAATACTCATCACCTCTGGTGATAACTCTGTGATTGTATATATATATGTGTTGGAATGTATAATGCACCATTTGCTTCCGTACTCTGATTCTTGTCTGTACTGATGCTTAGCGTATATACGGGAAGGTACTTCGGACTTACGTATATACGTTGCAGTGACGTCCCCGTATCGCCGGGATCGGGGCGTTACATTATTCGATTTGTAATCGCCAGATGGAAGGTGAATAGGTGATGTGCTAATCAAACATAGAAATTAAAACTTAATGAACAATTCTACATAAATAAAACTATAACAAGCACATATAGCAATTAAGCATAATAACTAGCATGTAAAGATGATCCCGATAATAAGCATGCAAGATATAAATAGAGAGTTGATTTGAGAGAAAAAGTTGAGCAATCACAACGAGAGATTTATTTTGAGGTTCGAGCAACTTGCTCTCTATTCCCGCCTTCACTGCAATGAAGAATTTTCACTAGCTCGATCCTGTAAGATCACTCGATATCGCAACACCTACAAGTTCTCTCAAGAACTCTCGGACTCGTAAGTCCCTTACTCGTTCTCACAAGACTACAAATACGAACCTGCAAGTTCCTTCGAGGCTGCAACTTCTAGCCACATTCAAATACAATGAATCGAAAAGTGATCAAGATTATTGATCACAAACAAAACTCTTCTCACACATAAGGATTCCTATAGAATAGATGTAGAAGAGAAAGCTCAAACTTGCGTGAGAAATCTAATGGAGATTGGAAATAGAAAACTCAAGAAAAATATATCACAAAACACTTAACAAATTTGTGAGAAAACTAAAGAGATTTGGAGTTGAAGGTTTTGAAAAAAACCCTTTGAAAACTACTCTAAAGATAGAAAAATTGAAGCTCTAAAACTTGAATCCAAACTCTCTCAAAGATGTGAACTTGATGCTTAAAAACTAATCACAAAACTGTTGGATATTCTCCTGAAAAAACATGTAAAAAACTTGTTGCAAAAACCTAATAAAAAAAAAGCCCTTTTATATAGCTCTCAAAAACTAGTCATTAGACTCAGATCTAGGCCAGAAATTGGCCTGACGGTTGACTAAGCGGTCGACCGTCAACGGCTAGTTCTTTAGATGTTGCCCATACTGGTCGATCGGGCTGCAGAATCTTTTTGCACATGGGTAGACTTCAAACTTATTTCTAGGGGCCAAAAAAGTTGGAATTTAGAAATAACTATATAAAAAGATTTGTATATATTTAAGTTATATTTCTAACTCAACTTGAATCAAATCGATCCCATATCATAGTAAAAAGTTATGATTAAAACACTGAAGGGTGCCAAACCGAGAAATTGTAAGACTGGTTTTACAATATAAACTAACTTCAAACCAATATTTGATACCTTAAACGTTAGAATTTTGAGAAAACTATATGGGAAGATATTGTATGACTTTAAGTTAACTTTATAAGGCAACTTTAATTGCAGCAAACTATGATTGAAATAGAAAGTTATGGCCAAAACTCTGAAAAGTGTTAGAGCAGAACTGCTCTCTGTAGAACGGTCAACCGGTTGGTCGACTGCTGTGATACATCCGGTCGACTGCCCGGTCGACCGGCCTAGGGCAAGAAACACAAGTTTATTTTACTTTTAATATATTTTTAAAAAATTAAAATAAGTTCTTATAAAATCTACAAAAATTAGTTCATGTAAATACTTTTGAGCACTAATATGTATGATTGAATATCAATATACAAACATGTGAATTTCTTTTTGAGATTTCATATATATTTTTGAGTACTAAAGTATTTAAAAATGATTTTTTAAAATCTAAAATTTTGATAAAAATTAAAACTTAACTTATCAAAATAAGTTTCTTTGACCAAAAAGAGCTCTAATATGTGGATAGAATTCAACACATTCTAAACTATAAAACTTATTTTTTTGAGATATAAATTATATAAACACAAAAATTGAGTTTAAACACAAAGTATAGACTCTTTTCAAATTGATATTGTTAATGTCAACTTCTTAAAAATCAAAACACAAATTCATATTCAATGAAAATCATCAAACTAATATTAAAACTTTTGTGTATGAGAGAGCTTGAGTAATCAATTTAATCTAAACTTTACAAAACTTTTAAACTTACAAACTCTTTTAAAAAATTTCAAGTCTTCTTCTGATTCTTTTCTTGATCCAAACTTGATTCATTTGAACTTGACTCCTCTTTGAGTGTTATATGTGATTTTTGTGTTTGAGCTCTTGAATCAATACTAGTTAGCTTCAAAGCTTGACTTTGAGTCTATTGATAAAGCTAAAAACTAAATAATGACCGTGATTAACTTATAACTTAAACATCACAATATCATTAATACTATGACTACATGAGTTAATCAACACATCAAAACTAGAGTGATGGGCCTTTAGGCCAACAATCTCCCCCTTTTTATGATGACAAAATTCATGGAGTTATATATGTATGGCTTAGAGAAGAGCTCTATCAAAACTCTCTCTTAACTCATACATAAATATAAAATATGTAGATATTCAATAAAAGCTCTAAACATCAAACTGTAGGAGCCGGAAAGTTTGGTGGTCGGAGAAAGTGGTTTTAGCTGTAAAAGATTTCCTTGATTCAAGCGAAACGATTACAACCAAAAGAACTACTCTTCCCTCTTTTCCAGTTACAAGGGAGGGAGGATGTCTGAATCTTCCCTTTGTTTAATGCTGGGTTCTTCGTGTGGCGATGGAGAGTGAATCTTGTTCTCCGTTGACCAGATGACCGTCCTGGACCGTCGGGGGTCTTCTCTTCGGTCGGTAGAAAGAGTAACTCAGCTCCGTCTACCAAAACTCTCAAAGAGGAGGTAGGCGAAGAGCGGCTAGTACTCAGTAAGCTCGCTGAAGAGTCGTGCTTCTCTCTTGATGATCCTCCTGCTTGGATTCGATCGATTTTTGATGATGCCTTATCTCAAAGCTCTCTCTCTTCAAAACTCCAATCTTCTGCCCAAGCTTCGATCCTCTCAAGGTTCTCTCCCTTCTCCCAAAAACTCCCATCCTCTCTTCATAGCAAACAAGGCTATTTATAGGGATCTCAGGGGGTGAAGGTGCCTCCTGAAAACGCTCCCGAATGAGGGGCCACTACCCGCTACATGCGCGGTGACTGGCCCCGCAATCAGGGCAGTTGCAACTGAGACGCGGGCGTTGGGCCGAACGCGCCTTGAAGTTTGAGACGCGGGCGTCGAGCCAAACGCGCCTTGAAGTTTGAGACGCGGGCTTCGGGCCTTCACGTCTGGATGCTGAGGCGCGGGCGTCGGGCCGATGCGCCTGGATGCTGAGACGCGGACTTCGGGCCGACGCGCCTTGATGCTGAGACGCGGGCTTCGGGCCGACGCGTCTGAACGTTGTGACGCGGGTGTAGAGCCAACGCGTCTTAATGCTGAGACGCGAGCATCGATTTCTCGCGTCTAGAGCTTGAGACTCTGCTTCCTTAATGGCTGGTCTGTTAGTCATTTTTAGACAGCCTACAGAACCCCCTCCAAAGTTTCTGATATTCCGCAGTTGAATGGGACGGATTTCGGAATACTTTGGATCTTTAGCCGTGTTCGCGTTTTATGACTGGACTGTTGATGCTTCGGGTTTGATCTTATCTGGAATTGGTCTTCGTGAGTGTACTGTTGAACTCTTTGAAGCCGTCAGAGTTGATCGTGTTTGAGTGTCTAGATACACAGTCTAGACCTCCCCGATTGCTTTTAGTCTGTCACGGGTGCGCTTTTGACCGGGAGTGGTTGGTTGTCTGTTTGCGTCAGTGTACTGTTGAACTGACTTTGCAGAAGCAGGAGACTGGACGCAGGTTCCTTGAAAAAGCAGAGGCTGCTTTAAAGACGCGACTTCTTAGCGAGACGCGACCTTTTGGCGATGAGAACGCGACCGATCTTCATAAGGCAGACGCGATTTTCTGGGTGTATTTATGCTGACGCTGACGGGGCATGTCCACCGAAGAGCCGCGTACTTTGGGGCGTGCGCCTGTGCCATGTCATGATTACGCCGCCAGCTGGCCTGGGGAAAAGGCGAGATTTCGCCTTTTGGCGCGCGGATCTCCCGGTTCATTAAGTGAACTGCTCCACGTGTCAACTTCTGACTTGTGGCGGGGTCGCGACGCATGATCTTCCCTGTTCAAACAATGATTTGGCTCCACGCGTCAGGCAGCGATTCGCTGCAGCGTTTATTGGGCCAAACGCTGCGTATCTTCGCGAATCTCCGTGCCTATAAAAGGCAACAGTTGGAGAGATGTATCTTCTTCTCCGAACGAACGCATTCTCTGAGAAAAAGAACTTCCTTCTCTTGTTCAACTATTCATCTTCTCGCTCGGATTTCTTGATTTTCAATGGCTCCCAAGACGAAACCGACTGCATCGACCTCAAGGGCGACCGTCGCCGAGGCTGAGAGAGATGCTTCCTCTGCGCAGGAGGGTGTTTTCCGAGGTAAAAATGCACCTTCGGTGTGGGTTCCGCCATTAAAACATGTTCATAGAACCCTAAGAACCTTTAACACAAGATCGTGTTTGATTCTCGGACGCTGTCCTTGAGATGATAACCGGGGCGCGGGCCTGATGATCCGACGCTGGTGAACTCTGCACTCTGGGTCCTTCACTTAGAATATTTCTAATTGTGAAGGTCTCTGGACGCGATTTGTAGAACGCGGATTTGATCCATGCGTTCTGTGCCGCGTTTTGTGCCATCAGGCGCTGGCGTCCGAGTCCAAGCACTTTGAAATTTCACAAGTCTTGGTTTGCAGAACGCGGATTTGATCCTTGCGTTCTGTGTCTTCAACCGCCGATTTTGTAGAATCTGGCGTTTGAGTCCAAGTACTTCGAATTTTCATAAGTCTTGGTTTGTAGAATGCAGCTTTGCAGGTCTGGACGCGGATTCGAAAAATTCCTGCGTCCAGTATCTCTTCTACGTTTTGGTGCAAGTTCGCAGGTCTGGACGCGGATGATAACCCCTGCGTCCAATGTCTCGGCTGCGTTTTGAATTATGAACACTTAGCGTCTTCCCTTATTTTTGGCAAGGTATCTGACCAAGTGTCTTTTTCTTTTGCAGTGCCGCATGTTTCAGGTTCACTTGCCAAGATGCACCATTTCGGCCGCCGCGTGGGTGGTGCCGACCGGGGCTTGACCTTTGTGCAAAGAATGAGTGTCCCCGTGACTGCTGACCAGTTGCTGGATCGCAGGCTCTCTAATGTTAACAGGAGAACCTTCCGGGCACTTATGACCGATGCCGCGCTCAAAACGGATGACGGTGTCAGGTTGGAGAAGCCTGCCTTCTTCTTTGGGGATCATATTTATGATGATGGCCGTCGTGTGTCTGAGGGGACCTATAAATGGCTCCGTGAGATAAAGGGCGGGAGATTCTTTCTTCCAGACATGGAGAGGATGTTCCCGATGTCCTACTTTCAACACATGTCTGTTCCCCGAAAGATGGAATGGGACATTTCCCAGTATATCCCTGAGATCGCCCTTGGTGACTTTGGCCTCCAAAAGGTAGACCGCCATGATAGTCATGACGGGTCAGTTGTCGGACTGTTCCCTGCATCGTCCAAGCCTGAAATCCCAATTGGAGAGATCCCGGAGCTTGCTACCACCTTCCTCAATTCCTTCATAGAAGCAGGGGGTGACTATCCTGTCGACTTCCGTGCGTATGGATGGGTCCATTCTCCAGAGAATTACTGGTGGGGCAGGATGGTGGGTTTTGTCCTTACCAATCTTGAGGGGCCGCTGAAGCGTGTGGGGCTGTACCCAGCAGTCAGGGCCGTGCAGTGGGGCGTCCCGATTAGTTCCCATAACTTCTTTGGGATTCTGGAGCGCTACAATCCTCGGACGGGGACATTCTTTACTCCGGTCGGAGAGATGGGCCTTGCCCTACACGAGTTGTATGAGGTCTCCGGGTTGTCGTCAGGGGATATTCCTTACGAGGAATTTGTTCCAACCACCAGGGAGCTGCGCCTTTTGGAAAAAGAATCTCCTCAAGTGTATGAGACCTACTGGGAGGTAATGTGCCATTTCTACATCTGCGGTCAGACGACTGCCTGGAGGTCAGGAGGCGTCAAGCAACTATCCTGGGCTGATTATCTGTTTAATAATGTCAGCAATAAAGATCTCCCAGTAATCCGACTAGCTCCTAGTTCTGGTGGGGAGGTTGAAGACAGGATCGACGCAGCTTCTGACAAGTTCTACACCACGGAGTCGAACGAGGACGGCTTCGACCCTGACTTGGTCTTTGAGAGCTTTCACCATCAAGCCCGGACCCCTATTTCTGATCAGGCGCTGTTGGCGGGCTTCCTGATGTTGTGGCTGAAGAGGTGTGTGGTGCCCACGCTACCACATGAAGTTATTGTGGCAGATGTGGTGTACCCGGCGGTACTCTTGGCTCATGACCACCCCATAGCCCTTCTTCCCGCCGTGGTGGCTGGTATTCAAAGCGGGCTGCGGGTGTTGACCAAGAGCTTCTGCGGACCCCCAAAGACTGCTAATTCTCGTGGGGAGCCGTATACCGACTCAGAGGGGAACCCGACGGTGAAGCACCCCAACCCGCGAATTGAGCTGCCTTACACGTACCTCATGGCTTGGTACGTGATGCATTGCCCGTCTCTAATGACGGCAGCGCGTGGGAGCGTGGATCATATCCCATTTGTGCAGCGGCTGGAACGTTCAGAGTGGCATGACACCTACCTGTATTACATTAGGAAGCGTCTTTCCTGTGCCGCCAACTACCAGCTCAACCGCTGCTTTCCAGAGGTTCAAGATGCAGCCCCCGGGGAGCTGTTCACGGATGTCGCTGGGCGGGATGACTTCTCGCAATTGCCTGCTGGAGCCTTCTGGTGGTTGATCAATATACGACCAGGATATGTGCTGTTTCGCCAAGAAACTTCCTGCACTATCGAACCGTATATGCCAAGTCGTTTTGCCCGACAATTTGGCTATGATCAGCTTTACGTCGGGAATCCCAATGCTCAACTTGCCTTTGACGGGAACCTATTCGAAGGCGCTCGGGCTTGGTATTACAGTGTGGCTGGAGGGACGGGAGCAACGTTCCATCTACCCGACGAGGCGCCTAAGTGCCGTATGAGCTTCAGCTTCTGTACTTGGTACTCCCAAGCCGGCCAACGCCAGATCTTATTCCGGAGTCTTCATGTCTTGAGAGTATCAATGCCAGTCTCGAGGAGAGGTCTGAATCCAGTAAACGTACTAAACTCCTCGACCAGTACCTGAAAGCTCAGAGGGAGGTCGAGAAACGATCGAGGAGGGAGCCCCCAGTAGTGAGGGTGGCACCGCGACCGGCAAGGGCAAAGCCGCAAGCGACGAGGGCGGAGCCACCAGCAATGAGAGTGGAGCCGCGACCGGCAAGGAGGTCGAAGCAATTGGCGAGGAAGCGTCGTCGACGCTCTGCTTCTGTAGTTGAGCCTGCCCCAAAGAAGGCTCGGAGGGACTTAACGGCTGAAGTCTCTCAATCCAGAGCTATCTCTGCTGGAGTTGAGGCTCCTCCTGAAGGTGTCCCTGTTAGAGTTGAGGAACCGTTGGAAGATGAAGATTTTCCAAGCTCGGTCCGTGCTCCTAGGTCGCGCAGCGAGACCGTGGAAGAAGGGGAGCTCGTTGAGCGACCCCTTGTTGCTGGTGATACCGAGTCACCGGAGGTTGACATCATGGGCGAGTCTCCTTCTGCTCACGAAGGGAGAGACGAGGTACGGCAGCCGGGGTCTCCTAGTGTCTTTATTTCCAATCCTCGGGCAGTCGACCCTAGTCCTACCACTGGAGTGATTGGGGGTAAGGCTCCTGTTGCGGAGCTTCCTCGCGTGGCGCTATCATCTTCTTCGTCATCGGGAGAAAGTGACTTTGAAGATAAAGTCGACTATGGCGATGAACCCGCTCTTCCTGATCAGGGCGGATTCTTTGACGTCTCGGAGGAGGAACAACATGAGGGTGAATCATCGACTGCGTTACCGCTGGCGATAATCCCTGCTGAAGGTACAACTTCGCATGTCGAGGCGATGGAAACAGAGTTGACCCAGCCCAAGGGGATTGAGGCTTCGGCCGCTGAGATAACCTCGGAGGGGGTAGCTGTTGAAGTTGGGGAGCCTTCCCCTTTGCCAGGAGGGGAAACAACCATTGAGGCTGAGGAGGCTCTCACTCCGCCGGTGGAGAAGGCTATTGCTGAAGCTGGGGAGACTCCCATTCTACAGGACTCGACGCCTCTGGACCTCGAACCTAGTAAGGCAGCTCTGACTGAGGGGGCTCAGGTGGGGAGTCCGACGATCGGCACCCTTCCAGAAGGCCACACAGCTCAATTCTCGGTGGAAGTTTCTGAAGAGGTTGTGCTTACAACTCCTTCATTGGTCGTGGAAGCTCCTGCAGAGGCAGCGCTCCAGGAAGCGCCAGCGGGTAGTCTTGCTCTTGCCACATCGACGGCTGGCACGGCTCTTGTGCGAGAAGACCCGCCCTATATCCCTTATCCCGTGACAGAAAAAGGGTCGGGAAGCTTCTTAGGTGGTGAAGACATGGGGGAGCTGGCACGTCAGATGGTGCAACAATTCTTCACCTCGATGGGATCATGTATTGATCTCATCTTCCGTGGACACAGCACCTTCCAGTTCGCCCAGAGGCTTCTTGAAAATATGGCCGTGAGCGTCGAATTGGCGGGAGGCCCTTCACTTGCCAGGGCATGCCTGCGGGTGGTAGAGCAACTTGGAGATAACCTGCGGGAGCTGGAATCTTTGGAAGATGCAGGTTCTTCCGGCGAGGCCCAGGCCATCCTGACTAGACTCCTAGCTGCTCAGGAACGGGAGCGACAGGAGGCGGAGGCGCAGATCACTGCCGAGATCCGTGACCTTGAATATTCCAAGGCTAAATTTCAGAAATTAGCCGGAGATTCGAGGGAATCTGAGCTTAGTGTGCAGAGCACGGAGCAAGTCATCCTCAGAACTCGGGACATCATCGCCAAGGCGGAAGCTGTTCTTGCGCTAAATGAGGAGAAACTTGTCTCCCTCAAAAAGGAGCTTGAGGAGCAACGGGCTGCTACGGCGCGAGCTGAAGAGAGTCTGTCTCTGCAATCTTCCAGGGTGGACTCTCTGCGGATGCAACTGTCTGCCAGAAGTTTCTTATCTGAGGCGGAGCTGCGGGACCGGGCTATCATGGAGGCTGAGAGGACGCGCCAGCATGAGATTCACCGCCTTAGGGAACAAATCCGTTCCTTGGTGAACCAGGACATTTAGCCTTCTTTTTTTTCTGTAAAGAAAAGGGACACTCTATTAAGAGTGTTTGTATCCACTTCTATCATTTTTTGATATAATAGAAGTTTTCTTTAAAGCTTTTGTCCCAATTTCTTTGTCTTGTTGTGGATGAGTCCAACTCTTGATCACCAGTCGTGATTACTGAACTTAGGTAGGACTAAGTTCTTTTAATGAGACGCGGTCTTGGCGAGACGCGGCATTAATTCCGTAGAATGAGACGTGGCATCAATCTATGGGGACTTAGATTTCACCAAGTCTTTTTGACGAGACGCAGCGGCGATCACAGGGTGAGACGCGGTCGTCAGTCTACCGGAACTTAGATTTTACTAAGTCCTTTTACTGAGACGCAGCGTCAATCATAAAGTGAGACGCGGTCATCATTTCATAAGAACTTAGATTCTACTAAGTCCTTTTGATGAGACGCGGCGTCAATCACAAATCGGAACGCGGTCTTCTTGATGAGACGCAGCATAGAGTGAAAACGCGGCCTCCGAACGCATCGTCAATCACAGGGTGAGACGCGGTTCTTAGTTCATGAGAACTTAGGCAGGACTAAGTCCTTTTGACAAGACGCAGCATCAATCCATAGGGAGACGCGGCCATCATTGTTTCATGAGACGCGGCATTCGTTCAGGGAGACGCGGCTCTGAATAACGCGGATCTGCTTCTGCGAAGAAGGAAGCGGATCAGGCAGACGCGGGAGACGCAGCCTTGTGCCTTTCCCTTAATTCTGAGGGGACGCGACTTTGACTTGCGCAGGCATCTTTCTGGGACGCGGATGGGTGGATAGTTCTTCAATCCGCGTCTGGGTGTAAACTCCCAGGCGTTACATACAGCCTGTCATAGGGATTTGGTGTGATCTTTAAACGTCAGATGCGGATTTTCCGCTTTTGTTTCCCGAAGCAGTTGTCCACGCGTCGGCTGCTGATTGGGCTTGAGTATTGATTCTCTTAATGAGAAACTAGTGCGGGCGGTTGGAGATCAGCGCCAGCGGCGGTTCTCGAAGCAGCGTTACACGCGTCCGGCCTTTATTGGATCTTGGCAGTTGTGCAGTTATTAATGCCGGCGGTTCAGATTACGGGGCCATTAATCGCTATTATCAGGAGTTGCCTATAAATAGGGCACCCTTTCTCCCTTCAATCCTGCCTTTGGACTATTTTGTTTTTTGAAAGAGAGAGCGCTTTGAGAACCTTCATCTTCCTCAGCGAATTGTCTCCATGGATGAGGATGGCTCTGAAGATGACCCAGGGCTTTTAAGCTCCTGTTTGGTCTCTTTAGGAGAAAACAACTCTTTGCCCTGTGACCGCGTTTGCGTCCTGGTGCAGAGATTACAACTCTTGACAGAGGTCTCTACGGGTATGCAGTTCGTTTCACCATGACACCTTAGATTTACCATGGCCTGTACCTTGGCTTCATGTCATCTGGACCCCCTCATGAAGTCTGCATTGGTGCATTCCTTCTGGAATTTGTACCATGGGCTTGAACTTCTCCGGACGCGCGTGCAAGAATCTTTGGCACTTGGCGTTGGCGCGTTTTATGGCTTGTGCCTTAGCGCGTTTCATGGCCAATGCCTTGGACGAATTCCAAAAAAGGTTTCAGACCCGCACCTTGCAACTCCTGTTCATGGAGATGGCAATTTTCGGCGTCTGTGCCTTTTCGGCGTTTGTGCTCTTTGACCTAGGCACAGAATGGGACCGCGTTTTGATTCGCGTTTGTCTCTGCTGACGCAACAGTTTGGCTTGCTGCACGTGTCATTCCTGCGTCTTGGTAGACTGCATGGATCATTCCCGCATTTGGCTGACTGCGTGGATCATTCCCGCGTTTGCCTCTGCTGACTTAGTTTTTCTCTGTTTACACTAAGCTGCAGATTGTTCTAATTCTCTCTTTTTGTTCCTTGCAGGCTTGCTGGGCCCTTGGAAGAATACTTCGGTCGGCGAACTCGTTCAACCTTCACCTATGAGAGAATATATTATGGTCCTCGTCACCTATAAGAGAGTATATTACATCTCTGACGAGGACCCAACCCTCGCCAAGGTCTCTTCAGATCTGGTGCAAGAGACGGATAGGCTGAGTACCGGCGAGGGTGGTCCGGCGGTTGCGGCGGCGGATGAGATCCTCTTCCTCTCCCACTCCAGAAGTCACATCAAGGACACTCCGTTGGATGGTCTGCTGGGGAAAGGGATGGTGATGAAACCCCAGAAGTGACATCGAGGACAGTTAAAGTCCGTTGAGTCTTCTGCTGGGGGGAGGATCAATTCTTGAAGGAAGAGTTGCCGGACTTTTTGCTGCCGCCGGACTAAGTGGAGGGTGGCATCCTTTGTGATGACTCCTAAAACTTCTGCTCTCACCCCAAGAGTGACTCCATGTTTGTTGGATAGTCTGCTAGGGCGCTTTCGAAGTTGGGTCATGCATCAAAGTGCAACCGGTTCCAATTGTGCACCTGGGATCAGATGCAGTTTCAAGGAGTGAGTACGGCCTCAGAGAGAGAGAGGGACTTCTTTGTACTCCTTAATTGTAACACTCAATCTTATTGTATAAGAGAGCGTTTTGTATCACTTTCATGTGTTTGGATATGAATAAAAGTGACAGTTTTCTTTTGGCCTCTTTCTGTTGTCTTGAATGTTTTGTTTTAGAAGCAAAAAGAATGATTTTGGTGGACCCGCCACTTTATAAAAGAAAGTGACGAGTGGAGCGCGTACCCCCAGAGAAGGTGAACTTTTATCAAGGATTTGGGATTAACTTGATTTAAGATCAGCTGGGGATTTTGATGGAAGCATTGTTTATCGGTGTAATGTTAACCAGCAATGCCTCCAAAATGAATTTGATACTCGGTTGGGGAGAATATCAAATGAAACTAGACTCGTGGGGAATCTAGTAAGATTTTTACCGCTAGAGGTGTGATATTAACTTAACGGTTTAGAAGTAGTCTTGTCAGAAGTGTAATGTTAACTTGACAAGGACGTGAGTTAGAGGTGTGATATTAACCTAACTCACCAGCATCTCAGTTTTATTTGGGAAAACTGAGGGTGTCACTGTCATAGGTGTGATGTTTAACTTAACAGTGATAGTAATGCTAGAGGTGTAATGTTGAACTTGGCATTAGTCGTCTCGGCTTAAAGAAGTCAAGGAAAGGTCATAGCCATAGGTGTATTGTTGAACTTAGCAATGACTCGGATGCTAGAAGTGTAGTGTTAACTTGGCATCGTTCATCTCGGCTTGGACAAGGAAGTCGAGGAAAGGTCATAGCCATAGGTGTATTGTTGAACTTAGCAATGACTCGGATGCTGGAAGTGTAGTGTTAACTTGGCATCGTCCATTTCAGCTTCGATATGGAAGTCTGAAGAAAGGTGACTATCAGAGGTGTGATATTAACTTGACAGGCACTCGATGTATTGCTTAGAGGTGTAATGTTAACTTAAGCAGTAGTTTTGTCAGAGGTGTGATATTAACTTGACAAGAATTTGCTTGCGATAGGAGCAATTTGAGGACCTGTCATTCTATTGATGAGAATTGACAGGTGGAATTTGAGGTGCCAGAGGTATAGTGTTAACTTGGCAAATTTGAGAGTTTGTTACTCTATGCAGAGTTAACAAGCCAGGTTTGTACTCGACAAAGAGTATTCATTACCAGAGGTATAGTGTTAACATGGTAATGATTGCATTTTGTGGTCCTACCATTCTATGGATGAGAATTGGTAAGGGATTTTTGGAGGGAAGAGTGGAATCAAATCCACTTAGGATTTTTAGCAAACCCTCAGCTGTCAACGGATTTGAGGTGCCTTTACCAACTACCGTTTGAGTTGGGCTAGCCATGCTATTCCCCTCAGCATGATGAGTTGTCGAAGACTTATGTTGGACTTAAAAGCCAACATTTTCCTCTATCCTTAGCCGTCGGAGGCGTCGGATCAAATGGGAACGTGTCCCTTAGGATTTTAGCAAATCCTCAGCTGTCAACGGTTTGACATGCCTTTACCAACTACCGTTTGAGTCGGGCTAGCCATGCTATTCCCCTCAGCATGGTGAGTTGTCGAGGACTTATGTTGGACTTAAAAGCCAACATTTCCTCTATCCTTAGCCGTCAAGGGCGTCGGATGTTTGATCAGAGGTGTATTTTTAACTTGATCGGTGGAAGAATGCCATAGGGATAGTATTTCTTCAGGAATTTGCCATTGATTGGCATCATGAGCGTATCGCCTTTGAGGTTATGAGGCGATACGATCCATTTGAGTAGACTGACTCTACTACAAACGGTCCTTCCCATTTGGGTTGGAATTTTCCTTTCGTCTTGTGCGTCATGACCATGGGTCTTCGGACGGCTTAAGACGAGTCGCCCTTCTTGAAAGTTCGCGATTTGACTTTCTTGTTGAAGGCTCTGGTGATACGAGCTTGGTAAAGCTCGATTTGTTGTTGGGCCTGCAGACGCTTGTCGTCCAAGGCTTCCAATTCTTGGAGTCGCTGTCGATGCTTCTCCTCTGTCGTCATTTCCGCTGTCAAGGCGACGCGAAGAGATGGAATTTGGATTTCCAGTGGAAGGACGGCTTCGCATCCGTACACAAGGAAATGGCGTGGCTTTAGTTGGGGTTCGCACAGTCGTGCGATAGGCCCATAAGCATCGCCCAACTTATCGTCCCAGTCTCGTGACTTTTCGAGACGAATTTCTTGAGAAGCTTGCCAATAGTCTTATTGAAAGCTTCTGCGAGGCCGTTAGCGGGCGGATAGTATGCCGTTGATGACACACTCTGGATTCTGAACTTGGCGCAGAATCTCTGAAAAGCCTGGCTGATGAACTGGGGTCCATTGTCATGGACAATCCGCCGAGGCACACGAAGCGGTAAATAACGTGATGTTTCATGAACTTGATCACGTTAGAAGATTTCACCTCTTTCAAAGGGATAGCTTCGGCCCACTTTGAGAAGTAATCGGTTATCGCTAGGATGAACCGATGTCCCTTTGATGATGGTGGGCTGATAGGACCAACCACGTCCATCCCCCACATTTCGAACGGCCAGGTAGAGGTCGTAGAGTGGAGGTATCCTGGTGCTTGATGGATGAAATCGCCATGTATTTGGCAGGCGTAACATCTTTTGGCATAGGCAACAGCATCGGCAACCATCTTGGGCCAGTAGTAACCCAATCTTTGGAGTCGGTTTGCCAGCTTCGGGCCAGGTTGATGAGCTCCACACGTACCATCGTGGGCTTCTTTCAACACTTCGTGGGCTTCTTTTAATGAGAGGCACCGGAGCAGGATCCCATCATGCGATCTACGATACAATGTTCGCGAAATCGCATTGTAGTAGAATTTGGAGGCTTTCCTCCGAATGGCAGCCGCCTCCCTGGTGTCTTCGGGCAAGATGCCGTACAAGACAAAATCAATGTAGGGGAATCGCCAGTCTTTAAGTTCTGGATCGGTCGACACTTCAAGTGTTTCCTTACCGCGACGATCTCCCGTTGACCTCTGGTAGTCTCCGAGGGGACTTTTGGGCAGTATAGGTCGTGGCTATAGACGAATACCTTCTCCATTGCTCCAGCTGGAAGAGCTAAGGAGGCAGCAAGGGATGCAAGTGCATCTGCATGCGCATTTTGCTTGCGCGGTACATGGTCGATGTAGAAGTTTGAAACCTCTCGGCCATGTGGATTGTCGCGTTGTAGTAGGGTACTAGATCTTCATGCCTGACCTCATACTCTCCGCGAACTTGGCTGACGATGAGTTTAGAATCACCGTATGCCTCGAGATTTTTAACGCCAATCTCATCGGCGAATTGCATCCCAATCAAAAGAGCGTTGTATTCCGCCACATTGTTGGAACAGGGCTCGGTTAACGAGATAGCTCGGGGAATCACGTAATTTTGTGGGGAGACGAGTACTACTCCTACCCCCGCAACTGTATGTCCCTTAGAGCTTGTTCTTGATGCGCCATCGAAGAAAGTTGCCATACTTGTCCTTCGAACAATGTCTGGGTCAGGCAGGCTTCGGCGACCTCGTCTGGGAGATCCTCGTAGAGTTTGGCTGCCCTGGGATCTGGGTGTTCAGCTAAGAAGTCCGCCACCGCTTGTCCCTTAATAGCCTTTTGTGGCAGAAAATGCATCTCATATTGTGATAGCAATATGGCCCATTTTGCCAGCCGGCCATTTAGTGAAGAAGGCTTTGTCATAAGTAACCTCAGGGGTTGACTTTGGATATGACATTTATGGTTTGGCCCACCAGATAGTGTCGCATTTTCTGAATGGCGAACACCAGTGCCAAACATTCCTTCTCGATCGGGTTGTACCGATGTTCGGCTCCGATCATCGTTCTACTTAGGTAGTAGATTGCTTGTTCTCGCCCCTGGTCATCATTCTGAGCTAGTAGAGCTCCCAAAGAATGATCCATTGATCGGACGTACACCAGGAAAGGCTTTCCGGATACCGGAGCTGCCAGGACTGGTGGTTGGGTGAGGTAGTGCTTGATCTCCTCAAATGCTTGCTGGCAAGCGTCGTCCCAAATGAACGAAACGCCCTTCTTCATTAGCTTAGCGAAGGGTTGGCATCTCCGGAGAGATTTGAAATGAATCTGCGGATGTATGCCAATCGTCCTTGTAATCCTCTGAGCTCCTTGAGGCTTCTGGGGGGTTGCATCTCTTGGATAGCGCGGACTTTCTCCGGATCCAAATGGATTCCTGTGGAAGTCACGACAAACCCTAGGAATTTGCCACTGGCTACCCCCAGGAAGGACTTGGTGGGGTTCATCTTCAATTGATGAGCCCGCATGATGTCGAAGACCACCCTCAGGTCTGCTATGTGATCACCTTTAGTGCGGCTTTTCACCGCAATGTCGTCGACATAACATTCCACCGTTTTGCGTATCTGCCGATGGAAAATGGCATTCATGGCCCTTTGGTAGGTTGCCCCCGCATTTTTCAGACCGAAGGGCATGACGGTGTAGCAATATACCCCTAGAGGTGTCCTGAAGGAGGTGTGCTTTTCGTCATCGGGATACATCTTGATTTGATTATATCCTGAGAACCGTCCATAAAGGACATTCGCTCGAATCCACAAGTATTGTCAATCATGACATCTGTGATTGGCAATGGAATTCGTCTTTGGGGCAGGCCTCGTTTAGATCACGGAAGTCGATGCAGATCCGGATCTTTCCGTTCTTCTTGGCGACGGGGACGACGTTGGCTACCCAGTCGGGATGTTGTTCTTCCCGGATGAAGCCGGAATCGATGAGCTTTTTGACTTCTGATTGAATTGCCTCCATTGTCTCTGGACGGAACCGTCGCTGCTGTTGTTTAACAGGCTTCATGTCCGGATTGATGTTGAGGCGATGCATAGCCACTTGAGGATCAAGTCCAGGCATGTCCTCATAATTCCAGGCGAAGACATCTATATACTCTTGTACAAGAGATATTAAATCCTTCTTCTCTGGAGGCGACAGGCCGTCACTTATGAAGATGGGTTTAGGATTGGCTTCATCTCCTAGGTTGACTTGAACAACCTTGTCTTCTGTGGGTGGTTCACGCTGTTCAAAGCGGATATCCCAAAGAGCATTCAAATGTTTGATCTAAGGATCTGTATCAGATTGGATCATTTCTTCATCTTCATCCTCCAGATGGCTTGTCGAAACCATGTTTACTGAAAGCCCTTTGAAGATGTTGCCGACACTGACATCTGATTCCCACGACGACGTGTCTGATGAGCAGTCATGACTTGACAGTCTCTCCGAATCAGAGGCTGATGGCACTGGAGTTGATATATAGCCCAACCCCCGGGCGTCCGATGATAGTAATCAGGGGTTTCCCTTTCGGTACAAAGGATCGAAGCAGTGTTCTTCTTCCTTTTCCGAAGTTCAACCCAGGCCTGTTGGTTAGATCATACCCCATGCGCTTCATCATCTTGAGCGTTCTTGGTTCATAATGATCGAACTGAGGGATTCATCCTCACCTTCCGATTCTCGTGGGGCATTGGTTCAGATGCGATTCGCCCAAAAAGTATTGGTCTTTGGCCTTTTCGTCCGGCTGGAACCATGAATACAGACTCTTGCGCGTCACCATTATCTTGGTATGTCCCGAAGGATGATTTCACCGGTACATGCAAAGATGTCAAGGCATCTATTGCCGACCAGAGGTCATCGTCCACGTCGGTAGTGGTATCCGACGGTATTGAATCGGAAACATACACAGGGAAATACGCAAAGTCTAAATCTTCATTAATGTACCAACCACCCGCATCGTCGGTGGTATCAACATCGAGCTTATTAGTGCTCTTTACAATGGGCTCCAACTCCCACAGGCACTCTTCTTTCTCAGGCTTAACGTCAGCTTCATTACCAGAGTCTGGCTCCTCTGGTTGTGGGGTTTCATTAGTCTCCTCCGGATCCTGATATAAGAGGGAGTCCGTGAAATAATTTTCAACCCCTTTAAACGGATGCCTTTCGGCAATCAACGTTCGGACCTGTCCACTCTCATCAATGTATTTCATGACTTGGTGGAGAGTAGAGGGAACGATGGAATTGCGGTGAATCCATGGCCGTCCCAGCAACAGGTTGTAGGAAATGTCCGCGTCAATGACGTAACACGTCACTTCTGACTTGAGGCTCCCGATCTGGCATTTGAGCTTGATCTTCCCCATTGGGCGGGAGCTGTTGGCATTGAACCCGTAAATAGTCGTCTGGGTAGGGCTCAGACGATGGGTAGGAATGCCTAGAAACTGCATAACCCGGCGAGGTATGATGCTCAGCGCGGACCCTGGGTCTACCTGGATGCGGTTCACCTCGGATGACCCAATATACCCTGTGAAGTATAGGGGTCGGTCATGCTTCCCTTTAACCTGCATGTCATCTGTTGTGAAGGTGATGCAGGGAGCATTTGGGGAGGTGTGGAGGCAATCCTCTTCATCTTCCTCCCTTGGCACGCGGGTCATAAAGACCTCAGCATTTGCCAGAGCTTCTTGTAGAGCCTCTCTGGTTGACTTTGATAGCCTCAGGAGCTCATACAAGGTAATGCGTGCCGGGATGTTGGCTAGTTGAGCCAAGACGTCGAAGCGGTAAGGTGTCGAGGATCCTTCTGTTACACCTTTCGCAAGAACTCGAGAAAACCGAGTTTCTTTCTGCTTCTCCCCAGGCTGTTTAGAGGAGGGCTTGGCTGGTTCCACGGCTGGTTGCGGAGAAGCCGCTGATGTCTCGCCGTACTGCTTCAAGTATGCCTGTCCTGAACGGGTCTCCGCCGTAGGTTGGCTGGGCTCTGCGGCCAGGACTATTGTTTCCTCTTCTGAGTCAGTCAGCGAGGGAACATCAGTGTCCGCTTCTCGAGAAGAGGCGCATATCACATGGCAAGATGAAGCCTTCCCTTTGCCTTTGGACTTCCTGTTGGTCACAGTCGTCCATTGTTGCCCGTCGACGAGGTCAGGGTGGACCCACATGATTTCCCCTCGAGGTGTAGGGACGGGTACCAAGCCTTTCTCCTGCTGCTGATGAGGGTCTGTGTGACCACCCTCAGTTCTCTTTCGGGACAGAGATCACCCCCACGGGTGTCGGGGGTCGTGTCCCAAACTGGAGAATCGACGTCATGTTGGCCGTCATCTTCTTCTGCTCCGGTCGGAGTTTTAATACCTCCGCGTCAATCAGAGCTTGAAGGATGTCCTTAAAGACATAGCAGCTTTTGGTAGGATGTCCGAGCATCCTGTGGTATAAGCAGTAGGTGGGATTGTCGGTCTTACCGACCTCCTCCGGGCGTCTAATTTCAGGGAGCTTCAGTCGATTGCTCTTGTTGAGTAGCTTGAAGAGCGAATCGACGTGTTCCTCCTTGAAGGAATACTGCTTGTTGGGGCGTGGCTGGCTTGAAGAGCCACTTGCCCTGCCTGTTTGAGGTTTGGTGGGAGATTTGGTCTCCGTCGCCAAATATCCTTCCGCTTGGTTTGGAGGGATGTGTCTGGTGCACGCCTTGTCGACCTCTCTGGCCTGGGCTTGCCTTCTTCCGCTCTGACGCGGGCGACAATCTCCTCAGCCTGTTCACCTTGCTGGACTAATTGTTTTCAGGTGCGGCTTTCAGCAACTCCTATTTGAGTAAGGAGTGAGGTTTGGAGATTATGGCGACATGTTTCCACCAGGGTGGCCTGGGTCATGCCGCTTGGACATCGGAGTGCCATGTTCCGAAATCTTTCTACGAAAGACTTGACGGACTCTCCCTTTCGCTGTTTTGTAGCTAAAAGGGTAGGCATTGTGACCTCCGAATCATCTTCGAAGAAGCGTGTTAGAAACAGCTTCTCCAAGTCGCCCCAGTTCTTGATGGAACCTTCCGGGAGCTTCATAAACCATTCAAAGGCCAACCCTTTCAGGGTGCCGATGAACAGTCGCGCCAGGATGGCATCGTTATCTACCACATTCCCGGTCTGGGATTTGAAGTAGTAGATGTGCTGGTTGGGTGACCCCTTCCCGTCGAATGCTTGGAGAGTTGGAGCCTTGAACTTAGGAGGGTACGGGACTAAGTCCCACTCGGCCGGATAGGGCCGGACTACCCCAGCTTCTTGGAGGCCTTTACGGTTGGTAAGGGCCTCGAGGCGCTGCTCCAGTTGACTCATTCTTCTAGCATGAGCCTTTCCCGGGGTCTGGTCGCTTCTTGCCTGCGACGAGGGCTTGGACACATCCGAGGTAGATCGTCGTGTCTCGTCAGAAGATTCGGAGGGTGGGCTTCCTCCTTTTCTCCCTTTGCCCTTCGGTCATCTAGGAGGAGACCTCGCTCTTTCTTCAAGCAATTTCTCAAGCATATGCTTGAGGGAGTCAATGGATCTCTGTTGAGAGGCGATTATATCCATCTGGTGCTTCTGCGTCTGTTCTAAACGCCTGGTCGTCTCCTCAGGAGTGTCTGCCATGTAGGCGGAAGCCTCCTTCTCGACGGAAGAGTTTAAAGCTTGCGACCCCACTACAGCAGAGTGAGAATCACCCGTTCTAATGCCGTGGGCTAAGGCATTATAGTCAATTGGGGGAATGGCCCCCGTCCGGGTGCGAGTGTGTTGATACACTCCTTCCGGTACAGAGTCAGACTCGGAGTCATCTGGGCTGATTGCAATTTGTTTCCCCTTACTCCTGCTAGTCATGTTTGCAGTAAGCTCCGGGTATTCAACATCTGAGAAGGTTCTCCTCCTGTGGGAGCGTCTTCTCTTGGCTGATGGGGGAATCAGGGTCAGCTGTCTAATTAAAGACGGCTGGTGCACGCCTGACTTGCAATGGCATCCAGAGAGCATCTGGATGAGCTGTTGACAGCAGCATGGAGAAGTGGTCTGATTGGCACTCCTCTTCCTTGTCAAATAATCCCTCAAATCTGTGGGAGGGGGATTAAAGAGACTGGTCTCGCAACGTCGACGACGGGAGACAGTCATGTGCTGTTCAGCCTGGACACAGGTTTCAGAAACGCGGCTGTTGCGTCGCGGGCGTCACGCGCGTCTGGCGTCTCTGTTGATATGAGACGCGACTTTCGCGTTGCTGTCTGCTGCGTTGGAGCAGAGAGACTTGGGAGAGAGTGGGCTGCTGGGCCCCACGCCTATGGGCGCGTGCTTCCTGCGTTTGACAAGACGCAGAAGCTTCGCTTCGGCGTTTGGCAAGTTGGTCTTCAGAAGGCTCAACTTGGGGAGTCTCGCGTTTGGGTCGCCAAACGCGGACCTCTCGCACTGGCCGAGGTGCGGGCAAGGCATCGGATCGTACGCTGCGTTCAACCCCAGTCAGAAAACCAACGGTTCCGACCGAGTGTTGACGCGCGCGTCTTCTCTGTCGACGCTCGGCATTCCGATTGCGCCGTGGAGGAAGAGAGAAGCCAACAACTTCCTGGTTTGTAGAACAGGGGTGTTTGCCACGCGGGTCTCCTGAGAGACGCTGACGCGGGCGTTCTGTGCGACACGGTCGATCGCACTAGTAGATGTGCCAGGGACCACGCGGGCCTTCAGAGAGGCGTTGGCGCGTGTGTTCTGCGCGACGCGGTTGATCGCAGCAGAGGAGTCTGAGGTTACGCGGGCCTTCTGGGAGGCGTCGGCGCGCGAACCAAACTTGGCACAGTGGGCAGCAGGAGCACCCGACAGAGCCTCAGATTGGGCTTCAGGGGGCTGTCCACTTGAGACCCTGCGGCAGACGCGGGTCTTTGGCTCTTGGAGCCAGAAGAGAGGAACTCTTCATACTTCGCCTGGTCGAACTCGACGACGAGGGATTCGACCATTTTCCCCTTACGGAGAACGTCATCTTGCACCACGGTGCGCTCGTCAGTAACGAAGGTAGTCCCCAGCGGAGTCGCCATCTCTTGTAGGGGCCGGAAAGTTTGGTGGTCGGAGAAAGTGTTTTAGCTGTAAAAGATTTCCTTGATTCAAGCGAAACGATTACAACCAAAAGAACTACTCTTCCCTCTTTTCCAGTTACAAGGGAGGGAGGATGTCTGAATCTTCCCTTTGTTTAATGCTGGGTTCTTCGTGTGGCGATGGAGAGTGAATCTTGTTCTCCGTTGACCAGATGACCGTCCGGACCGTCGGGGGTCTTCTCTTCGGTCGGTAGAAAGAGTAACTCAGCTCCGTCTACCAAAACTCTCAAAGAGGAGGTAGGCGAAGAGCGGCTAGTACTCAGTAAGCTCGCTGAAGAGTCGTGCTTCTCTCTTGATGATCCTCCTGCCTGGATTCGATCGATTTTTGATGATGCCTTATCTCAAAGCTCTCTCTCTTCAAAACTCCAATCTTCTGCCCAAGCTTCGATCCTCTCAAGGTTCTCTCCCTTCTCCCAAAAACTCCCATCCTCTCTTCATAGCAAACAAGGCTATTTATAGGGATCTCAGGGGGTGAAGGTGCCTCCTGAAAACGCTCCCGAATGAGGGGCCACTACCCGCTACATGCGCGGTGACTGGCCCCGCAATCAGGGCAGTTGCAACTGAGACGCGGGCGTTGGGCCGAACGCGCCTTGAAGTTTGAGACGCGGGCGTCGAGCCAAACGCGCCTTGAAGTTTGAGACGCGGGCTTCGGGCCTTCACGTCTGGATGCTGAGGCGCGGCGTCGGCCGATGCGCCTGGATGCTGAGACGCGGGCTTCGGGCCGACGCGCCTTGATGCTGAGACGCGGGCTTCGGGCCGACGCGTCTGAACGTTGTGACGCGGGTGTAGAGCCAACGCGTCTTAGTGCTGAGACGCGAGCATCGATTTCTCGCGTCTAGAGCTTGAGACTCTGCTTCCTTAATGGCTGGTCTGTTAGTCATTTTTAGACAGCCTACACAAACACAAGCAAATATATATGCATAAAACATAAAGAACTTGCATATATAAACTTTAAATTTCTCTCTTTTTGTCATTTCATCAACAAAGGATAAAAAAATAAAAATAAATATATATGCTATATAAATTAATGACAAGGAGAGATGTGAAGTTAACTTCTCCTGCATATATGTATTACATAGAGAAGAGATTATTAAGCCCTAAATCACAGAAGTATAATATACAATATATAGATAAAGATGTTAAACCCTCTACATACATGTATTCATAGAGAAGAGAGGTCAAACTCTTTTTTATACAATATATTCATTATAATCTATATATAGAGAAATATTAAGCCTCTTGCATATAGGAAATACATGTCAACAACAAATTTTGAAAACTAATTGAAATCATATATTTTTTTAATTTTGGAGTGTAAATACCACTTGTAATTTTAATTGAAAACAAAACAATTGATACCACTTGTAAATTGAAAAAAAAAAACAATTTGGAATATAGATATCAGTTGAAATTGAAATCAAAATAATTTAAACATTGGATATCACTTGAATCAAACATTGAAAATTTGAGAACTTTTGATACTAATTGAAAATTTAACAATTTTGAAATAGTGATACCAATTCATTTTTCTTTTGGGAAAATGGTTAAATTTTTTCTCTCTTTTTATCAAAATAAAGGGAATTAAAGTCAATAATCAAAAAAATCTCCTCTTTTTTTGAAATACCAACAAAACGAGTGTATAAGCTTGTTAAAAAGATATCAATATCTATATTAAAGAAAAATCAAGCTTATGAAAACCAAATGTGCTAAAGACATGCACAAAAATATGCACGAACTAGTATAAATATGTACAATCAATCAAGTCATATATATGTATGTATATCAAGGGCCTGTTTGTTTCGCCGCAAACCCCGCAAATCGTAAGTCGTAAAACTTCTTTTCATTTTTCGCTGTTTGTTTCGCTGAAAAACAAGTTGCAAAATGCAACTCTCATTTTCTCACTTGCAATTGCTACAGTTAAATTTATGATCATGTAAATCTCACTTTTACACTCACATTTTCTTACTTACAATTGCTACAGTTAATTTTGTGGTCATGTAAATCCCACTTGTAATACACTTGCAGTTCAAAGCAGTTACTTGATAATCAATATTAATTAATATTATTAAATATTTAATATTTTTAATAGTGTTCAATTTTTTATTTAACTATTTAATTATTTTATATTTTTAATCTTTAGTTTTTTATTTTCTTTAATATTGTTTTAATATTTAATATTTTACTAATTTAATTTAATATTTTTATTTAATATTATTATTTAATACTTTATTACTTTATTAATACTTATACCAATTTTTTATTATTTTATTTAGAGTTAATATTTTATCAATATAACAATATTATAATTTAATATAAAATTACTATATATTTAAAATATACTTTATTATTATATTAATATTTTATTATGTTAATATTGTAATAATAATTCATTATAATAATATTATAATAATAATTTATTATTAAATTATAATTATATTTTACTTTGTTAATTTTATATTTTTATAATATTACAATAATATTATAATATTATTTAATATTATAATAATTTTTAAGTATTTTTTAATATTATAATATTATAACTATATTTATTATTTTTCTTATGATTTTTAATATTTATGTTTTTTAGTATTCTTAAAATTTTATTAATGTTCTTTAGATTTCCTTAAAATTTCATATTATTTATTTAGTTAATATTTTAGTAATATTTTACTAATTATACTAATATTTTATTAATATTATTGTTATAATTAAAATATTAAAATCATTAATATTTTATCTCAAATTTATTAATATAATTTAATTTGCAATAGTAGATTTAATTTAATAGTATTTATAATATTTAAATCACCGCTACAGTTAATTTTGTGGTCAATTTTTTCACTTACACTTTTACGGTACTAACCAAACACCGTAAAATACAATATATTTTTTCATTTACACTTTCACTTTACCAACAAAATACCGTAAAACACAATATACTTTCTCATTTACACTTTAACTTTACCAACCAAATACCGTAAAATACAATATACTTTCTCATTTATACTTTCACTTTATCAATCAAACACCGTAAAATATAATATATTTTCCCTGCTACAGTTCACATTTCCCATTCTTATTTTACGACTTACGACTTGCGACGTTTTGCAATGAAACAAACAGGGCCCAAGTACAATTTAATACCACTTATAATTTAAAGCATACATACATAGATAAACATGAATGAGTATACAAAAGTCAAATTTCATATAAATCATGTGTATAACTCATTCTTATCACCAACCTGACATGCATTTGTAAAAAAAAAATTTCAAGTACTTCAGATAATACATAATCACCCAATCAACCGCCCACTAAGGGTATGTGTTTTCAAAAATAAATATCATTTGAAAATAATCTGAAATTAATTTATAAATACTACCAAGTGAAGAATTAAATGAACAAATTTAAAATAATTTGAAAACTAGATCAAAATTTTACTTATATGAAACACACACTACTAGAATGTTTGTCAAATTGCGTCAAAAATTTGCGTCGTATTTGATCACTTTGTGTCAAAAATTTGCATCGAAAAGTGCCGCCGTAAAAACCTTTGACGCAATATTTGCGTCGAAAATTTGACACAATGTATCAATATTGCATCGAATTTTTAATGCAATATATATTTCACAGATTAATTTGGAAAAAGTTCGAGAAAAATTTTGCGTCGAAAATACGACGCAAAAGTGGGATTTTTGCTCGAAAATCCGATGCAAATGGGAAAAAAATAAAATTTGAAATTCAAATTTGTGTTAAAAATTAGACGCAATATATAATTATGATTTACATTTTTAAGAGTCTTATAATTGCGTCGAATACTAAAATTTGACGCAATTTGTCTTCTTCCAGAATTATGCAAAATTTGAAAATTCGACGCAATATATAAATATTTTTGGTTTATAAATACACTGATGTCCAATAATTGCATCAAAAATTTATAATTTCAACGCAATTTGTGGTCTGCTTTCAGAATTATGTAGAATTTGAAATTTTTTGTTCTAAAAATACAATGAATGTTTTATAATTGCGTCCAAAATGGTATATTCGACGAAATTATAGGACATAATTGTTGGCCCAAAGGCCTATCACCCTAGTTTTGATGATGATCAACTCATGAAGTTATGTTTACTAATGATCTTGTGTTTAATTAGTGACAGATTCTTTATCAAGATCTTAGTAGGTGCAAAGCTCAACAAAGGATATTTGTCAAGATTTAGAGCTTGCATGATGTGATCCAAGGAGCTTTTGGATCAAGCTTGGACCAAGTCAAGAAGATGAGAAGCCTTCAAGGAAGACTTCAAGGAGTTGAAGACTTGTGTCTAGGTATAAGATTTTTATTTGTTTTAGATAAAAATGTAAAGGATAGATAGTTGGTGGATTGCTCAAGTCTATATCACACACACACTCTTGATAGAACTCTTGATAGAATGATTTTCATAAAAGATTTTCCTAGTTAAGAAAAGATTTTTATTTTGTGATAAAATACAATTTGGTTTTTGGTATTCATATATACATATCTTTCAAAACCAAGTTTAGTGCTTTATGTCAAAAACTAGATATTTCATCTTGATTGTGTGGTGGATCATATCCATACACACTTTGCTTTATAAGTTCAAAATATCTTGTTTTTGTATTTTGTGAAGTTATGGAAAACAAGTTTTAGAAAAACATATTTTTATAAAAACAGTTTTTATTTTGATTGAAACTATTTTTCTAGATTTACTGTGAATTTCTGGGATTTTATTAAGCCAAAAGACCAATCCTTAATCCCTATTTTCTGGTTCTGCCAGTTCTGATTTTTCAGAACTGACAGAGGCCGGTCGACCGGGTCGGTCGACCGGACGTGCACGACGTGCACGCCAGTGTGCACTGGAGATCGGTCGACCGGGCCGGTCGACCGTTTCAGAGAGCTTTGCTCTCGGGAATTATCGGTCGACCGGGCCGGTCGACCGACAGAGAGTTTTCTCTCTTCTCCAGTTGCGCGGTCGACCGGGCCGGTCGACCGGAGGCTGCAACGGTCGGATTTTTGACCGTTGCCGGTCGACCGGGCCGGTCGACCGGAAGCTCTGACAGAACCCAACGGCTCTATTTCTGGCAGCCTATAAATTGGGGTCTTGTCAACTGTTTTGAGGTTAAGATTTTGAGGACTTCTTGAGCCAGTTTTTCCAAGTGATTTCAGAAGTTTTCTCCACAAAATAGAGTGCCAATATTTCCTATCAAAAGGGATTTTATCAAGAGAGTATTTATTGTGATTTTTGAGTTTTCCATCAAAGCCTTCTTTCCTTGTTTTTTTCACACTACACTTGAGCTTCCATTGTATATCTATCCTATAGGGAGAGTGTTGTAGTGAGTTTGTAATTGGTGATCAAGTGTTAGATCACCAAAGAGATTTCTTTTGTATTTGAGGAGACGGGCAAGTGTGCTCGTGGTGGTTAGAGTTCGGTTGTGAACTCTTGGTGGTTTGAGGTGCGGCCTCGGCGAGTCGGTGGACTTGCGTGTGTAAGGGACTTTGGAGTCCGAGAGCTTGTAGGTGTTGCGGCACCGAGGAGAGATCCGGTGGGATCTTACATAGTGGAAATCCTTCGTGTGTCGAAGGCGGGGATGTAGAGCAAGTGTGCTCGAACCTCGAAACAAACCCTTTGTGTTTGCGATTGCTCACTCTTGCTCTCTTTCTCTCTTTGTCTCTTTTATATCTTGCATTACTTTCATTGTCTTTACTTTACATGCTTGATATACCCTTGTGCTTAAATTGCTATACTTGCTTGGGATTGTTGTTAACACTAGTATTCAACCAAGAGAGCCAACGCGGCACCTCAACCCATTCAAGGGGAATCTAGAGGAGCTTGTCCAGAGCCTCGCAAGGGGAATTCGGCAACACTCTTGTGTTATACATAAGTGTTTAATTAAAAGAAGTTTAATTTGGTCAACTTAGTTTTAATTCCGCATTATTTGTCCATAAGTGACCATTAGATTAGCCATCACCTATTCACCCCCCCTCTAGGTGATCTTACAATAATTGCGTCGAATAATGGATTTGATGCAATTATGGGATTTTTTTTTTCAAACTGCAGCACACATACATACATACATTTATAATCGATATAAACTGATACAATTACAATAAACATGTAATTTCAACAGGCATATATGAACAAACATATATATATATATATATATATATATATATATATATATATATATATATATATATATGAGAGAAATGTAAATCAGCTGACACAGGAGGCAACTCCTCCTATGTCGCACTCAAAAATCATATTTCCCGAATGAATTTTCAAGATCCGACCGCACATTATCATCTTCATATTCTATGATATATGCATATAAAAAATCAAGTGATTTGAAGGTTGTTTACTACATTTTTTTTGGTTCAAACATTAACGGTTTTTTAACAATAGAACAAATAGAACATTTAGATCAATGAGTAAACGAACTTCAAATCACTTGATTTTTTATATGTATATATCTTAGAATATGAAGATGATAACGTACGGTCGGATCTTGAAAATTCATTCGGGAAATATGATTTTTGAGTGCGACATAGGATGAATTTACCTCCTGTGTCAGCTGATTTACATTTCTCTCTCTCTCTCTCTCTATATATATATATATATAGAGAAATGTAAATAAGCTGGCACAGGAGGCAACTTCCTCCTATGTCGCACTCAAAAATCATATTTCCCGAATGAATATTTAAGATCCGACCGCACATTATCATCTTCATGTTCTAAGATATACACATACAAAAAATCAAGTGATTTGAAGTTAATTTACTTCATTTTCTTTGGGTTCAAACATTAACGGTTTTTTAACAGTGGAACAAAATGGAATGATTAGATCAATTAGTAAACGAACTTCAAATCACTTGATTTTTTGTATGTGTATATCTTAGAACATGAAGATGATAATGTGCGGTCGGATCTTAAAAATTCATTCGGGAAATATGATTTTTGAGTGCGACATAGGAGGAAGTTGCCTCCTGTGCCAGCTGATTTACATTTCTCTCATATATATATATATATATATATATATATATATATATATATATATATATATATATATATATATATAAATATAACAAACCCAACCAAAACATAATCAACTCCTCCAACAACCAAACAAATCCCAACAAAACTCCTCCAACAATCAAACATGTCAATCCTGTAATCACCTAGAGGGGGTGAATAGGTGATGTGCTAATTATATGCGGAATAAAAAATTAAACTAACAATTTCACTAAATAAAATAAGTAAATAATATTAAACAATTAGGCAATCTCAAGCATGTATATCAATTGAACACAAATAATATCAAGCATATAACGATATGAACAATATGAGCATGCAAGATGTATAAAAATAAGCGATAAAGAGAGAGATAAGCAATTGCAAACACGCGAGAATTGTTTCGAGGTTCGAGCCACTTGCTCTACGTCCCCGCCTTCACCGCAATGAAGAATTTCTACTAGAATCGATATCGCAAGATCACTCAGTACCGCAATACCTACAATTTCCCTCAAGAACTCTCTTGGACCCCCAGTCTCTTATTTGTTCTTGCAAGAACAGCAATACACACGAACTCGCAAGCTCACCAAGGTTGCAACCTCTAACTCCACAAGTACAAGAAAAGAAACCTTCTAATCAACACTCTTGACCACAAACAAATGTCCTCACAAATAATGATCCTATAGGATATATTTAGCAATAAAAGGTTCAAACTTGTGAGAAAACTAGATAGATTTAAGAGAGAAAAACCCAAGAAAATCCTTTCAAAGACTCAAGAAAAGCACTTTTGAAAACTCTCTTTTGATATGTAAATGTGCTCTAAAACTTATTGAGAAAACTCTATTGAAGATGGAGAAATAGGCTCTTGAAAAATTTCTTAAAAACTCACCAAAAACCCCATATATATAGGCCAAGAAAAACTAGCCGTTGGGGGTCAAAAGATACCAGAAATGGCCTGTCGGTCGATCGACCAACTATCAAGTTTTTGACCATTCGAGTCGGGCGATCGACCATCCAGAGACCACTCTGTACAAAATATCAACTTTGAGCATAGTTTTGAGGTCTAAAACGTTCTAATTTTGTAATACCCCGTTCCCAGAATACGTACTTAGTTGCGTATTCAGATTTTCGATCGTATTTTTTCGATTTACTTCCTGTATTTATTCTGTATTATGAATTCCTTATATGGTTGTTTTGTCTTGGATTTGAATTTGTGGTCTTGGAGTCAGCCCTTGTCTGAACCGAAGGCCCGATCCTAGAGTATTACTCGATTTAGACATTCTGATAATTAGAATTGACCGATTTTAGTTTTAAATATCATTTTCCAATATTATATATTCTCTATGATTTTCTAGATTTTTCTGGAATTAAAATGAAAGTCTTCAAAACCGTGTCGGCCAGTTCCGTTGACCGATTCCCGGATTTTTATTTCACAATCAGCTAGGAATTTCTAGAAGGTCCTTTAGACTTTATTTCTTAGAATTATATTTTCTATCTAATACTTTTTCTGAGGATTTTATGAATTTATGAAAATTCCAACAGAGTCGGTAGATAACTGATTCCGGATTTTAGTTTTAAAACTATAAAGTATTTCTTAAAACGGATTTCACTATGATACTTAGTATTATATTCTTGATTTTTGGTAATTATTTCGGGTCGTTCCGAGATACTTGAATTTCGAACGATTCCTGTATTTTCCCGAAAGATTTCCGCATCTGCAACTGAATCCCGGGAATCCGCCACTTTCATTATTTTCAAATTCTCTTCCAAGAAAATATCTCCTCATATGAATTTCTTTTCCTTTTCCTTTACCTTTAATTCTCTTCCTTCCTCCACAAGCCAAAGCCTTTTCCAATTTTCCAAAATTCCAATCCTTTACAACTTCCACTCACTTCCACACACTTCCACCAACCTCCACCATTAATGCCCCCTTTCTCTCTCTCCTCCATGGCCGGCCAAGTGGCCAAAAGAGGGACACTCATCCCTCCTCCACTTTACAAAAACCCCCCTCTCTTCTACTTTATTTGCACCTCCTTCACAAAACCTAAAACCTATAAATACTTTTCCTTTACATTTCATTTCCCTTTTCATTTTTCTCTTCACCAAGAGCCAAACCCTAGCCACCTCCATCTCCTTCATCTCCACCACCACAACTACTCCAACCTCTTCCCTTCATCTTCCTCCTCCTTCATCTCCATGGGAAACACCACCAAGGTCATCAACTCTACCAAAACCCCAACTTCTTCTTCATCATCAACTTCCATCACTACCACCATCACTCCATCATCAACCCCTCCTTTTGGTAAGTAAATTTTATCACCAAGACTTAGATTATTCTTAGTATACTTAGGTTTGCTTATCATGTTCAATTATGTCTTCAATCCATGATTATTTGGTTATCAAACACAAAACCCCCAAAATCTGTTCTGTGTGCTGTTTCCAGACGATTAGTCGACTAGACCTATAGATTAGTCGACTAGAAAACCCTAGTTGAAACGTAACCTTTTCTGGAACACAGTTTTAGTCGACTTAGGTTATTTATTAGTCGACTAGAAACCTCGATTAGTCGACTACTCCCTTGACCCTAGTCGACTAACCTTTCCTGAATCAGAAACCCAACTCTCTGTTACTCAGTATTAGTCGACTTGACATGACTGTTAGTCGACTTGAGATGTCTGTTAGTCGACTACTCTTTCCACCTAGTCGACTAACTTTTCCTGAATCAGAATATCAACTCTCTGGAACCCAGTTTAGTCGACTATACCAGACTGCTAGTCGACTTAAGACCCCTATTAGTCGACTACTCTTCCACCCTAGTCGACTAACTTTGGCTGTTTGTCTTAGTTGATTTCTTTCTTGAATATGAACCTTACCCTCTAGACTTATATCATATCTTAGTATTACTTGACTTGTCACTTGACAAACATCATCTTCCCTTCTCTCTTTCTCTCTCCTCTTCACTCTACATATTTATATCACAGGTTATGGCGCGTCCCAAGTTCCATGGATTACGGATTCTTTAGGCGAGTAGTCTCGCTCTTCGCTCTTCTCTATTTGATATCCCGTTTCGTCGGGACGATAAGTATTTCGCCTCTTATTTCCATATTCATGTTTGCCCTGCAATTGCTTATATTATGGTAGCTTCATCTTGTACTTGTGCCGTGCTATTGATATGCTTACTTCTTTATCGTATACTATGCGTGGCCGACCCTTCGTGGTCGTTGGACTTTGAGTCACTTCCATGTTACTACTTGGCATTGCTTCAGACTTGTTAGTTGCATGCTTTTATTTAACACATGTATATCACCTGACCTTCTAGTGTGTTATCACCTGACCACCTGCCATGCTACTATTTGACAAGACCCTTTAGTTATGCTATGACTTGCCCTGACTATTATCAATCTCTTGCCATGACTTTACCCGACTATTATCAATCCTTTGATATGCTTGGTTGTTTACTAAATATCACCACCCTGTCATGCTATCACTTGACACCCAGCATGATATACTTGACTTGTGATTATCACCTTTACAGGAACCTTACTTTGTTATCCTGTATCATGATCAGTGACTTGTATTCCTGCTTTATATGCAGTGACCTGACTATATAGTACTTATGTACTCCTGATTCCTGATCATGTCCATTTCCTGTTATTCCCGTAAAGTGATAATTAAACTATTGAATCCTAAAAAGGACCAACTTGTATTGGGTCGGGGGAAAACACGCGGATATCAATATGTGTTCGTGTTTACAGTGGCTTTTAGGAATGTTGTGCAACTACATGTTCCGGTCTGACCTGTGGGCCTCCAGGGGACCGAGGGGAGAGCTGGCTCCCTCATTACTGGTACCATCATGATAAGGGCATGCATAAGTCCCTCCTGTTTAGCCTTGCGGCTGGCTTCCGTTTCCATGCAACGGAACAATCCTGGACCGTTGTCCCGGGCATGTACGGGACCCACTGTAAACATAGTTCGTTGATACCCCCGCTAGTTTCCAATAACAACCTTATTTACTCGGATATGGATCTATGTGCGTTGGGACGCTAGTTCACATAGCTAGATATCAGGGTAAGACGAGTAATAATAAAGTGTCGTAATAATCGGCTCTTTAAGTTGTAAGTAGAGGTATGTGGAATGGGACGCATACTAAAGCCTGCAACTTAAACGGCTATGAATCTGTGATGTGCCTTACCATATTTGTTGTATTGGTTTTATTCGGATTTCCTGTTTTATGATTATTATGCCATGCCTGTTCATGCCTGCCCTAACCTATCTGCCTCCTGAGTATTTCCTACTTGATATCATTTCATATATACTTCATTTGTGTTCTAACCTCCCTGTCTTCTGTACTTGACACCTGTGCTCCTCCTGACTCGCCACCTGGCATCCATATTCCTACTCGCCTGGGGAGTTTCACTGACTCCCCTGGATTCTCATGTCCAGGTCACGGAGCTTGGAGCGTGTAGATTCTCCCCCTTGCTGATCAGAGTGGCGCAGCGGTAGCGTGGATCCCCAGCCGATCATCCAGAGCCACATCCTTCCAGGCCCCCTTTGTGCCTCTCGAGTTTCCCTTTAGTAAACTCGTGAGTGCCCTTTTTCTATTCATACTTGTACATTTTCTTGTATACCTGTATGTGAGCTCCCTTTTGTACTATTCACATATGTATATCTTTGTACTCTCGCATTTGCGCATCAGTGATATAATATTATTGTAATATTGGATCACTTCTGGTGATAACTCTGTAATTGTATGTATATATGTGTTGGAATGTATAATGCACCATATGCTTCTGTACTCTGATTCTTGTCTGTACTGATGCTTAGCGTATATACGGGAGGGTAGTTCTGACCTACGTATATACGTTGCAGTGACGTCCCCGTATCCGCCGGGATCGGGGCGTTACAGGATGGTATCAGAGCTTAGGCTCTAAACATCTTCAGTACGTCCAGACGGCAAATTAATGGTAAAGTGATTTGCAACTGGAATACATGAGTCTTGGTTATACATTCCAACTACAAGTGCAGAGTTATCTATTTCTTGACCATCCTTCCTTTGATTCCTAAATCCTTTCCATATCCCTTCCCTGTTTTGGTTTTATGAAGCCTTATACTATCTTAAGATATGACTAGACTAGAGAGGTAGTGGCTGGTTCTGCATGAAGCTATTATGTGATCTCTTCGGTGAATTCTATGAAGCTTGGTATTCTCCAGATTGATCCTGATCTGGCTATTTTTCAGAGGTCAGCAGTCGGAATTCTCTACGGATATTCTACATTCTCTACTATATCGTTCGGAGTGATTGATGCCTGGTATTCGGGATTCTTAATTATCGGCCTTCTTTATTATGCTCAGGACTATCAGGGTTTCCTTTATCTTCGGTATTCTGGCTCATTTATTGCACAGCCACGACATCAGCAGTATTATTCAGCATTATTCAAAGATTTATACAGCCGGAAGTGCGGAGGATGATTAATGTTCAGTCGACTTGAGAGCCCTACCTATAGTGCTTCATATCTTAATCGGTATAAATTCCACCTTTGTCCCCTTTGTATTCAATTTACCCCTTATCGAAATTGCGAGGACGCAATTTTTTGTAAGGTGGGTGGATTGTAATACCCCGTTCCCAGAATACGTACTTAGTTGCGTATTCAGATTTTTGATCGTATTTTTTCGATTTACTTCCTGTATTTATTCTGTATTATGAATTCCTTATATGGTTGTTTTGTCTTGGATTTGGATTTGTGGTCTTGGAGTCAGCCCTTGTCTGAACCGAAGGCCCGATCCTAGAGTATTACTCGATTTAGACATTCTGATAATTAGAATTGACCGATTTTAGTTTTAAATATCATTTTTCAATATTATATATTCTCTATGATTTTCTATATTTTTCTGGAATTAAAATGAAAGTCTTCAAAACCGGTGTCGGCCAGTTCCGTTGACCGATTCCCGGATTTTTATTTCACAATCAGCTAGGAATTTCTAGAAGGTCCTTTAGACTTTATTTCTTAGAATTATATTTTCTATCTAAATACTTTTTCTGAGGATTTTATGAATTTATGAAAATTCCAACGGAGTCGGTAGATAACTGATTCCGGGATTTTTAGTTTTAAAACTATAAAGTATTTCTTAAAACGGATTTCACTATGATACTTAGTATTATATTCTTGATTTTTGGTAATTACTTCGGGTCGTTCCGAGATACTTGAATTTCGAACGATTCCTGTATTTTCCCGAAAGATTTCCGCATCTGCAACTGAATCCCGGGAATCCGCCACTTTCATTATTTTCAAATTCTCTTCCAAGAAAATATCTCCTCATATGAATTTCTTTTCCTTTTCCTTTACCTTTAATTCTCTTCCTTCCTCCACAAGCCAAAGCCTTTTCCAATTTTCTAAAATTCCAATCCTTTACAACTTCCACTCACTTCCACACACTTCCACCAACCTCCACCATTAATGCCCCCTTTCTCTCTCTCCTCCATGGCCGGCCAAGTGGCCAAAAGAGGGACACTCATCCCCTCCTCCACTTTACAAAAACCCCCCTCTCTTCTACTTTATTTGCACCTCCTTCACAAAACCTAAAACCTATAAATACTTTTCCTTTACATTTCATTTCCCTTTTTCATTTTTCTCTTCACCAAGAGCCAAACCCTAGCCACCTCCATCTCCTTCATCTCCACCACCACAACTACTCCAACCTCTTCCCTTCATCTTCCTCCTCCTTCATCTCCATGGGAAACACCACCAAGGTCATCAACTCTACCAAAACCCCAACTTCTTCTTCATCATCAACTTCCATCACTACCACCATCACTCCATCATCAACCCCTCCTTTTGGTAAGTAAATTTTATCACCAAGACTTAGATTATTCTTAGTATACTTAGGTTTGCTTATCATGTTCAATTATGTCTTCAATCCATGATTATTTGGTTATCAAACACAAAACCCCCAAAATCTGTTCTGTGTGCTGTTTCCAGACGATTAGTCGACTAGACCTATAGATTAGTCGACTAGAAAACCCTAGTTGAAACGTAACCTTTTCTGGAACACAGTTTTAGTCGACTTAGGTTATTTATTAGTCGACTAGAAACCTCGATTAGTCGACTACTCCCTTGACCCTAGTCGACTAACCTTTCCTGAATCAGAAACCCAACTCTCTGTTACTCAGTATTAGTCGACTTGACATGAGTGTTAGTCGACTTGAGATGTCTGTTAGTCGACTACTCTTTCCACCTAGTCGACTAACTTTTCCTGAATCAGAATATCAACTCTCTGGAACCCAGTTTAGTCGACTATACCAGACTGCTAGTCGACTTAAGACCCCTATTAGTCGACTACTCTTCCACCCTAGTCGACTAACTTTGACTGTTTGTCTTAGTTGATTTCTTTCTTGAATATGAACCTTACCCTCTAGACTTATATCATATCTTAGTATTACTTGACTTGTCACTTGACAAACATCATCTTCCCTTCTCTCTTTCTCTCTCCTCTTCACTTTACATATTTATATCACAGGTTATGGCGCGTCCCAAGTTCCATGGATTACGGATTCTTTCGGCATGTTGATGATTTAGGCGAGTAGTCTCGCTCTTCGCTCTTCTCTATTTGATATCCCGTTTCGTCGGGACGATAAGTATTTCGCCTCTTATTTCCATATTCATGTTTGCCCTGCAATTGCTTATATTATGGTAGCTTCATCTTGTACTTGTGCCGTGCTATTGATATGCTTACTTCTTTATCGTATACTATGCGTGGCCGACCCTTCGTGGTCGTTGGACTTTGAGTCACTTCCATGTTACTACTTGGCATTGCTTCAGACTTGTTAGTTGCATGCTTTTATTTAACACATGTATATCACCTGACCATCTAGTGTTTTATCACCTGACCACCTGCCATGCTACTATTTGACAAGACCCTTTAGTTATGCTATGACTTGCCCTGACTATTATCAATCTCTTGCCATGACTTTACCCGACTATTATCAATCCTTTGATATGCTTGGTTGTTTACTAAATATCACCACCCTGTCATGCTATCACTTGACACCCAGCATGATATACTTGACTTGTGATTATCACCTTTACGGGAACCTTACTTTGTATCCTGTATCATGATCAGTGACTTGTATTCCTGCTTTATATGCAGTGACCTGACTATATAGTACTTATGTACTCCTGATTCCTGATCATGTCTATTTCCTGTTATTCCCGTAAAGTGATAATTAAACTATTGAATCCTAAAAAGGACCAACTTGTATTGGGTCGGGGGAAAACACGCGGATATCAATATGTGTTCGTGTTTACAGTGGCTTTTAGGAATGTTGTGCAACTACATGTTCCGGTCTGACCTGTGGGCCTCCAGGGGACCGAGGGGAGAGCTGGCTCCCTCATTACTGGTACCATCATGATAAGGGCATGCATAAGTCCCTCCTGTTTAGCCTTGCGGCTGGCTTCCGTTTCCATGCAACGGAACAATCCTGGACCGTTGTCCCGGGCATGTACGGGACCCACTGTAAACATAGTTCGTTGATACCCCCGCTAGTTTCCAATAACAACCTTGTTTTACTCGGATATGGATCTATGTGCGTTGGGACGCTAGTTCACATAGCTAGATATCAGGGTAAGACGAGTAATAATAAAGTGTCGTAATAATCGGCTCTTTAAGTTGTAAGTAGAGGTATGTGGAATGGGACGCATACTAAAGCCTGCAACTTAAACGGCTATGAATCTGTGATGTGCCTTACCATATTTGTTGTATTGGTTTTATTCGGATTTCCTGTTTTATGATTATTATGCCATGCCTGTTCATGCCTGCCCTAACCTATCTGCCTCCTGAGTATTTCCTACTTGATATCATTTCATATATACTTCATTTGTGTTCTAACCTCCCTGTCTTCTGTACTTGACACCTGTGCTCCTCCTGACTCGCCACCTGGCATCCATATTCCTACTCGCCTGGGGAGTTTCACTGACTCCCTTGGATTCTCATGTCCAGGTCACGGAGCTTGGAGCATGTAGATTCTCCCCCTTGCTGATCAGAGTGGCGCAGCGGTAGCGTGGATCCCCAGCCGATCATCCAGAGCCACATCCTTCCAGGCCCCCTTTGTGCCTCTCGAGTTTCCCTTTAGTAAACTCGTGAGTGCCCTTTTTCTATTCATACTTGTACATTTCCTTGTATACCTGTATGTGAGCTCCCTTTTGTACTATTCACATATGTATATCTTTGTACTCTCGCATTTGCGCATCAGTGATATAATATTATTGTAATATTGGATCACTTCTGGTGATAACTCTATAATTGTATGTATATATGTGTTGGAATGTATAATGCACCATATGCTTCCGTACTCTGATTCTTGTCTGTACTGATGCTTAGCGTATATACGGGAGGGTAGTTCTGACCTACGTATATACGTTGCAGTGACGTCCCCGTATCCGCCGGGATCGGGGCGTTACAAATTTAGAAACAAGAATATCTAAAAATTTTGTAGATCTTTAAGTCTTCTTTCTAATGCAACTTATATCAAATCTATATGACATCAGAGTAAAACGTTATGATCAAAATACTGAAAGGCGTCAAACCAAAAAACTGTAAACTGTTTTTAGAACATGAACTGAGCTCAAACCAATATTTGATATCTTTAACATTTGAATCAGAAATTGATTATTGAATAAGAAATGTAACCATTGAAGTTATATTTATAATGCAATTTGAATCATATTAATTGAATATCAGAATAAAAAGTTATGGCTAAAACATTGGAAGAATATCGAGCAACTCAGCAGAATGGTCGGTCAACTGGTCGACCGAGAAAACATGAGAGCTCTGCAGACTTAGGGCCTGTTTGTTTCGTTGCAAAACGTCGCAAGTCGTAAAATGAGAATGGAAAAAGTAAACTGTAGCAGAAAAAATATATTGTGTTTTACGATGTTTGGTTGATAAAGTGAAGTGTAAATGGAAAAGTATATTGCGTTTTACGGTGTTTGGTTGATAAAGTGAAAGGTTAAATGGTAAAGTATATTGTGTTTTACGGTGTTTGGTTAGTAATGTAAAAGTGTAAGTGAAAAAATTGACCACAAAATTAACTGTAGCAGTGATTTAAATATTATAAATACTATTAAATTAAATTTACTATTGCAAATTAAATTGTATTAATAAATTTGAGATCAAAAATTAATAATCTTAATATTTTATTTATAACAATAATATTAATAAAATATTAGTATAATAGTAAAATATTACTAAAATATTAACTAAATAAATAATATAAAATTTAAGAAAATCTAAAGAACATTAACAAAATTTTAAGAATACTAATAAAATATAAATATTAAAAAAACTTACAACAATAATAAAACATAGTTATAATATTATAATAGTAAAATTACTTGAAAATTATTATAATATAAATTTTATTATAATATTATTGTAATATTATAGAAATATAAAATTAACAAAGTAAAATATAATTATAATTTAATAATAAATTATCATTATAGTATTATTATACTGAATTATTATTACAATATTAACATAATAAAATATACTATGATATTAATAAAGTAATTTTTTATATTAAAAAATAAATACTTAAATATATAGTAATTTTATATTAAAGTATAATATTGTTATATTAATAAAATATTAACTCTAAATAAAATAATAAAAAATGGAATAAGTATTAATAAAATAATAAAGTATTAAATAAAATATTAAATAAAAATATTAAATTACAATAGTAAAATATAAAATATAAAAATAATATTAAAAACAATAAAATAATTAAAGATTAAAAATATAAAATAATTAAATAATTAAATAAGAAATTGAACACTATTTAAAATATTAAATATTTAATAATATTAAATTATATATTGATTATCAAGTAACTATTTTGAACTGTAAGTGTACTACAAGTGAGAGTTACATGACCACAAAATTAACTGTAGCAACTGCAAGTGAGAAAATATGAGTGTAAAAGTGAGATTTATATGGCCACAAATTTAACTGTAGCAACTGCAAGTGGGAAAAGAAGAGTTACATTTTGCAACTTATTTTTCAGTGAAACAAACAACGGAAAATGGAAAAGAAGTTTTACGACTTGCGTTTTGCGGCGAAACAAACATGCCCTTAGTCGGTCAACCGGTCGGTCGGCCAATCTATACTGCGGTCGACCGGTCGGTCGACTGAGTTCTCACCCTCTTGGGTTGTGCACATCTGTGTACGTCGGTCGACTGCACTACTATCGATCGACAGTGCGGTCGACCGGTAATAGCCCAAAAACTACATTTTGAAATATTTTAAACATTTTTTTAAACCTAATTAAATTTGAATAAATTTCACGAAAATAAATTTATATAAATAAATAGAGAAAAAATATGTGTGATAAAATATCACAACATATTACAAACATGTGAACTTATTTTTGAGATGAAGAATTTCAATCTAGAAATCAAAACCGTAATTTCCCAAAACCAAATTTTTAAATGAAAACTAGTTTTTTCAGAACTCCATAAATACAAAAACAAGTTGTTTAAATATATTTAAAGCTCAATAGTGTATGGATACACAAATAAAATGATATGAACTTATTTTTGGTGAAATATGTTTTATAAACTAAAATACGAAATGTAAATCGGTTAAACTGAAACTAAATTTTTTTTTTTTGTGTGTGAGCTTGAGTAATCAAGACTAATCTATTCTTAACATAAATTCTAAACTTACAAACTCTTGATCTCAAGTCTTATTCTTGAATAAATCTTCTTTACAATGTTGACTTGATCCAAACTCGATCCATGTAGAACTAAACTCCTCCTTGAGTACTTGATGTAATCTTAAGCTTGAGCTCTTGAATCAGCATGTGCTAGCTTCAAAACTTGACTTTAATATTTGTTGAAGCTAAACACCAACTGAGATCTTGATTGAATATCTGAAACTTAAATTTCACAAGATCATTGGTACTATAACTACATGAGTTAATCATCATCAAAACTAGAGTGATGGGCTTTTGGGCCAACGAGTCCTCCAAAAACAAAACCCAAACATATCAATATAAAAACAACCAAACATACAATACATAACAGACTCTCTCCTAATCTCACCTAGGCACCGTCGTTGCCTCCGCTAGCACCGTCGTCGCCCCCACTACCAGGTTGCATGGTGCTTTGTTGACTTGCCATAAAATGGGCTATGAGTTGTTGTATCTCTCTCTGACTCGCCTCCAAACTGGCGATCCTTTGATACGGTCGTCTTTCAAATGTTGCCTCATGGCCTGAACCTAATTATCAAGCTGGGTGGTGTAGACATCCCTCCTAGCAAGCCTGATGCCTCTGGGAACATTCACGTGTAGTTCGAGCCTCGTCACACGTCCAAATATCTCAAGAGTCGCTCGTATGTTGGCGATGCAGTCATCGCTGCCATTTGCTATCGCCACATTATAATGTCTCTCAAGCTGCACCTGAAAATTATCAAAGACATTCAAAATATAATTAGATTTCTATCATTTTCGTAAAATATAAGGATATATAATAAATTTTTAATACTTACACTCACAGACATGGCTTCATTAGTGATTAGCTTGCCCCGCGTGCGAGAAATGAAGAGCTCACCCTCAGGAGCATCCAACACATCTATCTTTAGAAATTCCTTATTGTAAATCTCTTTTGCGTTCAGCTCCGTCCCACGGGTCTCTCTATTACAAATGCAAGAAACTTAAAAATTTAAATTAACTTTAAAAATAAATATGCTATAAAAGTAAATGAATATAAATTTATACTTACAAATTTGTCCTTCAATATAGAAAGAAAGTCTTTACCTATCTTGTGTAGCAAGCCATTGGCAGCATGAGAGGATTTACATTTTTCACTCTTGGACTACAAATTTAAAAAATAAACGAATCAATAAATGGACCGTATATTATTATTTTAAACAAATTGATAACCTTTTTATTTTACCGAGCCACTCTCGTCGTCCTGTCTATTCTTTTCATACGTCGACTAGAGGTCCTTCCAAGTCTTACTATCGACTCTGTCCGATTGTTGAGCAGTAGTCGCAGCTATAGAATCTTGACATCGATCAAAAGTACTTCGCAAGGAGCGATTTATATTGTCATTGCACTTTTTTGGGGTATTGTCATTTGTAATGGTCACTTTTTGACCCTCCCATGATTGTGACACATGTCCAGTTAACCTCTGACAGATGTGCAACAAATGACTACTTCCAATGCATTTAACCCGGTACCTTCACCCCGTTTGAATATCGAACGGGTCGGATGATTAATAGAAGAATCAGATCCGATTACAGAAATCTCTTCCTTAAACTCAATCTTAATTCAAATGAGGTAGTAACCTCTCGGAGGCAGTTCATCCTTATCTGCAGCCGAGCACGGACCACAAGATAGAGATGGACTCCCTTCTATATCGATTCAAACTGGGGCGTTTGGCTCGACCCTTGGCAAGATAAGAGATTTAGGTATCCAAACTGAGCAGGACTCCTTAGCCTTATTTGTTTGACATGACTTGTAAAATAGGGGATCCCTTCCAACGAGAAAGGGACCAAGTTCACCCGAACCCATAGAACCTTTTTGTAATTACCATTGACATAGTGGACTTTCTCTCTCTGTCTTCGTGGTTTTTTCCTTTCGGGTTTTTTTACGTATTTTCATTGTATTTGCGATTGGCTTTTCTGTGATTTGGATATATTCACTTCCCTATTTTGGTGCATGATTAGTCTACAAATTTGGATCATTATATCGTATTTTCCTATCATTTATGAATAAAATGACATTTCTCACCCGTGTTTTGGTCTATTTTGCAGATAATCAAAAGTTCAAGGGCATATAGATAATAAGAGCTTAATTATACCCATTTTGGGAAATTAAACCTTATTTCTTGGAGGCCAAGGTATAGAGTTTCTAGAAGATCCATTGGATCCCGTATTTGAAGACGTATATGAAGAAATACACGTCCAAATATTGCAAAACCAGATACATACAGAAGGTGCTAGAAATCAAATGAACCATGTGATCAAAATTCAGGGCAATCAGCCCTAATTTTTACCTATAAATATCATGGAAACGCGGTATTTTTGTGGGCCCACGCGTCAATGTTTGACGTGTGGCTTCGTCTCATCTTCTAGATCCTTCCTATGCCTATAAATACTACATTTACGGACCTGAGATGGGAGTTCCGAGCGAGTAGGCTAGGTTTTCTCTCTTTTAGTATAGTGTAGTGTAGGTGTTCTTCTTTTCTTTTGTATTTTCATTTTATTTTAGATTCATGTATTAGGGCAGAGAGAGATTCAGAGAGAGAAAGAGAGAGATTGATATAAGAGATGGTGACAATCTATATAATCTTCCTCCTTTCTTCAATGGTTTCTTCTCTAACCTCTAACATGACTAGCTAACTTTTATTTCATGGTAATCTAACTACTAACCACTAATCATCTAACTTCTTATTGAGAATCCACATGAATCTAATCGCATCTACAAGACTTTGCTCTTGCAAGAGCCATTGATGGCTCATGATGATGGATTTTAATATCTAATTTGCTAACTTGCTAACCAAACTAACTGTCTCTTATTTCCTTCTTGCTTCTAAGGATTTTGATGATCTAAGAATTGTTTTAGCTTCTTCTTGATGCAAGTTTTGAATGTGAGAAACCATCTTATGTGCCATGCATTGTATCGTCCTTTGAAGCCAAGGATTAGTGATGACAAATGATCCATGCGAGGCAGCTATCACTAAGAGGTTAGCATGATTAGTGGAGCATTTAGTAGCTTGTTGCCATAAATCTTCTTCTCTTTTTATTTTGTTTTCAAACCTTTCTTCAACATAAAAATACTATTTTTATTTCATATTGTTTTCATCTCCTATTTCTTTTCTTCTTTTATTTTGTTTTTAAAACCATTTTCAAAACCACTTCTCCTTTATTTTCACATCTTCGTTTTATCGTCTTCTCCATCTATCACTTCTGGATTTCTTTTCTTTTTCTTTTGCTCATTCTTTAATAAAAAAGAACTTATTAACAACCGACGTAATAAGGACTTTAATGCTTTTATCGCCTCCCAACCCTGTGGATTCGACCCGTTGAGTCAATGCTATAACAGAAGTATCGAGGGAACATTAGCACACATGCATATACACTGATTTCATAAAATACACATTTTCAAGTGCTGGTTCCGCCCCGATCAGTGCGTGGATTGATTCGTTAGGAATTACCCACTGCATTTGGTGTTTTTATTGAGATCTTTGAATCCACACTCGAGGCCTCTCTGTCAAAATACCCTACTCTTTCCTCTAAAACTATCCAGCATGACTGACATGGCTCTGTCGAGGAAGAGTGTCAAGCAGACTACGGTCGACCCCTTCATTGCGAAGAAATGGCGAAAGCGATAGAGGTGGCAGAACTAACGAACCGCCGACCCACCATATTAGACGTCCACATCTCAGACGCAGAGGATTCTCATCCTAATGCTGCGTCTCTTGTTTGGTACGAAGAATGGTTCGCGTAAAGTTTCCTTGAATCAATTGAAAGATTACAACGGACTAATGCTCTGACTACAAGGGAGGGAAGATGTTGAGTCTTGAATCTCCCCTTTGTTTAGTGCTGGGTTCTTCAAGTGGCGGTGGAAAGTGAATCTTGTTTTCCGTTGACCGGGTGAACGTCAGGAACTTCTGGGGATCTTCTCTTCGGTTGGCGGACGGAGTAACACAGCTCTGTTGACCAAAATCTCAAAGAGATTGTAGGCAAAGATTAACTTGTACGCAGCAAGTTAGTTGAAGAGTTGGACTCTCTCTCTCTCTGTAGAAGCTTTCAAGTCAAGTTCTTCTCTGATCTCTCTGAAAAAATCCGACCCCTTCTCCATAGCAACGGGGCTATTTATAGAGGTTTCAGGGGCGAACGTGCCTCCTAAAAATACTCCATAATGGGGGTTAACTTTTCCCGTTATGTGGGCCGTGATTGACCCCATAACCAGGGCGGTTACAACTGAGACGCGGGTGTCGACCCACGCGCCTTGGTGCTGCAGTGCTGGCTGAGACGCGGGTTTCGATCCACGCACCTTGGTGCTGTAGTGCTGGCTGAGACGCGGGTTTCAACCCACGCGCCTTGGTGCTGCAGTGCTGGCGGAGACGCTGGTTTCGACCCACGCGCCTTGGTGCTGCAGTGCTGGCTGAGACTAGCCCTGCGTCTGGAGTTTGGGACTCTGCTTTTGACGACTTGTCTTTAATGATTTTTAGACAGCCTACAGAACTCCCTCCAAAGTTTTCGATATTCCGCAGTTAGTTGGGATGGATTTCGAAATACTTTGGACTCTAGCTGAATCCACTTTTATGATTTGGACTGAAAAAGCTTCGGGCTTGATCTTGTTTGGAGTATGGCCTTCGTGAGTGTACTGTGGAACTCTTTAAAGCCGCCAAAACTGATCGCATGGAGTGTCTAGATACACAGTCTAAATCTCCCTGATACTTTAAGTTTATCGTTGGTGTACTTTAAACCAGAGGTGGGCAGTCGTCTGCTTGTACCAGTGTACTTTTGAACTGAATTGCAGAAGTAAGGACTACACGCCAGTTCTGTGGACGCAGGGGTGATACTGCTTTTGGGATGACAACGCGATTGCTACTCCATGAGGTAGATGCGATTTTGGCCGGGTCGAACAGGTGCGATCTTCGGAAGGACGCGTCTTTTAGAATGAAGACGCAACTTTTGCTCTGTGAAGCTGACGCAACTTTAGCCTAGAAGGGAGGCGTCTTTAGAGATGAAGACGCGACTGTTGGATGCGAATCCGTGCCATAAGTACGTTGCCACGTGTCCTGTAGAATTGAGGGGACATCTTCTTTTTGGCGTGCGAACTTTGCGCTGCTTTTAAAGCTTTGTCCACGCGTCAGGCGGTGATTAGGCGTCGAGCCAAGCGCCGCGTATCTTTGCAAATCACTGTGCCTATAAAAGGCAACAGTCCTTTAAGAATCATCATTAGATTCTCTTTCTTCTTCGTTGTTTCACTGTAGATGAATCCAATTTCTTAGCGGCAGTCTTTGGCTGTGATCCTTGACTGGCGGTGAATACTGAACTTAGGTAGAACTGAGTTCTTGGGCGAAACGCGGCTCTGATTTATAGGGAGACGACGTCCTGAGAAACGCGACTCTGACCTATCAATTGAGACGCGGTTCCAGTTGGCGCGAAGGACGCAGCTTTGGGTGCGGCTCCCTGGCCGCAGCCCTTAACTCTGCCCAAGTACAGAATTCAGGATGCCATGAGGACGCGGTCTTATGCTCCTCAAAACTGACGCATTGATATGAGGACGCGACACTGGGTCCTTGACCTGGTGCAAACTCAAATTATATTGAGTTTATGATAGGAATATCATTATCATCTCGCCATGTAGACGCAGCTCCAAGATACTTGTGAATGCCATAGGCCTTCTCCGTTGAGGACACAAGTCTCAGGACGCAGCTTTCCACTTTCATGTGATTTCCAAGCGCGACCCCCAGAATGGATCCCTCTTGCTGTGAAGGGATGCAGCTTTGAATCACTCTGAGAGACGCGGTTGCAGTTCTCTTGACTGGAATGAAAAGGGACGCCATTTTCGAATTCGCAAAGGGACGCCAGTTCCTGGACGCGCCTCTCAGGCCTGCGTTTGGTGCAACTTCCCAGGCGTTACATGCAGCTTGTCATAAAGACTTCGTTGGATCTTTAAATGTCAAGTCGAGGTTGACGATTGGGAACTCGCATCATCCGATATTTCCCGAAGCGGCGGTCCACGCGGCAGCCCTTCATTGGGTTCAGGCATTAATGCCTTTAAATGCCAAATCGGCGCTGGCGGTTGGAGACTCGCGTCTCGATGCTTCCCGAAGCGATAGTCCACGCGTCAGCCCGTTATTGGGCTTTGACATTCGTGCGGGAATTAAGGCTAATTAGCGAGCCATTAATCACAGGCTTTGTAGTTTGCCTATAAATAGGGCTCAGCTTCTCCTTTTAGCAGTCCATTACTTAGACTGCTTTCTTTTGAGAGCGAATGCTCTGAGCGATTCTGCCTTTTCTCTTCAAGGATTTGTATCTGGGACTTACCTCCATGGATGATGATGACCCGGAGCTATCATGCTTCTGTTTAATCTCTCTAGAAGATTATCATTGTCAAGTGATTTCAAGATCAAGAAGCGTCTCCTTGAGCACCTTTTATATCCGCGCCTTGATGCAGAAAGTTCAACCCTTAATGGGGTTGCTGCGGGTATGACTTCCTGGTCTACCTTGAAATTTTCAGCCCTTACGGGGTTGCAGTTTTACTATCTCTTAAAGAGATTCATCTTCTTGACCTTCTTCTGAAGTCTGTTTGGTGCGCCCACCTTTTGAGAGTTGCGCCATTCAGAAAACTCTGACTCAAAATTTTTCTGGACGCGAGTATAATGGACTTTTTACCTGGACTGCGAGCTTTACATACAGAGCTCGCGTCTAAGGCTGTCGACTTAGAAGAATTTCAACCTCGGTCGAAAGTTTCAGGCCTGAATTTTGCAACCCCTGTTTGTCAAACAGGGAGATGGCAATTTTCGCGTCTGATTCTCTTAGCGCCTCATACCTTAGACGCGGATGCAAAACCAGACTGCGTTTGAATTCTGTGTGTATCACAGCTTTGATCGTGTCTGTTTTTGCCGCTGCAGAAGTTTGGTTCACTGCGCGGGTCATTCCTACGTTTGCATTTTTCCGCAATAGCTGCTTCTGTCACTAGTTTTTCTTGTTGAAATATACTAAGTTTCAGATCTTCTAATTTTTGCTTTTTGCAGGTAGGCTTAATCATCCCTTTTCATGTTCGCTGGGCCCTTGGGAGAATATATCGGCCAGCGAACTTGTTCGACGGTCGACCACTGGAGAAGAAGTCATGGGCCCTGACACTCGCCAAGATCTCTTTGGATTCAATGCACCGGTCATGCTTCTTGGCATGGAATGGTCAGAGTGAGGATGGCGGTGGATATAGTGGTGGGTATGGTCTTGGATTCTCCCTTCACCTACCCCAGAAGTGACTTCGATGAAAACTCCATGCTCATTGGATGACTTTCTGGTGGTGGAGATGTTCATCAACGAAGGATCATACCCCGCCACTTCGGATGGTCAGGTGGAATCAGAAGATTCTGCTGCCTTTCGACCTCAAAAACACCATTGTTCTTAGTCAACGACGGGCTCTTTCAATGTTTACATCATGCATCGTGGTGCAATCAGCTTCCGATCGTCGCCACAGTGTTCAGTCCTACTTTGGCGCCCTTCCAAACATCTTGTACTTGGAGTTCTGAGCAGCTTCAAGGAGTGAGTGCAACCTTTGAGAGAGAGAGAGGGACTTCTTTGTACTCCTTTATCTGTAACACTCAATCTTATTGAATAAGAGAGCGTTTTGTATCACTTTCATATGCTTGGATATAAATAAAAGTGACACTTTTCTTTTTGTTTCCTTCTATTGTCTTGAATTTTTCTCTTTTTTTTTAAAGTTAGACGAATAGAAGTAAAGAGTCTTTGACTTGCTAATAATATGATAATAATCTTAACAAGTCAAGGTTTGTAGAAAAATCCTGTTTTCAGGAAATTCAACAATGCTGTCAGAGGTGTGATATTAACTTGACAGAGGTAGGATAATTTTGTGGACTTGCCACTCTATAAAGGAAAGTGACAAGTGGAACTCGTACCCCCAGGGAAGATGAGCTTTTATCAGAGGTTAGGGATTAACTTGATTAAGTTCAGCTGGGAAGTTAATGAAAACACTGTTAACGGTGTAATGTTAACCTAACAATGTTTTTAGGTAGACTTGTTGTTCTGTTGATGAGAATAACAAGTGAGACTAGATTCACGGGGGATCTAGGAAAGTTTTTACCGTTAGAGGTGTGATATTAACTTAACGGGTTGAATGTAGTCTTGTCAGAAGTGTGATGTTAACTTGACAAGGATGCGAGTCAGATGTGCGATATTAACTTAACTCAGAAGCATTTCAGCTTTCATTTGGGAAAACTGAAAGTGTCACTGTCATAGGTGTGATGTTTAACTTGGCAGTGAGGATAATGTTAGAGGTGTAATTTTGAACTTGGCATTGGTCATCTCGACTTTAACAAGGAAGTCCGAGGGAAAGTCATGGCCTTAAGTGTATTGTTGAACTTAGCAATGACTTGGACGCTAGAGGTGTAGTATTAAACTTAGCATCGTTCATTTCAGCTTCGATATGGAAGTCTGAGGGAAAAATGGCTGTCAGAGGTTTAACATTGGACTTGGCAGCAACTTGATTACCGTTAGAAGTGTAATATTAACTTAACAGTAATTTGTCAGAGGTGTGGTATTAACTTGACAAAAATTAGTTTGCGATACGAGCAATTTGAGGACCTGCCATTCTATTGATGAGAATTGACAAGTGAAGTTTGAAGAGCCAGAGGTATGGTGTTAACTTGGCAAATTTGAAGTTTTGCTGCTCCATGTAGAGTTGACAAGTAAAGTTTGTACTCGACAAGGAGTATTGAAAATTTTCATTATCAGAGGTATAGTGTTAACGTAGTAATGATCGTATTTTGTAGACCTACCATTCTGTGGATGAGAATTGGTAAGGGATTTTTGGAGGAAAGAGTGGAACTACATCCACTTAGGATTTTTAGCAAACCCTCAGCTGTCAACGGATTTGAGGTGCCTTTACCAACTACCGTTTGAGTTGGGCTAGCCATGCTATTCCCCTCAGCATGATGAGTTGTCGAAGACTTATGTTGGGCTTAAAAGCCACATTTTTCTCTATCCTTAGCCATCGGAAGCGTCGGATGGTAGTGAAGAACTTTTCTTGTTTTGATCAGAGGTGTACTTTTAACTTGATCGGCGGAAAAAGATACTATTAAGGATAGTACTTCTTCAGGAACCTGCCATTGATCGGCATCATGAGTGTATCGCCATTTCATCATACTTTTTCAAATATGACTGCCCTGAACGGGTTTCCGCCACCAGTTGACTGGGTTCTGTGGCCAGGACTATCGTTTCCTCTTCTGAATCGGTCAGTAAGGGAACATCAGTCTCCGCTTCCCGAGAAGAGGCACATACCACATTACAGGATGTAGCTTTTGCTTTGCCTTTGACTTCCTGCTGGTTACAGTGGTCTATTGCTGGCCATCCATAAGGTCAGGATGAACCCACATGACTTCTCCCCGAGGTGTGAAAACGGGTACCAGGCCCTTCTCTTGTTGTTGGTGAGGGTCTGTGTTGATCATTCTCAGCTCTCCTCTTGGGACAGGGACTACTCCAGAGGGTGTTGGAGGTTGCCTTCCAAACTGGAGGAATGACATCATATTGGCCGCCACCTTCTTCTGCTCTGGACGGAGTTTTAATACCTCCGCGTCAATCAGAGCCTGAAGGATGTCCTTGAAGACATAACAGCTCTTGGTGGGGTGTCCCAACATCCTGTGATACATGCAGTAGTTGGGATTATCAGTTTTACCGACTTCTTCAGGGCGCCTAGCTTCAGAAAGCTTCAGTCTGTTGCTCTTGTTGAGTAATTTGAAGAGCGAGTCGACATGTTCATCCTTGAAGGAATACTGCTTGCTGGCGCGTGGTTGGCTTGAAGAGCCACTTCCCTTAACCGGTTGAGGTTTGACAGGGGATTTGGTCTCTGCTGCCAAGTTATCCTTCCTTTTTGTTTGGAGGGATGTGTCTGGCGCACGCCTTGTTGTCCTCTCAGGTCTGGATTTGTTTTCTTTTGCCCTGACCCGGGCGATAATTTCTTCAGCCTGTTCACCTTGTTGGATCAACTGCTTCCAGGTGCGGCTTTCGGCAACTCCTATTTGGGCGAGGAGTGAGGTTTGTAGATTATGGCGGCATGTTTCCACCAGGGTGACCTGGGTCGTACCGCTTGGACATCGGAGTGCTACGTTCTGAAATCTTTCTACGAAAGACTTAACGGACTCTCCCTTTCGCTGCTTCGTGGCTAAAAGGGTAGGCATGTTGACCTCCGAGTCATCTTCAAAGAAGCGCGTTAGGAAGAGCTTCTCCAAGTCGCCCCAATTCTTGATGGAGCCCTCTGGGAGCTTCATGAACCATTCAAAGGCAAGCCCTTTTAGGGTGCCGATGAACAAGCGTGCCAGGATGGCATCATTATCTACCACATTCCCTGTTTGGGATTTAAAGTAGTAGATATGCTGGTTCGGTGAACCTTTCCCATCAAATGCTTGGAGGGTTAGAGCCTTGAACTTGGGCGGGTATGGAACCAGGTCCCACTCGGCCGGATATGGCCGGACCACTCCTGCTTCTTGGAGGCCTTTCCGGTTGGTAAGGGCCTCAAGACGTTGCTCCAACTGATTCATTCTTTTAGAATGAACCTTTTCCTGGTCTCGGTCGTCTTTTTCTTGCGATGAAGATTTAGACGAACCAGAAGTAGACTGCTCTTTCTCCTCAACGTGTACAGAAGATGAGATTTCTCCCTCTTTTCGTTTGTCCTTAGACTTCTTAGAGGAGGCTTTGTTGGTTGACTTCCTCTTGTCTTCAAGCAACTGTGCGAGCATCTGCTTAAGGGAGTCAATAGATTCTTGCTGAGCACGAATCATCTCGAATTGTTCCTTCTGGACCTGGGCTTGCTGCTCCAAGCGCCTGGCGGTCTCCTCAGGAGTGCTAGTCATGTATATAAAGGCCTCTTTCTCTATAGAAGAGTTTGAAGCCTGTGACTCTGCAATAGCGGAATGCGAGTCATTCACCTCAATGTCTCGGGCTAGAGCATTGTAGTCAATCAGAGGAATTGCCCTGGTCCGGGTGCGAGTGTGTCGGTACACCCCTTCTGGTTCTGTGTCAGATTCATCATCGGAACTGATTGCAGGTTGTTTTCCTCTGCTCCTGCTCGCCATGTTTGCAGTGAGCTCGGGATATTCAGTGTCAGAGAAGACCCTCCTCCTATGGGAACGACTTCTTTTAGCTGATCGGGGAATCAGGGTCAGCTGTCTAAATAGAGACTGCTGGTTTGCACCTGAATTGCAACGACACTCAGAGAGCATCGTGATAAGCCGTTCACAGCAACACGACGAAGTGATTCGATTAGCACTTCTTTTCTTCGTCAAATAATCTCTCAGATCCGTGGGAGGAGGATCAAAGAAATTAGCCTCGTAATGCCGAGGGCAGTAGGCATCCTTGCTCTGTACAGCTAGGACGCGGGGTTCAGAGACGCGGTTCTCGCGTCGTGGCTTCAGGACGCGCGTTTGGCGTCTCTGCTGAGTAGAGACGCGACTATCGCGTTGCTGATTATTACGTCGGGGCAGAGACGCTTGAGAGATGCAAGGCTGCTGGGCCCTACGCCTAGAGGCGTGTGCTTCTTGTGCTCGACAAGGTGTGCGAGCTTCACCTTAGCGTCTGGGGAGTGGGGCTTCAGAGGAGCCAACTTGATGAACCTCGCGTTTGGGCTGCCAAACACGGATTTCACGTGCCGGATGTGGTGCGGCAGAGACGCCGGTTTGAACCTTGCGTCCTGTCTCAGTTGGACGATCAGTTGTTCCGACTTGCAGTTGACGCGCACGCCTTCTCTGTCGCGCTCAGTGTTCTGGTTACGTCATGGGGGTTGATAGAAACCAACGACAGCCTGGTGCTGAGGAAGAGGATGGATTGGCAGAACGCTAGAGAACTTGACCACGCGGGTCTCCTGAGAGACGTTGGCGCGGGTGTCACGCATGGCGTGATTGGCCACTACATCCCTCACAGCAGCTGCCTCTGAGAGAGGCTCAGAGCGGATTTCGGGGCAAGTCCCCGTAGAGACCCTGCGGTAGGCGCGGGCCTTTGGGCTCTTGGAGCCGGAAGAGAGGAACTCTTCATACTTTGCCTGGTCGAATTCTACGACGAGTGATTCGACCATCTTCCCCTTGTAGAGGACGTCACCTTGCGCCACAACTTGTTCGTCAGTAACGAAAGTAGTCCCCAGCGGAGTCGCCATCTCTTGTTTGGTACGGAGAATGGTTCGCGTAAAGTTTCCTTGAATCAATTGAAAGATTACAACGGACTAATGCTCCGACTACAAGGGAGGGAAGATGTTGAGTCTTGAATCTCCCCTTTATTTAGTGCTGGGTTCTTCAAGTGGTGGTGGAAAGTGAATCTTGTTTTCCGTTGACCGGGTGAACGTCAGGAACTTCTGGGGATCTTCTCTTCGGTTGGCGGACGGAGTAACACAGCTCTGTCGACCAAAATCTCAAAGAGATTGTAGGCAAAGATTAACTTGTACGCAGCAAGTTAGTTGAAGAGTTGGACTCTCTCTCTCTGTAGAAGCTTTCAAGTCAAGTTCTTCTCTGATCTCTCCGGAAAAATCCGACCCCTTCTCCATAGCAACGGGGCTATTTATAGAGGTTTCAGGGGCGAACGTGCCTCCTAAAAACACTCCATAATGGGGGTTAACTTTTCCCGTTATGTGGGCCGTGATTGACCCCATAACCAGGGCGGTTACAACTGAGACGCGGGTGTCGACCCACGCGCCTTGGTGCTGCAGTGCTGGCTGAGACGCGGGTTTCGACCCACGCGCCTTGGTGCTGCAGTGCTGGCTGAGATGCGGGTTTCGACCCACGCGCCTTGGTGCTGCAGTGCTGGCTGAGACTAGCCCTGCGTCTGGAGTTTGGGACTCTGCTTTTGACGACTTGTCTTTAATGATTTTTAGACAGCCTACAGCGTCGTCACTCAGGAAGCAGACTGCTGAATCTGAGCCTCCACTCAACTGCGACCAAATCCTCTAGGTGCTTTCCTCCATGCGGAAGCAGATAGAGAATCAGCAGACGAAAATGATCCGTCTCTATGAGGTCGCTGCCCATGAAAAAGAGGCAGCAGCCCGTGTCCACACACATCTGCTCAAACAGATCGGAGTACAATGGGGTCGTGATCTTCTCTTACTATGGGAAGAAACCTGCAGGCCCCCTCTTCGCCAACGCGCACACAGGAATACTCTCACTCCAACAGAAACTCGAGGCGCGTCTGATCGGAGACCTACGAAGATGAAGAGGACTCCAAGGGCACTCAGCATTCTCGAACACCAAAGTTCCATCGGATTGAGGACATAACGGACCTAGTCCAGAAGAGACTCAATCAAGAGAGTCAACATTTCCCAAATGGATGGAGTACAGCGGGCTGAGGCCCACCAACTCCCGTTATCAAGGGAGATCACCGCTCTTCGCTTTCAAAAAAGTTTGTGATATCATCCTTTGATCAGTAGTCGGGAGCCACTGACCCACTCCATCATCTCTGTTAGCACCAGGACAAGATGGTGATCTATACCCACAACAACCTCCTTCTTTGCCAAGCATTCCCATCCAGCCTCAAGGGAGTCACCTACCACTGATTTTATTCGCTCCCAAGGAATCTGCTCCAGAATTTTCATGAAGTCTCTGATGTGTTTTACAACTAGTTTGCTTCTCGGAGAGAATTTCATAGGAACAACAACCACCTTCTTACAGTCAAGATGAAAGCCGGGGAGTGCCTGAAGAACTATGTTAACTATTTTCAAAGTTAAATGGCCCCGGTATACAATTATAACGAGGATGTAGCTGCTGTTGCCTTGCTGCAGGTCATAAATTCCTTCTACAAACATCTGGTGAAGAATATCGTTACCAAGATGAGGGATATTTTTTTCAGGCTCAAAAGTACATCCAAATAAACTCAGACTACGTCTAGCTATCCCTCGAGACAGGCTCCCGAGCTTGAGAAGCCGAAGCCACAATTCTCCTTGAAGAAGAATCCGAGCCAAAACTCTACCACCACCGCAGGCCATCAAGACGCGCTACCTAATCCAGTAAGGGAAACAAAGCAGAGCATGACCTCCTCCTGTTCTGATTACTTATCGATCAGATCTTCAACACCGTCAAAGACCAACCTTGGATTAGGCGTCCAGCCTGACCCCTCCCACCTAACCCAAGAGGGCCTGGATCTAGCCAGTACTGTGCCTTTCATGAAGAGAGGGGGCTCCTCATGGTGGACTACCGGACCCTACGATAGCATCTGCAGGACCTGGTCGTGAAGGATACCTCCGGGAGTTCATTCTTAACCCCGGACTGCCTTCAGAGGTTAGGGTATAGAGGTAACTCGAGGCCCCAACAGAACACCCTGGCAATACTTTCGTCCAGTATCGAAAAGTAAATGCCATCTTCTGAAACTCCCCGATAGAGGGTACCACCATAAATGAGAGAACCCTCTATGTCAATGAAGCTTGGAGGGACAACAATCCAGCGACAGTGACCCGCCCCCTACATCTCCCGGTGGGCCAGTCTTTGTCTCAGAAGAAGATTCATATGCCAAGTGTTTCCCTCACAACGATGCCTTGGTGGTGACGGCGCATATCGAAAGCTATAAAGTGTCAAAAATCCTGGTGGATGGGGGTGTTGGCCCAGTGGCCTTCCACTCTAGTTTTGATGATGATTAACTCATGTAGTTATGTTTACTAATAATCTTGTGATATTTAGTTTCAGATCATTAACCAAGATATTAGTTGGTGATTAGCTTCAACAAGGAGTTTGGAAGCTTTCACATGGTGATTCCAGAGCCCGAGCAACAAGATCATACATAGCACTCGTTGGAGTCTAGCTCGGTGGATCACGGAGTTTTGGATCGAGTCGACTTGAAGATGGAGATCGTCAAGAAGACTTAGGTATCCTAGTTTAGTTTGTTTTAGATCCATTTGTAAAGATTAGATAGTGTGATATGCTCAAGTTCACAACACACACATTTTTCATGTTTTGGATTCGTTTTTTCGGTTTTTGGTTTAACCGATATTGGTTTTTATGAATAGTTAGATCAAAATAAGTTTAAATAGTTTTAATGTATATTAGATATGTTCTATATACATACATGCTTCATATCCTAGACAAACTTATTTTGATATGCCTATTCATGTGGTTTGGTGTTTTGTATTTTTAACAAAACATTATTTTGAAATTAAAGACAAAAACAATGATATGTATATGTTTAATGTATATTGGACCTATGTCCATATGCAACATGCTTTAAAATGCTTAAGTATCATGTTTTTGTATTTGGATAAGGTTTGGACAATTTTATTTGAAAAATCAAAGTTTGAAAAATACAGGTTTTGGTTTTCGGTAATTTTTTCATAACACAAAAATGGTTCAAAATGTTTGATATTTGTGTTGAAATTTTATCACATGTTTATATATCAATGTAAAATGATAAAACTATTTTTGTGGATTTTTAGAAGATTTATGGGATTTATTAGATTTATTTTAAACCCAGTTTTCTGACCCAGAACCCAGCCTGCCAGGCTCTGGCGGTCGACCGACCGGTCGACCGGACCCCAGAGTCGATCGACCGGCGGTCGACCGACGTGCACAAGCCTGTGCATGCGGTCGACCGACGTGCACAAGCCTGTGCACATTGGCCAGGCACTTGGGCCGGTCGACCGAGCGGTCGACCGGGCCAGAGAGCTTTGCTCTCTGGTTTTGGGCGGTCGACCGGGCGGTCGACCGGTTTCTTCCTACGGTCAAAAATATGACCGTTGGCGATCGACCGGCCGGTCGACCGCCAGCCGCCAGGACTGACAAACAGTCCCAACGGCTAGTTTTTTGCAGAGGGCTATTTAAGCCTCATTTTTCTTGGGATTTTACCAAGATTTTTAGAGCTAAAAATTCCTACTCTCTAGTGTTTATTCCAGCAAGTTTTCAAAAGGTTTTTTGTGCTTAAAGAGTTCATCTCTATTTGTTTCAAAAGAGGTTTGGAAAATTCAAGAAAAAGAAAAGCTTTGGGATTGGTTTTTGATCTTCATTGTATTCTATCCTAGTTATTTTCCCAATAGTTTTATTTGAGTTTTTGATTTCCAAACACTTATTTTCAACTTGAGCTATATCACTCTATCCTATTCTATAGGATCATTTATTTTGTGGGAAAAAGAAATTGTTTGTGGTTGTGTATACCACTTTGTTGTACCCTCCCTTTCTTGTTGTATCCCTCTTTGGTAGAGGTTGATTGGAGTGGTGATTTGCTCCCTCTTTGGTAGAGGTTGAGTTTGTGGTGTGCTCCCTCTTTGGTAGAGGTTGAGGTTGTGGTTTACTTCCTCTTGGTGAGGTGGAGTTGGTTTGTGTTTGTATCCCTTTTCGGTAGAGGTGGATTGTGCTTGTATCCCTCTCGGTGAGGTGGATTTGGTAGTATTGGTGGAGTTCGGTACTCCGGTCTTCGGTAGACCATTTGATTGCCTCGGTGGAGGTTGTATTGGTTGAGAGAGGAGTTCGGTACTCCCGGTTGTAATTGCAAAATCCTCGGTGGAGGTTCCCTCGATGGGAGTCCTAGGTGGACAAGTTAGTGGATTAGAAATCCTTCTCAGTGAAGGCGGGGACGTAGAGCTCGGTGCTCGAACCTCGAAACACATCTTATTGTTTGCGTTTGATCCATTGACTCTTAACTCTCTCTCTTTTTACTTTGTGTTGTGCATTGCATCATTCATATTGCCATTTCATTTATATGCTTGTGTTGTGCCTTGCATTGATTCATATTGCCTATATCTATATGCTTGGTTGTGTTTGCTTGTGTGCCTCACTTGTGCTTAACCACGAGAGCTTCATATAGCGCCTCAACTCTTATTCAGAGGAAGAGGAGTTAGTCCAGAGCCCTTCACGGGAAATTCGGCTACACTCGTTGGTTGCACTAAGTGTAGTTGCAAATTAGTTTTAATTTTCGCATTTAGTTCATTAGATTAGCGGTACACCTATTCACCCCCCTCTAGGTGTACTTACAATTGGTATCAGAGCCTACGCTCCTGATATTTGATTTAACCACCTAGGAGTGAGATCTTGGTTTGCTAATCTTTCATTTGCACTTGCACATTATTTGTTTGCACACACTCATGGCTTGCTTGTCACCTCCCATGTTCGATGTTTCCAACAATGACACATAGAAATTTAGGATGTTCATGTATTTGAAAACCTTAGGCTTGCATGTTTTTCTTGCCGCTACCAAGAAATGCTATCTTGGTAACCGCAATCATATAGGGGCCAATACAAAAGCCCTTGAGGCTATTAGAAGCACGCTAAACAAAGATTATCTTATGCTTGTTTCTAACTATGATTCCGCCTTTGCAGTGTAGAACATGTTGACCACCTGCAAGCTTCAATTGCCAATTCAACCGGAGGAGGAATCTAGCGGAGAATCCGAGTCACAATGCTTCATGGTCCAAGGGAATGACTCCCTTGAGGTACATTCGGATACTAAACTAGATAGTGCTAGCTCTTCATTTAATAATCATGATAGTATGGATGTCGATGCTTTAAATGAAGAGTTATCTATTGTTTGTGAGAACCTCCTTGAAAAATATAAAGTTTTGAAAAAAAAACTTGTAAGTTAAATAAAGAAAAAGAGGATTTGTTTTCAAAACTTGAATTGGTTTTGCAAGATAAAATGGAGATTTCTAATGAAAGGGATTCATTAAAATCTAGACTTGATCATGCCCTAAAAGAAAATGAACTTTTAAAATCTAAAAATGATTGTGAAATTATTTTGAAGAAAAATGAAAAATTGTCTTCAAAAGTTGACTTTGTTTTAAAAGAAAATGATTCTTTAAAAATGAAAATTGCTTCCATTTCAAAGGATTTAGAAGTTTGTTTAAAGAAAAATGAATCTTTAAAAAATAATATGGATTCGCATGTTTGCCATGCTAGGATAGCTTCACCTAGCTCACATATTGCATGCCACACTTCTTCTTTAATTGAAAATGCTGAGAATCGACCCCAAAGTCATCTGTCACAAGCTCCCATAAGGGCAGACGCTAAGCCAGTGAAGCAAAAGCCTAGGAGAATGAACGAAGAAAGGAGTTGCGCTATCAGCAACGAAGTCGATTGCCTACTCCAGGCTGGCTTCATCCGAGAAACATTCTACCCTGACTTGCTTTCTAACCCCGTCCTCGTAAAGAAAAAAGGGGTAGTGGAGAGTCTGTGTCGACTTTACAAATCTCAATGAAGCATGTCCAAAGGATAGATATCTCCTCCCAAGGATCGATCAACTCGTAGAACCCACGACTGACCACGAACTCGTTAGCTACATGAATGCCTATTCCGGCTCTAATCAGATCAAAATGCACCCGCCAGATGAAGATATGACAGCCTTCACCACGGGTTGGGGAGTTTAATACTATAGAGTGATGCCCTTCGGACTCAAGAATGCAGGGGTCACCTTCCAGCGGATGGTAAACAAGGTCTTCAAGGATCTCATCGGGAACATCATGGAGGTGTATGTGGATGATATGTTGGTAAAAAGTGTGCAGCGCACAAATTACCTCCAACATTTGAGCAAAGCCTTCGATCTCCTTAGGCAATACGAGGTGAAGCTCAACCCTGCGAATTGCACATTTGGAGTAGCCTCTAAAAAGTTCCTTGGGTTTCTGGTCACCCAATGGGCCATTGAGGCCGATCTTGACCAGATATCAGCAATTCTGAACATGAGATCACCCGCCTGTGCGAAGGAGGTCCAAATGTTGAATGGACGTCTTGCTGCTCTCAATCAATTCATCAGCCGATCCACAGACAAATGCAAGTTGTTCTTTCTAGCCTTGAAGAAAAATGGAGTGAACTTTTGCTGGAGCGAGGAATGTGAAACGGCTTTCCAGGAGTTGAGGAGATACCTGATCTTGCCCCCTCGCTATTGAAACCCACCCGGGTGAGACGTTGTATCTCTACCTTGCTGTTTTGGAGTTAGCAGTGAGTCGAGCCCTGGTTCGAGAGGAAGAAGGCGTCCAAAAACTAGTGTACTACGTCAATCATGCCATGAACAACCCTCAGACGAGATATCAAAGGATGGAGAAGCCAGTTTTTGCTCTCTTTATCATCTCGAGAAAGCTCAAACACTACTTCCAAACCTTCCAGATCACAGTCCTTAGTAAGCACCCCTTAAGGATAATTGTGGAAAATCCAGAGGCAACTAGAAGGATATCAAAATGGGCCTTGGAGCTCAGGTCTTACAGGCTCAAATACGGGCTGAGAACATCAATCAAAGGCCAGAAGAATCAATTAGATAATATGGGATATCAGAAGAATCAAGACAACGCGCTCCAGGATCTGGCTCTACGGTCAGAGCCAGGCCGTAGATCGCGGCACAGTTAGATCTGTTGCGGGAGCGTTTGCTAGCCTATCTTCGTACTCTTCTCCCCAGTTCATTTTGCCTACAAATAATGCACAATTCCGGACGTACAAATGTACACAAGCAGAGAGCTAGGATTATGGGTTTTTATTCTAGTTTAACTTAGAATTTTTGTTTTTCTTCTTATGTAATTTTCTATTTTTATGTAATTGAGATTAGAGAGAGATTCACGAGTAAAAGAGAGAAAGTGTTTTCAAGGGTGACACTTGATGTAAGTTCTTCCTTTTTCTTATTGTTCCTTTATTTAATCAAAGTTACATTTTTTGTTATTTCTCTTTGTTATTTCTCTTTTTGTTTTTGTTGTTTACTTTCTTTTTCTTGAGTGCTATCCATGTGAATATATAGCATCAGAATTGCCTTATTATTGCGAGTGCCACCGATAGCTCATGATGATGGATTCCTTCTTTTAATATCTGTATTGTTTCATGCTTGCTCCTCAAATTTTTGATGATGTAATGTTGATGGGAAGTTGATTCGATCTTATGGGTTATGTGCTGATCGCTTTCAATTTAAGGTAAACTTTCGTCGATGATCAGAGCTAAGTACTCAACCAAAAGAGATAAGTATACTTTTATTTCCATTCTCTCTTTTAGCTTCTTAGTTTAAAAATGATTTTAAAAACCAATATCTTATTCTTCTCTTTTTTTTATTTTCACTTCTTTTCTAATTTAACTCAGTTTCATTTTCCTTTCTTTTTGCAATAAAAGAAACTCTTAACTGGTTTTAGTGGTTTAAAAAGAATACTGAAACGCTTGCATCATTTTCCCTCCTTGTGGATCACGACCCGCATACCCACTTGCTATAGAGGTAGTATTGAGGAATCTTAGCACATCTTAAGCTTAATTTCTAAACTTTGTTTTTCTGTGTAGGTTTCACCTCGATCAAATTTTGGCGTCGTTGCTGGGGATGGATGGTATTTTTTTAATTTACTAATGGTTAACTCTTTCTTCTTTATTTTTGTGTGCGGGGGCTGATTTTAGAATTCTAAAAGGTAAAGTGGACATATTGCTACTATGTAACTCTGCCTAAGAAGGCAAAGCACCAGAGCCCTCCATTTTGCCGCGGAAACGCAGCGAAAGCCTTGTTTGCATGGCAAAGGAGGTGGACTACTAACTTGGTTTCTTACAGGTGCTTTCACACAGCAAAATATAGTTTCTTCATCTATTAGATTTTCTTATTAATTTGTTTTGCACACTGTATTTAACGAAAAGTAACATGATTATTTGTAAATCTTAAAAAATGGTTTGACTTTGCGTCTAGGCATTTGTTTAATTGATTTCATTTTCATTACTGTTGAAGAGTGCTAGAGTAAAGGTACGTGTGCATATCATTTTGTATAGGGAACACTTTTGAGTGGCTTATATTGCTTGAATATTACTCTTTTGCTAAATATTTGTACACTTGTACTAAAATGATTAAGGGCTAAACCGAAAACAACATAAGGTGGGGGAGTCATTACTTTTCCTTAGTCCGAAAATCATTTCCTCACTTACTAACCCAACCCTAACTTAAAATTGAATAGACGTAAGCCCTACGGATATCTCGGACTCAATGAGAGATTGACCTCGGGAGAAAGTTGTTAAAGTTTGACGCTAGTCAAATTGGTGTCTAATATTGGGGATTAAGAGGCAAGATCCTCGAAAACCAGTGATTAAGCGTAATTAAGGTTTGTTGCTCTGAACGGATACCTCCCACTGAGTTTTGCCCATACCTGGCCAATTAACCTGTGATCAGACTGCTGCAATATATCTCTCCTGGACAGTCAACCAGTTAAGAGTCATTTAGGTCTAAGGTCTACCCTAATATAGGCTAGATTTTTCTTTTAGTTTGTTTATTCTTTGTTTGTTTTTGTCATTTTTTGTGTGAAATGGACTATAACCATAATTTTTTCAACTTTAGTATCAATCCATATTTCACCCCGACCTCTTTTGACTCGGATATCACCAATCCGGTATTGTATAATTTTAACCAACAAAGTATGTCGGATTGATTTTATCTGACTCACACTCCCTAACCCCAGTATTATGAACACTATTGAAACAATCATCTCCACTCTTCACCGAGTCAGTGGGGATACACATACTCCGAGTCATATTATCAACTATCCTTCTAATATTCAGCTTCCTATACTCCTTGTCTAGATCAATCCATAGAAGAAAAATATGAGTTGACTAAGAGTTTAGAAGCTTTGCTTCAGTCTGAAAATCAATTATAAAATATGATGGACTCACAATTCCCACAAAATCTATAAATCCAAAATCCATATTCCATTTTCTAGGTCTCACCACAACAAGAAGAAGAATCGATTGACTTGAAAAGTAGTATAAAAGCCATGATTCAGATCCAAATGATTTCAAGCAATCTATCAATAGGGAAGAGTTAGATCAGTTATGCAACTCAATAATTGATAGGAATAAGGAAAATCTACATAACACATTATTGACCATCCCCGAATTCTCTAGTCATATTGATAGGAACCAAGAATCATGGTGTTTTGGAGACTTTAACTAAGATTCAATTTCACCACAACACCTTGAACTTGACCAATTCAAAACCATTGACAAATTGGCAAGTTTTCACTTTAAGAAAATTAAACTTGAAAGTGAATGTGACCCCGATCCCTAACTTTGTGATTCAGTTTCAAATTTCACATCTATGTTCACTCTGGTATCTTTACCCGATTTGGACTACATTCCCGAGCCAATGTTGATTCTCGCACCTATAAATCTTGATGTGAACCACCTATTTTGGAGAGTCACATTCCATCAAATGGAGACCTGATAAAGCAACGTGATGCGCTCCAGAATCATCTTCTTAATCGAGAAGAAGGGATACTCCGGCAACAGAGGTTAAATATCCTTTCAAGCCTAAGCCGACTAGATGGGGCAATTCTTCAGAACAGGTGCGAGGCAACAAACAATATTCTTTCAAAGATGAGCACGTTGTCTCCCTGTTTAAGTTGCTCTACAAGAGCAACAAGCTCAAGCTGTCAGAGACAAGGCGTCCTGAAGAGGTGGGCAAGACAGATGATCCTAAGTACTGCTTGTATCAAAGGATGCTCGGACACCCTCACGAAGAGCTGCTACATCATCAAGGATGTCTAGGTTCTAATTGATGCGGATGTGCTCAAATCCGCCTAGAGCAGAAGAAGGTGACCGCTAATATGACATCCTCGGTTTCTCTTCAATTTGGCAAGGATCTCCTGTTAGTGCCAACCGAAGTGGTTCTCATCCCGAAAGGTGAACTAAAGGTAATCAAGGTAATCAATACTGATCCCCACAATAAGAAGAATAAAGGCCTAGTTTTCGTCCCAACTCCTCAAGAAGAGAGCTTTTTTTACCCATGCATCAAATGACATCTTTATTCTACGACTAATATAAAAAAAAATTTTGTAACCACTTAATGCATGTGTAAAAAAGTTCTGAATCGTCTGAATTTTCATTGATAACCTAATTAGAGTATATAAATCAAGATGAACGATTCAGATCATACATGAAGTAGCCGGTCGGGGAGTTCGCATGAAGTTCCAGTGAGAATCAGCTCTCACCGGAATAAAACGGGCCCCAGTGTGATCCTATCCAGTTTGCGCCTAGGCTAGTCGCAGTTATTTATTTATTAGTAGGGCAATGTATTAAAATCCGGATCTATTCTCATTAATTTTCCGGTTGGAGAAAACACAGACAAAATCAGTCAAACCTGAACCATACTTATGAATAGAGTAGCACTGTAAGTTGAGTATATAATTATACACTCACACACGCTAAACAACAGCAAGTGTTAGTAAACAATAAATAGAATTTGCTATGAGCGGAAAATACACACATATGGAATGATGAGTCCTGATCAAATGTCTATGATTAACAAAACGCGAACAAAATATGAAATATGTTTTCCGAATTATTTTTTGTAGTTTATTTGTACTTAAAGAAAGAAAGATCTCCTGCGTTAAAGATCTACTGATCTGCATTGTGTGGCGTGCCTTTTATTTCTAATTAGCACGTTTCCAGATTGTGAACAAAGCTCATTTCGAAGAGGAGATGCAAGCATCGTTCCATTGACCAGCCACCAAACACAACGCCCAAAAGAGCACGCATAATACACCGCCCTGTATGTTTGTCACTGCACCAAAACCAAACAATCTGATGCAGCTTTAAACAACTAAACAAATAAATTGAATAAACTGAACAGCTAGACAGCAGGGGCGTCCAAGAAAGCATCTGTGTATGGGGGCGCACATCCTCCATTAGAGCGCTCAAACTAGGAGAATTCCAGCTCAGAAGACTGTTCAAATTTTGACTTTAACGTAGACTGAGTTAGAAGAAAGGTGCTTCAGTATATAGCAGTAAACTATACTATATCCACCCTCTAATTACAACAAAAATCCCAAAACAAACCAAACATTCATGTCAAGGCCACACTGCCCACATCATGCTGCACAACAAAAAAAAAAAAAAAATACTGCATCAGTGACTTGCCAGGGTGGCCCCTCCAGTCAGCATTTCTATTCACAAGGTCTCTCCTCCCATCACTGTAACAAGGATCGGAGGAGTTCCTTCAAGCAACCTTTCCTCTAAAAAACAGCAACTACATCATTCGTAAATTATCTGCCAAAAAACAAAAATCATCATGCCTTGCTCTTTTCCTATCTAACAGGCCTTCACCATCCTATCCCTCACAGTCCACCTTATCCATCCCATCCTTAGTAGTTGTAGCCGCCAACAGGACTCCGACTCCTGCTCCTGTTACCACCACTACACCACATGCCACCCTGTCCATTGTTGGGTCTTGAGCTAAAATTAGTCACTCCACCTCCAGCCGCTGCGACCATCATTTTTTCATGACTCCACACCGGACCTTCATCAGACCTGCACATCCCATAAAACATTCACTGGACCTTCCTATAGATAATATTAGATTCTGGTCGTGTGCAAATACACATTAAACAAAAGTTAATTGTAATGTAAAATTTTACTTATTCAATGCAATTTTGATTAAAAAAGATGGCCTATATATAGCACATAGTTGTTAAATAAGAAACAGGTGGGCCTTTAAGGTAATAATCCATTTCAAGTAGAGAGACAATAATATAGGTGTGTTCTGTATAAATATTGTAATAGCAATTTTAAATTTTAAGTAAATAAAAGAAATAAGGCAGCTGAGTGGTGTTTCTGAGTACCTTGCACAACCGGACTTGTAGTCGCCGTACCCACCACGACCATGACCGTCCTGTGGACCCGAATATGACGGTGCACTGTAGCCATCGCGACCATATCTCGAGCCACCATAGTCATCATGAGTACCGGAGCCCGAGGACCAGAGGCGAGACTTGCCACCATACCCGCCACCATACCCACTGTGTGATACCATGTCACGTAACTCCGAAGGAACACGCTGGCTAGCCCCTTCCAGAATTTTGACAAGATCTGATGCATACTTTAAATCCTGATCACAAAGAAAAGTGTAAGCTACTCCCGTGGCCCCTGCCCTGCCTGTCCTCCCTATCCTGTGGACATAGTCTTCTACTCCTGTTGGGAAGTCATAATTGATCACGACCCTGTAGCAAAAAGGATGGAAATGTTGGTATTACAATATCTATAAAAAATCACAATGCTCAATTAATCACTGAACGGGAACCAAATGCATACATTTCCAAATCATCATTCAAGAAAACAAGTTTCTTACACAGCAAGCAAAGATTCGGACCTCAAGAGGTAGCCCAGATGATCAAATAATTGGTCTTACATATTTGCATTACTCTTACCGGTTTTAAAGTCTAAACTTACAACTAGTGAAGAAATAAATTGCAGTGGTTTCACCTGATGTCTTTTATGTCCAGGCCTCGTGCTGCCACATCAGTAGCCACAAGTACAGGAGAAGTTCCACTGCAGAATTGGGCCAGAATCGAGTCCCTTTCACCCTGTGATTTGTCGCCATGAATTGCAGCAGCACCAAACTGATGAGTGAGCGTTCTAGCTAGCTGATCGCACATCCTCTTAGTGGCACAAAATACTATTATCTTGGAGCCTGGTTCTTGGGATCGGAGGATATGCTCCAATCGCCTTTGTTTCTCCATTGGTTTAATTACTTCAACATACTGCAACAAGAACCACAAAAGAAATCTCGTTATTCAGGTTTTCTATTCAAATAAGAAAATGTACCAAAGATCAAAGTACAGTAACTACGGTATGAAGAATAATTAAACGTTTCTTCCTCAAATGCACCTGGGTGATGGATTTATTTGCAACAAGCTCATCAATATTGCCTATGTTAACCCGAACAGGTTTAACAAGCAAGTCTGCAGCAATTTTTCTAACTTCCTTTGGCCATGTAGCAGTAAACATAAGAGTTTGGCGACTAGGTGGTATCTGATTCACAATTTTTCTTATCTGTGGCTCGAAACCCATGTCAAGCATACGGTCGGCCTCATCGAGCACCATGTAGGACACTTGATGGAGGCTCACTCTTCTCATCTCTAAAATGTCATTCAACCGCCCTGGAGTTGCAATCACCACATCTGCTCCTCGGTCTAAATCTCTCAGCTGAGGACCTTTGGGTGCACCTCCATATAAGCACTAGAAATACAAAACTCTTGAAAATTTATTGATGGAAAGATACATGGATAATGCAGTAACCTCAATGGTATCATTCATGAAAAGGCGTTAGGTTCACATGAATCATATGAACATTTGAATAGTAACAACTATTAAACAATTTATGAAACAATACAAAGTTTATCCTTGTGTGTTTGGACAGGTGACAACAAGTGTTTCTGAGTATACTAGCACATGGCCATTTAGGTGGTCGTATTAACAGAAATGGAGGCTAATATAACTTGAAATTAGACTGTTTATAATACTCAAATTAACTCTATAGAACTATACAAGAAAAATAAAATGGGACAACTAATTGGAAGTAGAAATGTATAAAACAAGAATGTCTGTTACGTATATCAATAAGCAGAGGAGAAGTAGTTGCATAAACAGAAGTAAGCCACGGATAGAGCCAACAAACCACAGATGAAATTAGAGATGATCTGCCAAACTTCTCCGCTTCATCATGTATCTGTGTTGCCAGCTCCCTTGTTGGTGACAAAACCAACACCCTTGGACCCATCTTAGAATCATTCTGGAGGCGCTTAAGATGAATGAACCCAGGGATCAGATAGCCCAATGTTTTCCCTGACCCTGTCTTTGCAACAGCCACAATATCACGATTCTTCAAAGCAATAGGCCATGATTGAGCCTGGATTGGAGTCGGTGCAGAGAAGCCTGCACGTAGTACCTGAAAAGGCAGGAAAAAAATTCCATGAGGATAAGCAATAAAAGAGCTAAATATTCATCTTGCAAGAATAAAGAAGAGGACAAAGGCTACGCCTGAAGAGTATGATATGGATGGCTGTCTGAAATAGCCTTCTTTCAATACAGGCCAAGCAGGCTGAACCAGAAAAACAGCAAGTAGGTTGCAGATTTGATGACTTAAGAAGCCTTTCTAAGCCAGTAAAGGCATTTCACATTAAAAGTGAGTATAAGCCTCCATAAAGCAGGCACCAAAATGCATCACAAGGAATAGCAAAGGGCTCCGCAATGTAGCTCCAATTATATGTAAGTAAATATTGAAGGAGAAGTTAATGAGAACTGAAATGAATTTCACAATTGAGCAACAGGCAAATGAAAAGTACACACATACTATTTAAGGTGTACATGTAATGTAATCCACACTGATTAAAGAACAAAGGGGAAAAAATCTGATTGGAAATACCTCTGTGAGAATTTCTGATGGAAAACCTGTCGACTCAAATGTTGTGAATGGATGTGGCACATCTTCCTGGACAAGTGAGGAAGATGAAGCATGTTAGTGGTTATCAAAAGGGGAAATAAAGGACAAAATGAATAAAAGACAAGAGTGTTACCCAACAAAGAAAATAAACATTAAAAGAAGGCAATCAACAATGTCTGCTGCAAATTCATTTGGCAAGTAGATATCTTGTTGTCAACATTATATTCTCTGCTATATAGACAATTGCAAGAGCACATTGTATGGAAAAACTAAAAGAATATAACCAACCATATCTTCCTCAAGGTTGAAATAACTAGTCAACCATGTGTACTATGATCACAGAATGTGTACAAATGCATAAAATAAATATGTCTCACCAGAAGGAATATGCATAGCAGAACCACTGGAAGAAATATGCATGACAGAATCACACAAAGATGACCATCACCCATCCAATCTGCTTTCATGAGAATAAGATGGCTATGAAGCATGATTAAGAGTCACCACAGACAGTTTCATAAAATAACTAAAAATCTCTCTAGCCAGTTGTCAACCAGATTTTAACATCCGTGAGCTGAGGCCACAATTCTGCTAATGTGGCTATGGGCAGGAGAGAGCCTTGTGATACATGCAACGTAGAAGTAAGCCCAGGAGGCAGACCTATCATACTGATCATAGGTTAAAATAACCAAGACGGATATCAAGCACGAGCCAGAAAAAATTATTGCATACTGTAGGATTAAAAGTCTGGGCTGGGTGCAAATAGAAGAACTCTAACCAGTTTGGCAAATGACAACTAGAGTGAGCATATGGCATGATAAGTAGCCCTCACCCCTCCATTAGAAAGAAGAAATCTGATGGTCCTGAAAACCTCTCAGCAACAATCATCAGGATGGCAATGAATACTTCAAAAGGATTCAATGTCACAACAGTATGAAGTACTTATAAAATTGTGTAAAATGGTGCAGCATCAAGATAAACTAATATTAGACATTGGAGCAACACAAATCCAAATGTACATTCATATCCATATGCAATGTGCTACAATATCAACTTCCGAACAAAGAAAATAAATCACAAAAAGGAAACAAGAAAGAGCTGAAATTCAATTTTTCATAGGATTACTGAAGCTGTCATATTAAAAATCGTGACTAAACCATGAAACCAAAATACATAGAAAGCAAAAGTAAAGATCTTTGTGCATCCTTCACCTGGGTGACATATTAACAATATTCATGCCTCTGTCAACCGCATTCCCGCCAAACATATTGTTTGATGATGACACCACACGAGAAAAACCCAAAAATATATGGGCTAAAGATTTCAAGAATAAGTTGGGTGTGCACGGTCATATACTATTTGCAATTCATATGTTCCATAAGATACTCCTGTAATTGTGATATATTAAAAAAGATCATTTTTGTAGCTTACTTTACCAGTAGAGATACTCCTTATTCAAGTGCATTATATGTCACTAACTCTTAACAGCCACAATTCTGCGGACCTTCAGCCCGTCCCAGAGGTAAAACTACGTAGCTCCATGTACAATGTTCTATGTCATGAGATCAAGATAAAAACCAGGAATACAAACAAGCACAGTAATGATCTTGACAGAAAAGATAATGGTGATAATGAGTAAGGAAGGATTGGAAATACATACAGTAACAATAATTTCATGTTGGCAGCGATAAGTTTCTGCAGATGAGCGGCTTCCGATATCTGATAACCCATGCTCTCGTGCAGGCTCCATTGAGATTGGTGCACCAGGTCCCGCATGATTCATGCTATAACCATAAGCTTTCTGTCCAACTTTTGCTGAATCATCCTGAAATTGCATACCAGCCAACAAGAATGGACTTATGAAATTTTGTGACTGCATTATGTATAGTAGTATAACAGAAAATGAAATTGGTGCACCACGTCCCGCATCATTCATGCTATAACCATAACATTTCTGTCCAACTTTTTCTGAATCATCCTGAAATTGCATGCCAGCCAACAAGAATGGACTTATGAAATTTTGTGACCGCATTATGTATAGGAGTATAACAGAAAATGAAAATGACTCTGGAAAGCAGTAATGTAGATATTCCTCTTAGTCTCAAAGTTAGATAACTAAAGCCCGGTTAAGGGAGAGAATCATCACCATTACCATTGAAGCCTCTCTGTTTCTTTTCTTTTTGAATCAACTATACAAGCATGCCATCTGATGCTCTCTATTATGAGTTGGAACATCTTGATCAAGAGAGGGTTTATGCAGTTGAGTTTGCGCACATGCAACCAATAAACAACAATCCTTAACAAACTTCTTAAGAATATGGATACAGAAGCATCCTTGTCAAAATGGTGCAAGAAGCTAGGCAGTCAGACTTGCTTGTGTGGCTAAGAGAAATTACCAAGGGCCTGATTGTTTGCCAGCATGAGAGTGTTCCTCTTTTTTTGCTGATTGTATGGCTTTGAATGTGCGTTTGTTCCTCCAAGCTGGCTACTGACCTGGCTCCTATATGGAGGATGAGGAAAAGGTTCCTCTCAAATTTGTGGTGGATGAGGGCAAGATCACGAGGATCGAGGCGTTAAAAGAGAGAGGAGAGAGGGGGGGGGGTTGGGGGGGGGGGGGGGGGGGGGGGGGGGGGGGGGGGAATTTTTTTATTTTTTTATTTTTTTCCTTCTTCCTGCCTACCCGTCCCGTCTTACCAAGCCCAATCACCTGCGGCGGAAGAGGGAAAGAACCTCCTCCGCCGTTCATTTTCTCTTCCCCTCCTTCATCCTCTCTTCCTCTCTCATCCGGTACCCAATCAAGCCCTAATTGTAGGAAGACAATGTAGCCCTCAAACATCTAATTTAAGATATCCATTTTTGAAGGGGAAAAATATTCTAAAGTTCAATATTTACTTATTTAGGGCTTTTTTTTTTCCAATCTTTTAGCGATTGATCTGGGATGGGAAATGACAATGCATGTAGATGTTGAGGATACTAACAATGTTATGTTTACTCTAAAAAAAAAAAAAACAATGTTATGTTGCAAGAGACGGAAAGTTTGAATGAATACCTGATGAGGGATCCGAGAGTCCTTCTCCTCATTCTGAATGTGAGTGTGACGGTGGTCCTCTTCGTCCTCCAGGGATGATGGTTTAGGTATAGATTTCAATTCAGATTCAGGATCAACAGCAGCAGACTGAGATTTGGGACAGAAACAGGATAAGGCTTCTGGTATTGAGTGACATTGGTCTCAGGGTTCCAGAATAGAGATAGCCAGTGTTGTCATCCACCAAAGCCCTCCAAGGCTTTGGGAGAGACGGATCCTCTGGAGCGTAACGAGGACCCTTGGACGCTGCCATCTTTTCACTCGAACAACAAACCCTAGAAACGTAAAACAAACAAACAACCCTAGAAACGAAAATGAGAAGATGAAGGAGAGGCTCGCTGTGGCCGATCAGTGAAAGAGAGCTCCAAAGGTCTCTCTCTCTCTCTCTCTCTCTCTCTCACTCACTCACTCACTCACTCATAGAGCTGCCAAGTGGGCCGGGCCGGGAACCCGCCCGGGCCTGACCCGGCCCGGGTTTGTTGACACATTAAAAAAAATAAACTCTCATACAACTTTTCAATTGGTAAGAACGATGTCCAACTTGTAAACATCTACAAAAGATAAGTCGCAGACAAGCTGATAACGAATTCAACACATCCTAAGGGATAAAGCAGAAGCTCAGGCCCCGCTGATTCAGTGAAGCAGATAGCAAGCCAAATACTTCTTTTTGAGGTTGAGTCAGCTAGATACTCAGCCTCGCGAGCCCAAGGTGCTAGCCTCACTCTAGAGGCTAAATTATCTTTTTTCGCCTTGAAGCCCTTCAAAGCTCAGTAACGAGCGAAGTGCTAGCTTCGCCTGAAGCTCAACATAGCCGCAAAGGGCTAATTTTCTATCTTCGCCAAAGCCGTGACAGCGTTGATTAAGAGCTTTTAGCCCCGCGTGTGGAGCTAAACCTAACCCCGTGCGAGGCTACATCCAGCCTCGCACAAGGTTTTCTACGTCTCTACGAGAGGGCTAGCCAGGTCAAACTTTTGACCTAGTATTTAGTGGGCTAACCCTACTACGTTAGTGGGGCGAATGCCACTTTAAGTGGACGGTTACACCCGCCTATTTTGCCCCACGTTCAGTGGAACGGCCGGGTCAATAGATCATTTTTAGGCTCGCGCGAGCCTGTCTAGCCTCGCATGTTGTTCACATTTAGCTTAGCGCGAGCGTTATAACCTCGCGCGAAAATCAAACAGGCTTCGGCGCGAGGCTAGCTGACTGTTATCAGTCATGGTTGAATTCTAGGACGGTTACACCCTTCCAGAGCCTATAAATAGCTCATCTGAGAATGAACTCAAGAGAGGGAAAAATTCAAGAGAGGCAGGCAATCGAAGAGAGAGCAGAACAGGAGAGGCAGGAAGGCATCGAGAGAGCTAACAAGGCTAACTTTTCTTTGTTTCCCAGAAGCTCCAGAGAATTACTTCTCTAAGTCCAATGTCGTGATACTTTAAAATCTTCCTTTTTCTAAGAATCTCTAGAACCAGGCGAGAAGGAATTCCCAGCAGTAGCATTCGAAGATCGATCAGTCGCATCGTCAACAGCACAAAGTGGCAGCGCGCTGATCAGACTCCCACCGGCACATTTTCCCAGAAATCTCAGAGAAGATATACTTGTAATTTTTTCTTTTAATTACTTGTAATCTTCTCCTTGATATTTTGTAAGTTTTCCCTTATTGACTTTCAATGAAAAACAAGATGGCGACTCCGCTGGGGACATTATTCTCCACTGCTGAGAATCAGGTGTCGCAATGCGACGATCAGACCCTTGAATCTATTGCTGAAACATTGGTCATTAATTTTGACCAAGAGAAGTTCGAACAACTTCTCACTGGGGGTAGCAAAAATCCCCTACGTGTGCGCAAGCACAGGAAGGTCAGTGTAGCTAGTGTTCCCTTGGCTACGTCTGAGAAGTAAGTCTCTCATGAGACTACTGAGGTTCTCCATGAACCTAATTCTTCCTCATGCGAGGCTAACTACGCTCTACGCGAGCCTATCACAGTCCTAGTTGGGACTAAGTTAGCCTCGCGCTAGCGTGTTAGCCTTGCGCGCCAGCCTACAAGGGTGCCGTGCGAACTTAAAATAGCCTCTGTCAAGGCTATATGGATTGCAAAGTCTATCCTTGCCTCTCTCGAATCAGCTTCCCATGAAGCTAAGAAAGTCTTGGATTACAAGACTCCCCTTGCTCCTCAGCTTCGCCTATCCTGCGAGGCTAAAGCACTCTATGCTTACAACGAGACTACTGCAGCCCCGCTTGTCTTAATAATACTGTTGGGCGATGTTAAACCTGCCGCATGCGAGGCTAAAAACCAGAGCACCTATGTGTGCTAACAACGTCGATGATCTAGCGTCACTCTCAGCACCAAGTGCTAAAATACTCTGTCGCAAGGCTAGAGGTAAAGTATGACTGAGTGCTAACAGTGAGGTTCTTCTAACCTCGCTTACAGGAAGAACTCTACACGGCAGAGCTAAGTTCGCCTCTAAGGGTAGAACTAGAATAGTAGCCTCGCCTTGCGAAGCTACCCCCTCAAGCAAAGCTACCTTAGCCTCGTCTATGGTCAAAAGGAAAGCCTTTAAGGGTAGGCCCAAGGCTTCTCAGCCCAACAGGGCTAACTTCCAGTCTCCTCGGGTCTCTGTGATGGATAAGTTGGGTCCAGTTAACGCAGATTTGAGAAATTATCTGAGCACAAAGCGAAAGTTTTGCTCGGAGGAACCCGCTCACATCTCGTTGTCGCAGTGCGGACAAACAAGGTGTTAACTTGTGATGGTGCACTCCGTCCATTGTTGCCTATGAAAGGTCCAAAAAATCGCTACTCCAAGTCATCGATCGGTATTCGATCGAATTTCAGCGCAGACTGCTCAGAAGGCCAAGTCCCGAAAAAAGAAGGCAACAAAGGTGATCTATCTTGCAGCCGCTTCTGTTAACATGATAAGCAGAGGGAGGGATCTTTTTCGGTCCCGAAGACATAGACGAAGAACTTTCACTCCTCCAGCCAGCTCTCCGGGCTCCGATTATAGCCCCAGCTTGAGTTAGGTTCTGGTGAACCAAGAGGGTGCCTTCCAAGGTACTCGCTCTAGGGTAGCAATACCCTATGATTATGGAAAACCTTCTTCGTCAACTGGAGCCGTGTCGCCTACACTATTGAGAAATCTTTTCTAATGGTCGGATGATGAGGAAGAAGCCAGCGGATATGCCTCTTCTGCCACAATCAGCTCGATGCAGAAGAGTTTTGTGTCTGCTAACATGACCGACAACATGATGATGACTTCTGTCGGCGGATGGAGCAGACTTTCAGGGCTCAGCAAGAAGCCTTGAATAACATCCAGAAGATGCTCGCTCAGTTCTTGACTAACCGGAATACTAATGACACTGGCAGCAATCATAATGATGATGAGCGTCCTAAGACTGAGAAGTCGAAGGAAAGCTCCTCAATTGATGCCGAAGTTATTAAAGGCAACCAGGCTCACATTGCTTCCCTAACCCAGAGGGATGAACTGAAGAAGGTGGGGATGACTCGTCCTTACCCTCTGGAGTGGGATTCGGTACCATACCCATCAAAGTTCAAGTCACCTACGTTGCACACATACGATGGAAAGGGCTCGCCCAACCAACAAATCTATTACTTCCAGTCTCAAACCGGTAACGTGATAGATAATGGCAAGACTGTTCATCGGCACCTTTAAGGGAGTAGCCTTTGACTGGTTTAGGAGCCTGCATAGCGGCTCTATCAATTCTTGGATTGACCTAGAAACCTGATTTCTCTTTTGATTTTACAAAAATGATACAAAGTGATTATGAACAAGCTCCTCTCAACAGTCCAGAAAGGAAGAGAATATGTGTGGGAATACATTGAGAGGTTCTGTAACCTTTCACTTATGTGCCCTGCAGGCATGCCGTTATCCATGTTACTTCAGATATGTCGGCATAACTTTTTGGACAGAATAGAAGTTCGTATGGGAGCTGTCACATGAAAGGAGCTTGTTGAGCAAGCTGAGATAGCCGAGAAATCGGCTAAAAAGTTTGAGCCCTCAGTCCTCAAAACAAACGGAGAGTCAACACCAAAGGGCGTGATGCAGCCCAATCTTCTCAATCGAAGGGAAAGAGACCATGGCCGTAAGCTATTAGGAGCGGCACAACCAAAGCAGAAGAGTAACACCAACGGCAATCAGGAATTTAAATTCCCGCCAAAAGTGTACTCTTTCAAAGATGAGCAGGTGGTGGCAATCTTCCATTTGCTACACAAGGGTAACAAGCTTAAGTTACCTGAAACTCGGCGACCTAATAAAGTGGGGCGTACAATTGATCCAAATTACTGCCTCTTTCATAGAATGGTACATCACCCTACCAGTAGGTGCTATGTCCTCAAAGATAAGATCCAAGCCCAGGTAGATGTTGGAGTTCTGACTCTCAAATCAAAACAAAAGAAAGTCACCGCCAATACGGTGACTCTTAATTTCGGGACATTCCCGAAGATGACTGTCCAAGACGGATTGATCTCAATCCCTAAGGAAAGATTGGATGTCATCAACACTATGACTGAACAACAGAAAGCAAGGGGCCTCATCCCAATCACGACAGAGTTTGAAGAAATCATGTGGGTCCACCCAAATATTGTCAAAGATGAGCAATGGAAAACCAAAAAGCCTAAAGGAAAGTCATGTAATGATGTCTCCCTCGCAGCGGATGACGACTCTGTGACTCAGAAGGAGATAAGCCTACCTTAGCAGCACAACCTTCCACATCGCAGCTAGTGGGCACACGATCTGGTAAACAGTACTTGCGACAGTACGACCAGACACCTGACGAAGCATCCTAACCAACGAAGTCAGGATCGCTGCACTTGTCCAGGACCCAGCGTCAAAAGACAAGAAAAGCAGAAGGAGATTCGTTTTGATGAAACTTTGAATAAGAATCCTTCCAGAAGACTCAATACTCTGCTTTGACATATTGACACAATTGGCCAATATCTTGGCTCGTATTACTCTGCACGAGGTACTCCGCCTCTCCAAGGAGACGAGAGAGGCACTTAGGGATGCTCTTGCTAATTCGAAATCATTTCTCACGCAAGTTCCTATCCCTACAAAAGAAGATGGAGGTTCATGCCCCCGATGTCATCTGGCACAACAGCAAGTGCCTCACATCACCTTCACCCCTGAAGATATGCTCCCAAAGACAAACGACATAATAGGCCCTTGTACTATACAGGATACATTGGGTCTACACATATCGATAGAATACAAGTTGACCCTGGGTCTGTTTTAAGCATTATTCTCAAGAGACTGCTTTATTTTCTCGGTATCCCACTGAGTAAGTTATCAACCACGACTACAATCATATATGGTTTCAATGCCGAGAGTAGTCATCCTTGGGCAAGATTCATCTCCGGGTCAAATTAGAGACTTGAAATCAGAAGTGACGTGCTACGTCATTGATGCCGACACGTCATACAATCTTTTTCTCGGGCGACCTTGTATCCATACTAATTGGATTGTGCCTTCCACACTCTATCAATGCTTCAAATATGTGGACGATAAGGCAAGGGTCATGATGGTGTTCGCAGAATGCAACCATTCAAAGGGTAGAGAACTACTTCACCGATTCCTTACTTTATAAAGAGAACGGTACAGTGATAAAAAATTGTTGTCTGACGACATCGATAGTGGCAACGACGCAGACTCAGAATCAAGAGAAGATCCAACGGTTTCTTTTGATGAGAAATAATTATAGCATATCTGGAAGATCCTGATTGTAATAACTCCGCCGATAATGGCGACGAATGGATCCTTAATGAAAATGTCAATTTCGATTATTCCTTTTGTTGTGATGATGTATATAGTCCTATTGACATGAGCCCCTATTCATGCCTCTACCTATGTCAACGGGGTGCATGCATATAGAAGAGAATGATGGATCTGTATTTGTAGTCCTATCTTCTAAGAAGGACCAGTCGCCCATTATATTTAGCAGATCCTGACATTAGATTACTCCATCCAACAACTCGGATGAAGACTTGAAGTCCCCACAATTCTTTCACTATGCACAATCAGTGCACCATATGATGAAAGAAATGGGATACGACTTACGGTGAGGCGAAGGTATGAACTTTGGAAGAGGACAACGCATCCCTCTACAACATTTCGTACCAAAAGGAAAGCCGATCAACTACTATGATCAGACTTTCAGGGGGTTGGGGTACACCACTCCATTCGTTTAATCAGATTTGGAATCTGAAAAGCCTCTGTCGTCACATTCTTCATATTCATCAGGTTGGGAATCTGATATAAGAATGAGGGCTGCCTTCAAGAAACTCTTTGTCAACATGATATCGACCCTCAGGTGGAACCAGAAGAGGACATTGGGCCATTGGACATTGATCTTTGGGCTCAACAATTAGATCTTCAATGGGAGTAGCATTTTGAATAACGTGACCCTCTTGCAGAAGATAAAGTGATTCAAATTGATGTTAGTGATCAAAAGCACCAACGCTCATCTATATAAGTGAAAGTTTATCGCCCAAAGAGAAGCAAGACCTTATAGCCTTGATAAAGGAGTATATAGATGTCTTTACTTGAAGCTATGAAGACATGCCTGGTCTCGACCCTCAGGTGGCGGTGCATCACCTCAACATCAAACCGGATGCTAAGCCAGTCAAACAACAACAACGACGGTTCTGACCTAATATCATAAAGGCAATTGAAGCCGAGGTTCAGAAACTCATCGAATGTGGCTTCTGAAATACACCTAGAGGGGGGGGTGAATAGGTGTAATTGCTAATCTAATGCTCTTTTACTTAAGTGAGTGATGCAACGATCTCTCAAAACACGACTAAGAGCCGAATACCCCTTGCGAGGTTCTGAACTCCTTCCTCCCAATTCCCCTTAAATGGGTTAGAGTGCGCAATGCACCGTGTTGTATTGAGGTGTGATCGAACAATTCCAAGTATGAAATGCGATGATGAATGCACACAAGTATTGTAGCAAGAAATATTGAAGGCAAGTAAAATAAACAAGTAAGGATAGCACAAATAAAGTTAGTTCACAAGCAATAAATTGGAAGTAATTTAAAGCAAGAAATTAAGTAAGAGGAACGCCAAGCCATCGCAAACAAAGTGATTTGTTTCGAGGTTCGAGCCCGTAGCTCTAGTCCCCGCCTTCACCTCCGTGAAGGGTTTCCACTATCCCCTTAGGATCCCGTACAAGTTAGGCCTCCAAAGACCTCAAGCCCGTAGCTTCACCTTACAAAGAAATTCCCCTTAGAACTTGTCTCCACAAAACAAGGATTACAATTTGGTGATCTCAACTAGACCACAACACTCTTTCTCTTTTACAAACACTCTCACACTTTTACAACTTCACCTATAGAAAATATAAATTTTTTTGGCTCATGAGTGTTTGTGAGAAAAGCTTCAGTTGTAGAGTGATATTAAGAATCAAACACAACTGAAAATCAACTTAAAAATGGAAATGAAAGCTTTAAACTATTTTTCTCTTTCTCTTGAAAACTATGAAAACTTGTATTTTTCTTGGTTGATAACTAAGGCCTATTCTCCACTATTTATAGGGAGAGAATAGGTTAAAAACTCTGATTTTTTCCAGCTAAAAACTTCTGCAAAGCACCCCAACAACTCCTAAAAACTCTGTTAAAGAGAAAACATAAAACGATTTTCAGAACAGCCCAAGAGGAAAGAGCCGTTGGGCTTGTTGCGGCCTACCGTCGACTGCCGCGTCGACCGGTGCTCTGCTGGCAAAGAGCCGTTGAGGCTCCGGTCGACTGCCAGTCGACCGATCTCACAGAAGGAAACACAGTTTCCTTCTATCGGTCGACCGACCCCGTCGACCGAAAGATACAGAGAGCAGACCACAAAAATCAGTCGACCGATATTTAGGGTCGTCGCCGGCAGACATGCACAGCCTCGTGCATGTCTGGCCACAGCAGCCGGTCGACTGATATTTAGGGTCGGTCGACCGGTCTGCCTGGAAAACAGTTTTCTGGGCAGATTTTTGAGTTAGAAAAATTTGTAAAAATTCCTTTAAAAATCTTAAGCTAAGTGTTTGTTGAAAATAGTTTATATACATGTATTTAAACAAGTTTGAAATATAAGGCTTTGGGTACATGTATGTATGAACTAGGCATAAACTTAGAAATACCATTCTCAAAAACATAGACATATTCAAGACACATGTGTGTGCAAATCTAGAGCCAAATTTACATATCCTATCTTTAACAAACTACACTTACAAGCTTCTAGGTCTTCAAGACTTCAACATGGCAACTCTCACTTGATCTTCATATTGCACTTTGACCCAATTTGACTTGTCTTGATCCAATAGCTTGTATTTGAGTCAAAATCTTTGTATATGAGTGGATACGTCTAGTATGATAATAAACCTGAAATACACTTAAACAAAAATGATATTAGTACAAATAACTAATATGTTTTGTAATCATCAAAATACACTAAACATGGGTTGATTGTAACCTTGGGCCACAATCTCCCCCTTTTGATGATGACAAACATATGATTATTAACAAATAAAAGAGGAAAGAGCTTGGAAGGCTCCCCCTTAAGCAATGCTATGTATTTTAACATGAATATGAGAAACTATGTAATCATACATAAAGCATTGAAAATATCATCACCAAAAAAAATAAGCTATCATAAGGAATAACAAAATTTAAAACAAACAACATATTTTCCTCCTCATATTTTTCCCAACTTATATATTTTTATATTATATTTCTCCCCCTTTTTGTCATACATCAAAAGGTTGTAAAAAATTTTAAGAATATTAAAAATATTTTAAGTATCGATCTTACAAACATTTAATTCACCACAATAAATAAAATCTTGCATAATCCAAAGGTTTTGTGAAAATATCCGCAAGTTGAAATCGTAGAAACAAAATCGATATCAATGTCACCTTTTTCAAAGTGATCTCTAAGAAAATGATATCTAATGTCTATATGTTTGGTTTTACTATGTTGATTAGCATTTTTTGGTCATGTGAATAGCACTAGTATTATCACAATAAATTTTAACATGATCAAATGCAAATCAAAATCGAGAAGAGTATGTTGCATCCAAAGAACTTGTGCACAACAACTCCGGCCGCTACATATTCCGCCTCGGCGGTTGAAAGGGCTACTATTTTGCTTTTTGGAAGACCAAGACACAAGACAATTGCCCAAGAATTGGCAAGTGCCACTTGTGCTCTTCCTATCTACCCTAACCCCGCATAGTCGGCATCCGAATACTATCCATGGTAATTGTTAGTTTTCGGATACAACAAACCTAAATCAATTGTGCCCTTAAGATACCTAATTATGCGTTTTACCCGCTATTAAGTGTGATTCCTTAGGACATGATTGAAACGTGCACACAAACATACGGAAAACATTATTCCGGCCTACTAGCCGTAAGATAGAGTAAACTACCAATCATGCTACGAAGAATTTGATGTCTACTTCCTTACCTTGTTCATCCTTGTCAGTTTCGTAGTGGTTGCCATGGGAGTCTTTGCTACTTTGGATCCTTCAAGCCCGAACCTCTTGATGAGTTCTTTGGTGTACTTGGCTTGGTTGATGAATGTCCCATCACTACGTTCTTGATTTGAAGTCCAAGGAAGAAGTTGAGCTCCCCCATCATAGACATCTCAATTCCTTTTCATGCATGATTCAAATTCTTGCAAAGTGAAACATTAGTAATATCCAAAATAATGTCATCAACATAAATTTGAACTATGAGGATATCTTGATCTATATGTTTGGTAAATATGTTTTATCCACTTTTCCTTTCTTAAAATCATTTGAAATCAAGAATGAAGACAATCTTTCATACCAAGCCCTAGGGGCTTGTTTCAAACATATAGTGCTTTATCTAATTTATAAACATAATTAGGGTGTGTAGGATCAACAAACCCGGGGGGTGTTTCACATACACCTCCTCATCAATATAACCATTAAGAAAGGCACTCTTTACATCCATTTGAAATAACTTAAAATCTTTAAATGAGGCATATGCTAAGGTCATCCGTATGGCTTCGAGCCGTGCTACGGGTGCAAAGGTTTCTTCAAATCGATCCCTTCGATTTGAGTGTAACCTTGGGCAACTAACCTAGCCTTGTTTCTAACTACATTACCCGATTCATCCAACTTGTTCTTAAGATCCATTTAGTGCCAATAGTAGGTCTCATCTTGGGCCTAGGAACAAGGTGCCAAACTTGGTTGCGCTCAAATTGATTGAGCTCCTCTTGCATGGCAAGCAACCAATATGAATCGGCCTCGCCTCGAGGACATTTTTAGGTTCTATGTGTGAAATAAAAGCAAAATTACCACAAAAATCTTGAATCTTAGAGCGAGTGGTTACCCCTTTTGATACTTCACCTATGACGAGGTCCTTGGGATGATGAGGGTTGAATCTCCAATCCTTTGGTAATGTTGAGAGTGCTCCTTTTCATTTGCTCGATGTTCATTTCCTTGAGCCTCTTCACTTTGGCTTTCACTTCCATCACCATCCTTTGGCTTGTCTCCCATGGTAGAAGCATCCTCCAAGGTCACATTTCTCCAACCTTCATCTAAAGCATCAATTTCTACACAATTCTTAACAACTTGTTAGATTCCTCAATTTAACATGAATGATTCCTCAATAGTCAAGTTGACCTATGAAGACTCTATAAGCCTTACTAGTATTTGAGTAACTACAAAAATAGCCTCATATGCTTTTGCATCAAATTTTCCCAATTAATATTTGTATTTAAAACAAAACATTTTGCAACCAAACACTTTGAAATAAGAAACATTAGGTTTTCTAGAAAAATACATCTCATAAGAAGTCTTAGTAGTATTTTTGACATAGGAAAACACGATTTGCAATGTACATGAAGTATGAACGGCCTCGGCCCACAAATAATGTGGTAGGCCATATTCATTCAACATTGTCCTAGCCATCTCTTGTAAAGTACGATTTTTCCGCTCAACTACTCCATTTTGTTTGTGGAGTTTCTAGGACAAGAGTTCATGTTTTATTCCATGTTTCCTCACAAAAGTGGTAAAGGGAAGGTTAATGAACTCACCTCCTCTATCACTTCTTATTTTAATTATTGAGAGTCATTTTCCTTTTCAACTCTTTTCTTAAAGGCTTGAAAATGTGAAAGGTTTGACTTTGTGTTCAAGAAAATAAACCCAAGTAAAACGCGAAATCATCTACTAGAACATAAGCAAATCTACTCCCACTTAAACTTTTGGTTTGAGTTGGGCCAAATAAGTCCATGTGGATTAGCTCTAATGGACGTGATGACATGATATCCTTAATTGATTTGAATGAGGACTTAGTTTGTTTCCCAAATTGACATGCGTCACAAACTCGGTCCTTTTCAAAGTTCAATGAAGGAATACCCTTCACCATTTCCTTAGAGTTAAGCCTAGAAATATGGTCAAATGAACGTGGCCTAATCTCCTATGCCACACAAGAGTCGTCATCGAGGGCTTTTAAACATGTTTTATTACAAGACATATTTAACATATCATCATATAAACATTGCTTTCACGAAACCGAAAATACCAACATTGGAAGTTCTATCAATTACTTTCAAGCAACATTGTCAAAACTACATCAAAACCTTTATCACGTTGACTAACACTCAAGAGATTATGCTTGAGCCATCAACTAAAACAACATTTCAATTAAAGGAGAGGTGCCAAGTTTTACATTACCAATACCGATGATTTACCCTTGGCGTCATCTCCGAAGGTGACGGTGCCACCTTCATGATATCTTGATAGGGTTGCAAAGTTGTTTGATGTCCCAAGTCATGTGCCTTGAGCAACTGCTATCAATACCATAACCTCTACTCTTTGAGCTTTGAAAGTACCTACATCATTTAAAAATAGTTGACTTTGGTACCCAAACTTTCTTGGGTCCTTGAAAGTTAGTGTTACGAACCCAACATTATGGTGTGATGCACTTAGTCTATCATAACAAAAATTAGCTAAGTGTCCTTTCCCGTCCACAATGTGAACATGAGTACACTTTTCTATACATAATTGCATGGTGTATATGTGAAGTGTGAGCATGCTTGGGGTTTGCCATGATGCATAGGTTGTGTAGCATGTACATGAGCATGAGCATGATGAATATTTTTCTTAGGAGCTTGTTTCTTAGGAAACATATTCTCCATCTTCTTTTTATCAACTCACTACACTTTTTTCAAAACACATCTAATGAGTCTAATCTTTCCTTAAGCATGGCAATCTCATTAGAGTCTACAATGGGGTCTTTCTTTACAAGCAATCTTATATTTTTCAAATCATTTTTAGTGAAACTAAAGAAGAATGTAATCATTATTTTCTTTAGAAAGATTTACAATTTGAATATTAAGTGATTCATTGTCCTTTTTCATTTTTAATATTTCTTCTTTAAGAATCATAATTACCAGAAAGTTCCATAAAGCTTCTCCTAGCTCATCCATGGATAAATCATCATCAAGAAGAGTTAGGGGGTTACCTTGCTTGTGCTCTCATTTGCCATGAAGCACATATTGGCGGTGTCGATCTCCTCCTCGGATTCACTTTCGTCATCCCATGTTGCTTTCATAGCCTTCTTCTTGTATGGCTTCTTGGATGAGGATGGCTTCACTTGTTCCGGACACTCCGCTACTATGTGTCCCGGCTTTTGGCAATTAAAGCAAATGATCTTCCTTTTTCTTCCTTGCCTCCTTGCCATCTCCTCCTTCCTTGGTACTTTGCCTTGTTGTACATCCTCCGGACATTTTTGACTAGAAGTGAGAGCTCCTCGTCATCTTCTTCTTCGTCATCTTCGTCGAGTAGGTAGCATGACTTTTGAAGGCAATGGTCTTCTTTTTGGTAGGTGCCATGTCCTCCCTTGCCTTTCTCTCCATCTCAGGGGTCTTCAAGTTACCAATGAGTCCAATGAGCTCAATCTCATCTTTGTCATTGAGTTCCTTCATGTTGTAGCTTTCACTTCCCATGATGGAGGGAGGCCCGGATGATCTTTCTCACCCTTTGGTCATTGTTGATTTCTTCACCTAGAGAAGCAAGACCATTAAAATCTTTGTAACTTAGTAACCATATCATCTATGGTTTCATTCTCTTGCATGCAAAAATTTTCATATTGGGACCGAAGAAGGTCTATCTTGGCCCTCTTCACTTGTGATGTCCCCTCATGTGTTTACTATCAAATGGGTCCAATCTCATAGGCGGATTTGCAATGGATGACTCTAGCTATGTCCATCATTGAGGGCTTGTAGGAGTGCATAATGAGCCCTAGCATTGGCATCAAACTCCTTGGTCTCAATTTCGGACCAAGTGGATTCATCACCGGGGGGTACACTAATTGTTTAGTCACGGCCTTTGCAACTCGACTACCTAGAGATTGCAAGAAAACGGTCATCTTAACCTTCCATATGGAAAGTTAAGTCCATCAAACTTAGTGTGGGGTCTTAATTCCATCGGCCATGTTACTATGTGGAAATGAATGAAGTGATTAGCAATAGGATCTCTCTAAGGTTGTTAAGCCAAATCCTAGAGTCCAGCTCTGATACCAATTGAAATACACCTAGAGGGGGGGTGATAGGTGTAATTGCTAATCTAATGCTCATTTACTTAAGTGAGTGATGCAACGATCTCTCAAACACGACTAAGAGCCGAATACCCCTTGCAGGTTTCTGAACTCCTTCCTCCCATTCCCCTTAAATGGGTTAGAGGTGCGCAATGCAACCGTGTTGTATTGAGGTGTGATCGAACAATTCCAAGTATGAATGCGATGATGAATGCACACAAGTATTGTAGCAAGAATATTGAAGGCAAGTAAAATAAACAAGTAAGGATAAGCACAAATAAAAGTTAGTTCACAAGCAATAAATTGGAAGTAATTTAAAGCAAGAAATTAAGCAAGAGGACGCCAAGCCAATCGCAAACAAAGTGATTTGTTTCGAGGTTCGAGCCCGTAGCTCTAGTCCCCGCCTTCACCTCCGTGAAGGTTTCCACTATCCCCTTAGGATCCCGTACAAGTTAGGCCTCCAAAGACCTCAAGCCCGTAGCTTCACCTTACAAAGAAATTCCCCTTAGGAACTTGTCTCCACAAAAACAGGATTACAATTTGGTGATCTCAACTAGACCACAACACTCTTTCTCTTTTACAAACACTCTCACACTTTACAACTTCACCTATAGAAAGAATATGAATTTTGGCTCAATGAAGTGGTTTGTGAGAAAGCTTCAGTTGTAGAGTGATATTAAGAATCAACACCAACTGAAAATCAACTTAAAAGAATGGAAATGAAAGCTTTAAACTATTTTTCTCTTTCTCTTGAAAAACTAAAACTTGTATTTTTCTTGTTGATAACAAGGCCTATTCTCCCTATTTATATAGGAGAGAATAGTTTAAAAACTCTGATTTTTCCAGCTAAAAACTTCTGCAAAAGCAACCCCACAACTCCTAAAAACTCTGTTAAAGAGAAAACATAAAACAGATTTTCAGAACAGCCCAAAGAGAAAGAGCCGTTGGGCTTGTTGCAGGCCTACCGGTCGACTGCCGGTCGACCGGTGCTCTGCTGGCAAAAGCCGTTGAGGCTCCGTCGACTGCCAGTCGACCGATCTCACAGAAGGAAACACAGTTTCCTTCTATCGGTCGACCGACCCAGTCGACCGAAAGATACAGAGAGCAGACCACAAAATCAGTCGACCGATATTTGGGTCGGTCGACCGTCAGACATGCACAGCCTCGTGCATGTCTGGCCACAGCAGCCGTCGCTGATATTTAGGGTCGGTCGACCGGTCTGCCTGGAAACAGTTTTCTGGGCAGATTTTTGAGTTAGAAAAATTTGTAAAATTCCTTTAAAAATCTTAAGCTAAGTGTTTTATGCTGAAATAGTTTATATACATGTATTTAAACAAGTTTTGAAGATATAAGCTTTGGTACATGTATGTATGAACAAGGCATAAACTTAGAAATACCATTCTCAAAAACATAGACATATTCAAACACATGTGTGTGCAAATCCTAGAGCCAAAATTTACATATCCTATCTTTACAAAACTACACTTACAACTTCTTAGTCTTCAGACTTCAACAGGGCAATCTTCACTTGATCTTCAATATTGCACTTTGAGGCCCAATTTGACTTGTCTTGA
>JAVJIF010004507.1:0-121692 GCA_038442645.1 Agave tequilana
ACCTTAACTTGTTTGGAGTTTGCCCTTAAGGTCAATTTGTGCAAGTGTGCAATATAGACAAGAATATAACACAAGCGATAAATCACCCACGTGTTTGTCCTATGCTATATACAATGCCATATGTACATCTCCATCCAAATCACAACAACAGAACAAAATACAGTATATTGGAATTGAATTGACACGTGCCCTAAATGCAAGCGTCTAAGCATTTTTAAAAGTGTCCAAATACCGTATTTTAGTTCTTTTATTTTTTTTGGTGTGTAGGCAAGCAAAGCAAAAGATAGCAGCACAAATCACTAGCTATTACAGATACACATCCCAGAACAAACAATATACAGAATTATGCACAATGGCCGCGGTGGCGCGGCAAAAGTCGCGGTTTCGCGCTTTCCTTCCAAATCTGGGGCCCTGCTTTGTAACGCCCCGATTCCACGGATACGGGGAACGTCACTGCGACGTATATACGTAGGTCAGAAAGTGCCCCCACGTATATACGCTAAGCATAAAAGTACAACAAGAAATCAGAGTACGACACAAAGCGTGGTATTCTTTCATATGCCAACATAAAGTACATACAAGTCATCACAGTATGATAAAGTATTACACATTACATGTATCTTTTATCATAAACAAGTCCAAAAGTAAAAAATACAAGAAGAACACAAAAGGCTCACGAGTAGGATAAGATCCCGTGAGTCAAAAAGGAGTCAGGTGCAGGAACTGGAGCTAAGATGCCTGCTCGCTAAGGAGAGCTCGATCTACGGTGGACAACTCCACTTCGATCCAAACTCCGGAATCTGAATATGCAAATCGAAGGAATCAAGACATATAACAATAAATGAGCTACAGCCAAGTGGCTAAGAGACATGAATAGGGTTAGAACACAAGTATGGAATATAAGGATAAGTATTAACAAAATCATAAAACGGAAAATACAAGTAAAGCTGATTACAAGCAAAGTGATTGTATATGCTTAAGTCACGGTCCCATGAGACTAATACATCGAGGAATAATCCAAACAGGAAACCCTCATCTATATACCTCTATCTCATGCCACAGTAATCCAAGCACATAGAATCAGAGTTGCAAATCATACTATAATCATAACGAATACATAGCAAGAAGACATGATCATAATGAGAAAGACGTAATCCAATAACCGGATCATCACTGGAATCACGACAAGTAAATAGAGTCGTAACAGGAACTAAGACAGAATCATAGCTGGTACACATAACGGTAACTATAACAGAGAACATAACTGACATCTATTATTATTATTACTCGCCTAACCCATATATCTAGGTATGTGTTTCGGTATCGATCCCAACCCACATACATCCATATATAAGCTATTCGAGGTTTGTTAACGGAAGTAGATGGAGAACTGATAGAGCTTCTTATAGTGGTACTCATACACCGGGGACCAGTTTGTTGGCCCAACGGTTCCCACCACCTGGGACCAGTTTGGAGGCCCAAAGTCCCCCTATATGTAATCATGTGGGCCCTAAGTCCCACTATAACTTCCGCCGCATATATCATATCCATCACTATAAGCAAGGTACCATTCCGGCATCCATCACTTCCTCCCATACCCATACAAGTTGTAGCTTATTAACATAATTATCTGGTTACGGGAATAATAATTATAACAGTAATAGCCCTACAGATCCAAGAGGTGGCCCCCACCGTGTATGGTGTGGCACTTTGTTCTGAGGGAGTGGATTCTAGAGGTGGCCCCCACCGAGTATGGTGTGGCACTTAGTTCCATAAAACAAGACAGGGTTCCCGTAAACGATAACCATACGGTCAGGTGTGTCATGCTTGGTTTTTAAAAGATAGCATGACGAGGTGGTGATGTATAACAAGAAATGAAACATAACAATAGATTGATAATAGACCGGGTCAGTCAAGACATAACAAGAGGTCTAGTAAAGTGGTGGCATGTCAGGTGATATACATGTGTTAGAGGAAAACATGTACTGACGTGTCTGGATCATAGCAAGGCAAGAGGAAACATAGAAGTAAACAGGTTTCACGACCTCGAAGGGTCTGCCACGCATGGTATAAAATAAAGAAGTAATAATATCACGGCAAGGTACAAGTATAAGAATGAAACAAGCAATTACAGGGCAATACATAAACATAGAATTATGGAGTAACTAGAAGTAATATACACCAAGTAACGAGTCATGAAGCACTGTATACAAATACCTGAACCAAGCATAAGATCCAAAGTTTAGATAGGAATCAACTATAACAATCAGACAAAGTTAGTCGACTAGGTCAAGAGAGTAGTCGACTAATAGAAGGGTTGTCGACTAACAGTAGGGTACAGTCGACTAAAACTGTGTAACAGAGAGTTGGGTTTCTGATTCAGGAAATGTTAGTCGACTAGGGTCAAGGGAGTAGTCGACTAATAGAAGAGTCAAGTCGACTAACAGATACTTAAGTCGACTAAGTCTGTGATACAGAAAGTTGGGGTTTTCTGGTTCAGGAAGGGTTAGTCGACTAGGTGGATTTCAGGAGTCGACTAATAGTGATTTCCAGAGAGTTGAGATTTATTTCCAGAAGGGTTTAGTCGACTAATATATGGGGTAAGTCGACTAATACTGTGTTTTCCAGAAAAGCTAAGTTCCAGCTAAGGGTTCTAGTCGACTAGGTTCTAGGTCAAGTCGACTAATAGTGGTCGGGAGCAGTTTACAGAACAGAACTTGGGGTTGTTCTTGATGGTAAAAATGTGATTTTTATGACATGTGAGCACAAGATATGGGGATACATGTATACTAGGATGGAACATGTCTTGGTGAGTAAAGATACTCACTTGGAATCGTTTGATTGAAGTTCTACGAGTCCGGGAAGAGGGTGGTCGACGAATAGCTCCCAAGCGATCCTTGGCGAAGAAGAGGGCTACGATCCGAGCTCCCAAATCAGAAGCTTGAGCTGGTGGTGGAGATCTTGGAGCTAGGGTTTAGGTTGAGGTGAAGGAGAGACTTGGAGATGGTTTTCTCTTTTGTTTGAAGTGGAGAAGAAAATGGAGTGAAGTGTAAAGGGAAAATATATATATGATGGGGATTTTGTATGGGGAGTGAAATTAGGATAGGAGGAAGGGGTGTTCTTGCAAAAGAGGAGGAGGTGATGTGCCCCTCACTTGGCCACATGGCCGGTCATGGGAGAGAGAGAGGAAGAGATGCATTAAATGAGGGAGTAGGTGGGAAATGAGGTGGCATTTTGGAAAGGGTTTTGGAATTTGGAGAATTGGAAAAAAATCCATTTGTCTTGGAGAAAAAGGAAAGGAAAATAGAAAAAGGAAAAGGAAAAGAATTAATAAAGAGAAGATACCTTCTCTTGGACTCAAGATGAAACTGATGAAAAGACTGATACCTGGGTTAAAGTCAAAGATGTGGAAATCATTTCGGAAAATGCCGGAATCGTCCGAAATTCAAGTACTTCGGAACGACTCGAAATAATTATCAAAAATCAATAATATATATAAAGACCAATAGTGAAATCGTTTGAAGAAATACTTTATAGTTTTAAAACTAAAAATCCCGGAATCAGTTACCTACCGACTCTGTTGGAATTTTCATAAAATCCTAAAATTCTCAGAAAAAGATTGTAGGTAGGAAATGCAATTCTAAAAGATAAAGTCTAAAGGACCATCATGAAATTCCAAACAGTTTGAGAATTAAAAATCCGGGAATCGGTCAGCGACACTGGCCGACACCGGTTTTGAAGATTTTCAACTTAATCACAGAAAATTCCAGAAAATCATAGAAAATCCAAAATATTGAAAAACGATGTTTAAAACTGAAATCGGTCGAATCGGATAACCAGAATGTCAAAAACAAGTAAAACTCTGAGATCGAGTCCCCGGCTCAACTAAGGCTGACTCCGAGTTTACCGATCCAAATCCAAGGCAAAACAATCATATAAGGAATTCATAATACAGAATAAATATAGGAAACAAATCGAAAAAATACGATCGAAAATCTGAATACGCGACTAAGTACGTATTCCGGGAACGGGGTATTACAATCCACCCACCTTACAAAAATTGCGTCCTCGCAATTTCGTTAAGGGGATAAATTGAACACGAAGGGGACAAGGGCACGAATAAAGGCTTCATAAAACCAAAACAGGGATAGGATGAATACAGGAAGGACCAGAATGAACAATGATAGAATGACAATGGAAAAATATTAAAAGGATAACCAACTCAAATACAAGAAATGGGTAGAAGTTACCATGACGTCCTCAGGGCTCCTGGTCTGGATACTGGTCTTCCCACTCTGCTGCATCATCTAAGGCCTCTGCTGCCATGATGTGAACTTGTCCTCTCCTCTGATCTGCTCTCGGTCTCATTCCCCTATACTGATGATCATGCCGTTGGGGTGGAAGTGGAACTCTTCGATCAACAGGTTCAGGGTTCCTCCTCAGTGGTGGCGCTGGAAGTGCTGGAGCTGGACGTGCTGGAGCTGGAAGAGCCGGTCTGACTGGTGCCACATGTCCAAACTTCCTGTGTGGGCAATCCCTTAGCATATGTCTCCCTGACCCACATACTAAACATAATCCCTTGGCCGCTCGACAATCTCTCTTAAAATGTCCGGGCCTGTGGCAGAAATTGCATGTGATCTGGGGAAGAGGAGTTTGGGATGGTCTCTTCATTATCGGGCCATGAGTTGCCCTTTCTGCATCCTCCTCATCCATCAACTCTGAAGGTCTCTTCTTGGCCTGGTTCCTCATCTGGTCTGCTTGCTTCTTCTCTAGTCCACGCTCCACTTCTCGAGCTATGGTGAGAACTTCTGAATATGTCTTCAGCTGTTGGGGCATCAAGAATACTTGTAGGTCCATCTGTAAGCCCTGCTGGAATCTGCTTGCTCGCTTCTCCTCATCCGTCACCATATACGGGGCAAAGCGGCTCAATCTGAGAAACTCCGCGGCATACTCATCCACGGACTTGTTCCCTTGCTGAAGTCTGATGAATTGCTCTTCCATGTCCTTCTGAGCTGTGACAGGGAAGAATCTGCTGTAGAAACTCTTGGAGAACGTGTCCCAAGTGACAGGCTTCTCCAATCTGGCCTCCTCTGCTAGCCACCAAGTCCTGGCTATATCCTTCAATTGAATCTTGGCAACCTCCACTTGGTTCTCCTTTGGTACCCTGGCTGCATTCAACAAGTCCGATGTGTCCGTCAGCCATTGCTCAGCATCCAAGGGTTTCTCTCCACCCGTGAATATAGCTGGCTGCAGTCTCCTGAAATCTGATATGTTCCCCGGCCTCTGTTCCTTAGGTGCTGCTATCTCTTGCCGGAGAAGCTCGGTCTGCTGCTGCTGGTTCTCCATCATCATCTGGATAACCCTCAATATATCGACATTCTCCCCCGCTGCTCCATTCGATGCTGATCCAGAGTTGCTGCGACCCGATCTCCTCTCCATCGACACTAGGTATGGATAGACTGGAAGGAGCTGGAAAATGGAATGGAAGGACTTCAGGATATGAAGGAAGAAATCAAGGAGGACTAGATGACTTTGTACATTGTAGTTGCAATAGTAAACTATTAGAATTTGCCACTTGCTTGTACTATAGGTGGGAGAGCCTAAGCTCTGATACCAACCTGTAACGCCCCGATTCCACGGATACGGGGACGTCACTGCGACGTATATACGTAGGTCAGAAAGTGCCCCCACGTATATACGCTAAGCATAAAAGTACAACAAGAAATCAGAGTACGACACAAAGCGTGGTATTCTTTCATATGCCAACATAAAGTACAATACAAAGTCATCACAGTATGATAAAGTATTACACATTACATGTATCTTTTATCATAAACAAGTCCAAAAGTAAAAATACAAGAAGAACACAAAAGGCTCACGAGTAGGATGAAGATCCCGTGAGTCAAAAAGGAGTCAGGTGCAAGGACTGGAGCTAAGATGCCTGCTCGCTAAGGAGAGCTCGATCTACGGTGGACAACTCCACTTCGATCCAAACTCCGGAATCTGAATATGCAAATCCAAGGAATCAAGACATATAACAATAAATGAGCTACAGCCAAGTGGCTAAGAGACATGAATAGGGGTTAGAACACAAGTATGGAATATAAGGATAAGTATTAACAAAATCATAAAACGGAAAATACAAGTAAAGCTGATTACAAGCAAAAGTGATTGTATATGCTTAAGTCACGGTCCCATGAGACTAATACATCGAGGGAATAATCCAAACAAGGAAACCCTCATCTATATACCTCTATCTCATGCCACAGTAATCCAAGCACATAGAATCAGAGTTGCAAATCATACTATAATCATAACTAGAATACATAGCAAGAAGACATGAATCATAATGAGAAAGACGTAATCCAATAACCGGAATCATCACTGGAATCACGACAAGTAAATAAGAGTCGTAACAGGAACTAAGACAGGAATCATAGCTGGTACACATAACGGTAACTATAACAGAGAACATAACTGACATCTATTATTATTATTACTCGCCTAACCCATATATCTAGGTATGTGTTTCGGTATCGATCCCAACCCACATACATCCATATATAAGCTATTCGAGGTTTGTTAACGGAAGTAGATGGAGAACTGATAGAGCTTCTTATAGTGGTACTCATACACCGGGGACCAGTTTGTTGGCCCAACGGTTCCCACCACCTGGGACCGGTTTGGAGGCCCAAAGTCCCCCTATATGTAATCATGTGGGCCCTAAGTCCCACTATAACTTTCCGCCGCATATATCATATCCATCACTATAAGCAAGGTACCATTCCGGCATCCATCACTTCCTCCCATACCCATACAAGTTGTAGCTTATTAACATAATTATCTGGTTACGGGAATAAATAATTATAACAGTAATAGCCCTACAGATCCAAGAGGTGGCCCCCACCGTGTATGGTGTGGCACTTTGTTCTGAGGGAGTGGATTCTAGAGGTGGCCCCCACCGAGTATGGTGTGGCACTTAGTTCCATAAAACAAGACAGGGTTCCCGTAAACAAGATAACCATACGGTCAGGTGTGTCATGCTTGGTTTTAAAAGATAGCATGACGAGGTGGTGATGTATAACAAGAAATGAAACATAACAATAGATTGATAATAGACCGGGTCAGTCAAGACATAACAAGAGGTCTAGTAAAGTGGTGGCATGTCAGGTGATATACATGTGTTAGAGGAAAACATGTACTGACGTGTCTGGATCATAGCAAGGCAAGAGGAAACATAGAAGTAAACAGGGTTCACGACCTCGAAGGGTCTGCCACGCAAGGTATAAAATAAAGAAGTAATAATATCACGGCAAGGTACAAGTATAAGAATGAAAAAGCAATTACAGGGCAATACATAAACATAGAATTATGGAGTAACTAGAAGTAATATACACCAAGTAACGAGTCATGAAGCACTGTATACAAATACCTGAACCAAGCATAAGATCCAAAGTTTAGATAGGAATCAACTATAACAATCAGACAAAGTTAGTCGACTAGGTCAAGAGAGTAGTCGACTAATAGAAGGGTTAGTCGACTAACAGTAGGGTACAGTCGACTAAAACTGTGTAACAGAGAGTTGGGTTTCTGATTCAGGAAATGTTAGTCGACTAGGGTCAAGGGAGTAGTCGACTAATAGAAGAGTCAAGTCGACTAACAGATACTTAAGTCGACTAAGTCTGTGATACAGAAAGTTGGGGTTTTCTGGTTCAGGAAGGGTTAGTCGACTAGGTGGATTTCAGGAGTCGACTAATAGTGATTTCCAGAGAGTTGAGATTTATTTCCAGAAGGGTTTAGTCGACTAATATATGGGGTAAGTCGACTAATACTGTGTTTTCCAGAAAAGCTAAGTTCCAGCTAAGGGTTCTAGTCGACTAGGTTCTAGGTCAAGTCGACTAATAGTGGTCGGGGAGCAGTTTACAGAACAGAACTTGGGGGTTGTTCTTGATGGTAAAAATGTGATTTTTATGACATGTGAGCACAAGATATGGGGATACATGTATACTAGGAATGGAACATGTCTTGGTGAGTAAAGATACTCACTTGGAATCGTTTGATTGAAGTTCTACGAGTCCGGAAGAGGGTGGTCGACGAATAGCTCCCAAGCGATCCTTGGCGAAGAAGAGGGCTACGATCCGAGCTCCAAATCAGAAGCTTGAGCTGGTGGTGGAGATCTTGGAGCTAGGGTTTAGGTTGAGGTGAAGGAGAGACTTGGAGATGGTTTTCTCTTTTGTTTGAAGTGGAGAAGAAAATGGAGTGAAGTGTAAAGGGAAAATATATATATGATGGGGATTTTGTATGGGGAGTGAAATTAGGATAGGAGGAAGGGGTGTTCTTGCAAAAGAGGAGGAGGTGATGTGCCCCTCACTTGGCCACATGGCCGGTCATGGGAGAGAGAGAGGAAGAGATGCATTAAATGAGGGAGTAGGTGGGAAATGAGGTGGCATTTTGGAAAGGGTTTTGGAATTTGGAGAATTGGAAAAAAATCCATTTGTCTTGGAGAAAAGGAAAGGAAAATAGAAAAAGGAAAAGGAAAAGAATTAATAAAGAGAAGATACCTTCTCTTGGACTCAAGATGAAACTGATGAAAAGACTGATACCTGGGTTAAAGTCAAAGATGTGGAAATCATTTCGGAAAATGCCGGAATCGTCCGAAATTCAAGTACTTCGGAACGACTCGAAATAATTATCAAAAATCAATAATAATATATAAAGACCAATAGTGAAATCCGTTTGAAGAAATACTTTATAGTTTTAAAACTAAAAATCCCGGAATCAGTTACCTACCGACTCCGTTGGAATTTTCATAAAATCCTAAAATTCTCAGAAAAAGAATGTAGGTAGGAAATGCAATTCTAAAAGATAAAGTCTAAAGGACCATCATGAAATTCCAAACAGTTTGAGAATTAAAAATCCGGGAATCGGTCAGCGACACTGGCCGACACCGGTTTTGAAGATTTTCAACTTAATCACAGAAAATTCCAGAAAATCATAGAAAATCCAAAATATTGAAAAACGATGTTTAAAACTGAAATCGGTCGAATCGGATAACCAGAATGTCAAAAACAAGTAAAACTCTGAGATCGAGTCCCCGGCTCAGACTAAGGCTGACTCCGAGTTTACCGATCCAAATCCAAGGCAAAACAATCATATAAGGAATTCATAATACAGAATAAATATAGGAAACAAATCGAAAAAATACGATCGAAAATCTGAATACGCGACTAAGTACGTATTCCGGGAACGGGGTATTACATGCTTTCTAGAGCAGGGAGAGGCACAACTAGTTTATGTACTGCAATGTTAAGCACCTGAAAATATTGCCCTGCACACCAAAACAGAGAAGACAAATGTTAACAAAAACGTGACATCAAAACCATTCCCTTCCCCGGCAACGGCGCCAAAAATTTGATTAGACGGGAAAGGTGTTGTATTATGGAGTATAATTTTCACAGATATTAAATGAAAGAGATAAGGTTTAGAATCAACCTTTTGATCAATTACTCCACAAATGTATTCAAAGATCAATATACCCTTTCCTATCTCCGTTATAGCATAGGGGTATACCGAGTCGATTCTCAGGGAGAGCTAGCGATGGAAGCGTTACGGTCCGTAGTGAAGAAAGTAAACGAGAATTCTTCTATGCTTATAAGAATAAAAACAAATGGGAAAATGAAACGAAAGAATGGATGGATATATTCATGGTGGAAAATGTAAAAAGAAATCAAGATCAAGATTGGTTTTGGACTAACAACTAAAAAGAAAGTAAACTTGAAGAAGCAAACCATGACTAGCTTATCTTACTACCTTACCAACACTTACTAAACTTCGTGATAGTGAAGGCGTGCCTCATGTTGATTTCATCGGCGTAGGTTTGTCTTGCGTGTTGATCTAATTACTTTCTCATGTAGATGAAGGGTGGTTTAACCCATCGGAGAAGAGAAGACCATCCAACTTGCAAGATGAACTTAAGCAATCACCCATGAGTTAGTGAAGATGGCAAGGCTAGTGGTTAGCTAGTACATGGTAGAAAAATTAGCTACAAGCCATTAATGAAGAAAAGCAAAGCATGAAGTAAATTGCAAGAAAGTAAAGAAAGCAAGTAAAGAAAGCAATTAAACTAGAACCAAGCTCAAGTAGAGATGAAGAGAATGGATGAATCCTTGCATTGCTTCAAGTTGTCACTCCTTGATGTACAAGCTCCCTCTGTCTCTTACAACTCTCTCTTGCAATGATTTCTAGGGAAGAAGAAGAGGGACTAAAGAACTAAAACCTAGAGAGAAACCTATGAAAAATTACAACATCTAACAATTTCTCCTCTCTTCTCCATTCTGTCCTTGCTCGCAGGTCAGGTGCAGATATTTATAGGCTGAGAGAGAAGCTTCGAGAGCCCTGGCCGTTAGCGCAAAATCCAGATCTCAACAGCCTCTACTTTGCCGCGTTTTGGCGGCAAACCTGCGGCAAAATGGATTCTGTTGAGCAACAGATTTCTGTTGCAGGTTGGTTGAGAGGTTGTTATCCACGTGGCCTTCTAGAGTCTTCAGTTGGCGCGCGGATCTCTCTGGATCTTGGATTCAAATTTGGGCTTTATCTTAATCTTGGATTTAATCCCTTTAATTATTGCTAATTAAAGTGATTATTGGGCTATCTCTCCATTAGAGTGTGAACCTGCAAATATATAGAGAAGATGAGTAAAAATCATATATTTATTTGCAATATGCATGGGGATTATGTGGTAAAATATGCAATATTGTGTACTAATCAGTTGCTGCTTGGTGCGCGGGGGCAGGGACGCTTGAGAGAGAGTGGGCTGCTGGGCCCTACGCCTAAGGTTGCGAGCCTCTTGCACTTGACGAGGCGCGCAGGCTTCGTCTTGGCGCTTGGTGAGTTAGACTTCAGAGGACCTAATTTGGGGAGTCTCGCGTTTGGGCCGCCAAACGCGGACTTCGCGTGCTGGACGTGGCGCAGCCAAGGCGCCGGATTGAACTTCGCGTCCTGCCTCAGTTGGACGATCAGAAGTCCCAACTTGCAGTTGACGCGCACGCCTCCTCTGTCGACGCTCAGTGTTTCGGTTGCGTCGTGGAGGTGGAGAAAAACCAACGACGACTTGGTGCTGAGGGAGAAGGTGGACTGGCTGGACACCAGAGATTTTGACCACGCGGGTCTCTTGAGAGACGCTGACGCGTGTGTTCCGCATGGCGCGGTTGGTCGCAACGGCAGTTGTGCCTGGGACCACGCGGGCCTCCTGAGAGACGTTGGCGCATATATCCTGCTTGGCACAGTTGGCTGCAACACCCTTTACAGCAGCGACGCCCGAGAGAGCCTCAGATCGGACTTCGGGGCCATTCCCAATCGAGACCCTGTGGCAGACGCGGGTCCTTGGGCTCTTGGAGCCGGAAGAGAGAAACTCTTCATACTTTGCCTGGTCGAACTCGACAACGAGCGATTCGACCATCTTCCCTTTATGGAGGACGTCACCTTGCGCCACGATTTGTTCGTCAGTGACAAATGTAATCCCCAGCGGAGTCGCCATCTCTTGTATGCGTCGGAAAAGGAGGATTCGATTGTAAATTTTTTTTGATTGGATAGAAAATTACAACAGATCAGTCTTCCGATTACAAGGGAGGGAGGATGTTGAGTCTTGAATCCTCCCTTCGTTTAAGGCTGGGTTCTTCAAGTGGCGATGGAGAGTGAATCTTGTTCTCCGTTGACCGGGTGACCGTCGAGACCTTCCAGGGTTCTCCTCTTCGGATGGTAGATGGAGTAACTCAGCTCTGTCTACCAAAACTCTCAAAGAGAAGGTAGGCAAAGAGCAACTTGAACACAGCAAGTTCTCTTAAGGGTTTAACTCTCTCTCTTTTCTCTCAGAGCTCTTTTCTTTCAGAAGTCCTCTGACCGAAAATTTGACTGTCAATCCCCTCTCTTTAATTCGTCCGAAAATCCGACCCCTTCTTCATAGCGACGGGGCTATTTATAGGGGTTTCAGGGGCGTACGTGCCTCCTAAAAACACTCCATAATGGGGGCTAACTTTCCCCGTTATGTGGGCCGTGATTGGCCCCGAAACCGGGACGGTTACAACTGAGACGCGGGTGTCAACCCACGTGCCTTGGAGCAGCTGAGACGCGGGTTTCTACCCTCGCGCCTTGATGCTGCTGAGACGCGGCTGTTGAGCCTCGCGCCTTGGTGCTGCTGAGACGCGGGTTTCGACCCTCGCGCCTTGGTGCTGCTGAGACGCGGGTTTCGACCCTCGCGCCTTGGTGCTGCTGTGTTGGCTGAGACGCGGCTGTCGAGCCTCGCGTCTAGAACTTGGAATTCTACTTTTTAATGGCTTGTCTTTTAGTGATTTTTAGACAGCCTACAATAGGTGATAATGCTAATCTAGAAACTAAATGCGGAAGCTAAAACAAATTTTGCAACACACTTAATACAACCAACAAGTGTAGCCGAATTCCCCGTGAAGGGCTCTGGACTAACTCCTCTTGATTTCTAGATAAGAGTTGAGGTGCTATATGAAGCTCTTGTGGTTAAGTATAAGTGAGGCACACAAACACAAACCAAGCATATAAATGAAATAGCAATGTGAATTAATGCAAGGCACAAATGCAAGCAAGTATGAATGATATGGCAATATGAATAATGCTATGCACAACACAATTAAAGAGAGAGGGTTAAGAGACAATGGATCAAACGCAAACACAAAGATATGTTTCGAGGTTCGAGCCCCTAGCTCTACGTCCCCGCCTTCACCGAGAAGGATTTCTAATCCACTATACTCCCACCGAGGGAACCTCCACCGAGGAGGATTTGTTACAACACAAAGAGTACTGAACTCCTCTCTCAAACACCACCTCACAACCGAGGGGTAGGCCCGTAGCCAAACAACCACAATCACCTCTACCGAAGAGGGTTACAAACCAAACTCCACCTCAAAATAAAGGGAGCAAACACAAACCTCAATCTCTACCAAAGAGGGAGCAAACCAATCACCCGATCAACCTCTACCAAAGAGGGATACAACAAAAGCAAGGGTGTTTACAACTTGGAGGCTCAATCAACCTCAAACAATCTCTTTTTCCACAAATAAAGATCCTAATAGATTAGGATAGAAGATATAGCTCAAGTGGATATCAAGGTATTTTTGGAAAGCAAATAACAAAGAAAAACTACTTGGGAAATCTCTTGTAGATGATAGAAATGAAAATCCAAAACAATATCCCAAAAACCTAGTTTTCTTTGATTTTCCAAAACCCTTGAAAAACAATAAAGATGAAATCTTTTAAACTCTAAAACACTTTTTAAAACTTATAAAAACACTTCAGAAAAGTAGGAATCTTTGCTCTTGAAAATCTTGTCCAAAACCCTAAAGAGATGGGGCATTTATAGCCCAAACAGAAAACTAGCCGTTAGGCTGATCTGTCAGCCTGACAGGCCTGCGGTCGACCGCCAACGGTCATAAATATGACCGTTAGGGAAACTCGGTCGACCGCCCGGTCGACCACCCAGATACAGAGAGCATTGCTCTCTGGTCCGGTCGACCGACCGGTCGACCAGCCCATTGCCTCGCCAGACGTGCATAGACCTGTGCACGTCGGTCGACCTAGCGGTCGACCGTCTCTGGCATATGGTCGACCGTGCCGGTCGACCGCCACAGCCTGGCAGCCAATATACAGGGTCAGAAAAACAGGTTTAAAATATTTCTAAAAATACTTTAAAAACTTCTAAAAATCCCTAAAAATAGTTTTAACATTTTGCATTGATATATAAACATATGATAAAAATTTCAACTCAAATATCAATCAATTTGAACTATTTTTGTGTTTTAACATTTTTACCAAAAACCAAAACTTGTATTTTATCAAACTTTGTTTTTTCAATAGGAAATCTGATTTTTCCTAAAACTCATTGAAATACAAAAACATGATATTTAAACACATTGAAGCATGTTGCATATGGATATAAGTCCAATATACATGAAACATATATATCATAGTTTTTGTCTTTAAATCCAAAAATATGTTTTGTTAAAAATACCAAAACATAAAACTACATGAATAGGTATGTCAAACAAAGTTTGTATAAGTCATGTAAGCATGTATGTATATAGTGCACATCTAATATACATAAAAACAAAGTAAACTTGTTTTGATCAATCTATTCATGAAAACCAAATCCAAACATAAAACGTGTGTGTTGTGCACTTGAGCATATCAACTATTCTTATCTTTACACATGAATCTAAACACACTAAACTAAACTATGGATACCTAAGTCTTCTTGACGATCTTCATCTTCAAGCCGACTCGATCCCAGACGCCGTGATCCAACGAGTGCAAAGGTATGATCTTGATGCTCGGGCACTGGAATCACCATGTGAATTTCAAACTCATCTTGTTGAAGCAATCACCAACTAATATCTTGTTACATGATCTGAAACTAAAATCACAAGATAATTAGTAAACATAACTACATGAGTTAATCATCATCAAAACTAGAGTGGAAGGCCTCTGGGCCGAGTTATAAAATTATCAAATAATATTTATTGTTATTATTGTATAACATTAATATATTTCTCTTCATCTGCATGATATCCTGTCTGAATATACTGTATTAAATTTTCTGATTTTCTTGTTTACTAGCGTGTTACTATACATATATATTTTATTCTTCATGTATTCTCTGTAGACACACTACAATACTCACAAGTACTATAACATGATTATTTTTGTTTTTTTTCTGTGTAGGTGTACTTATTAATCACTGCTACCGTCATACTACTGTTAATATTAAATTAAACAATAAATATGAAATAATTAATACTTGATACATGTTATTAATGCAAATTGATTTTATTAGTATATAATCAAATTCTGTATCTTATTACCCATATTATATAATAATAACATGTTAGTGGCTATAAATGCTTGAATGATAATATAATAATATAATGTTAGTTAATATATATATATATATATATATATATATATATATATAACTCTATCCGATTAACATCGATATTTTTTTTAATCATATATTGTATAAATTGTAGAGGCAACATTGTGTAACATGCTATGCATTAATAACATTATGACGCAGATATAATAATTAAAATATATATACCAACTGTTAGTATAATTATAAAGTATTTATTGTTATTTAATCATGTATTATATATTATCGTGATTGTATTACTATTATAGCATACTATAACTGCTTCCCATATTTTACTACTCACTAGGTCGCTTTCTGACGACCCTGAGTTTATTTACTCAAGTTGACGACCCTGAAGTTGTTTATTCAGATTGGAGTTTAGAGATTGCGTTGTACCTTATGCTTCACGAGACATTAGTAGGGTAACTTGCCTACTTGTTATCAGTACATATCTTTATTATTTTCATCTTTACTTTCTTGTCTATTCATTTTTTCGTATCTATCATGATCACTGATCCCTTTGTAAGCATTCTTATACTTATTTAAGTTAGTAATTTTGTGTATATTATGTTTATTTCCTACATTGAGGTTTATCGCATATATGTGAGATATTTTTCTTACGTAGATACGTCGACGACTCTCGTCGACTCTCCATTACAGTGTATTTTAAGAAGCGGAGCATGACATTCTTCATTCCCCTATTCCATTTTGTCAAATGAAACTTCTATTAAAAAAATGCAATCACCAAAGAAAATGAGAAGGATTTTGTTGAGAGAGTGAACGGATAGAGAAAGGGCGATGCAGAAAGAGGTTGCACGAAGAGAGAGATGTGGGGAGGAGAAAGACAAGAGAGAAGGCAGGAGGGAGAGTGTGTGTGTGAGAGAGAGGGATGGACGGGAGGAGAAAGGGGGTCGGTGAAGAGAGAGAGATAGAGATAAGAGAAAGAGGAGGGGGTGGAATCTATAGTTGCCCCTTCTCTTTTTGACATTTTTTTTGTCTTTCTAATTATTTTTAGAAAAAAATAAGGGTGTAACGTATTTTGATCCTATTCCATCCAAAATCTAACTGTAAGGGTAATATTTTAGCAATCAAAAGATTTAAGCGGTAAATTAGTAATATCAATGATTTGGAGGGTAAATTTCTAAATATAAAAGATTTGAGGGGTATATATCTAAAAAAGCCCAACAAAGAAAGAGAGAGAGGTTAATTCCAACATTTAATTTGACCTAGTTTTGAAATCATCATTGGTTGCTAGCTCTTATTAATTTTCGATTTGTTTAACAAGAGCTAGCAAGAATTAGCTAAATGAGATCTTATTATTTTAATCATATGTTTCAATTAATATCAATGTAAGATATTTAATTGAAAAAGCCTAAATTAATTTCACGTAATTAGATCTCTGATTAGAATTCCTAATGTTATTTATCTAAATCATGATAGATGAGTTCATGCTTATCTGAAAATTGCTATTTTCATAATTTGAAATTAATTATAATTGTTTTTGAGGAGTAATTGATTATAATTCTAATCGATGCATATGTTTTGGTTGGGACATTGAGCGTGATAGAGAGGATCGTCGCCCCGCAGGCTGCTCCTTTATGAAGGGGACACGGGGGCTTGGTCGCTGCCCTCTCACCAAGGCTAGGCCCAGGCCCAACATAACACAGGGGCCACTCGTGTCAGGTTGGGCCATTTTAAGGCCCAGCCCAATGGCGGCTCATGGCCCTGACTGGGCGTGAGCCCAGGCACAGATTCAAGCTCACATAATCTAAAAGTTTAATTTAAATCACAAACAATTTAAATAAAAGCTTATTTTTATTGAAAGTTAGGTTTGTTCAGCATAAATGAGAGCGCATCAATTTTATGCCAGTACGTGAGCATCACAAAAGTTGGAATTGTAAACATGGATAATTTCATATTGATTTTAAATTATCATGTTCTCCTAAATTTAATTTTTTTTAATAAATTTATGGTACTTCTATTGAGCTCCTAAACCCCCCTAAACTTTATTTTATGCAAACGATGATTTTGAGCAAGGAGATTTTACTTTGTCCTGTGAATATATATATATATATATATATATATATATATATATATATATATATATATATATATATATATATATATATATATATATATATATATATAGTGAGTTGATCCCCTAAGAACGGTTCTCACGAATTCATGTGAGAACTTTCACGTGGGCCGTCAGATCTGATAGAGATCTAGTTTTATTTGATTTGATCTATCAGATCCGACGACCCATGTGAAAGTTCTCACAGAAATCCGTGAGAACCGTTCTTAGAGGATCAGCTTATATATATATATATATATATATATATATATATATATAGGGGTATCTGTACCTCAGCCACCAGCTCAGAGTTTCTCAACCAGCGGTGACGTGGCCGAATCTATGCCACATACCGGTGGCAGAGTGTAGGCGCTAAAAAAATTAAAAATTCCCGCCTAAAGAATCGTCAATCAAGTTGACCAAAATACCTCATTTTTTACTTCTATACTAGTAAAAACTCATCCACAACAAAATTTTACCGAAAATATTTGTAATTTACAGAGAAATTTCGATTGAATTTATCTGCAGTTATAAAATTCTTAATTCTCTTATATCGAAAATATAAAGGGGAAAAAATATTGGATCAAGATGACGAGAAAAAATAATAGCAGTAAGAGGTAAAAAACATGCGTGAGACCTAAAAAATTGTTGTAATATATATTTTTTATTATTTAATTTCGTGTTATTTTCAATTCATATAGGTTTAATAAAAGAAACTGAAATGAATAGAAAAATAAAATTTGATGTGGGGGCAGCCGTATTGTAACGCCCCGATCTGGCGGGTACGGAGACGTTACTGCGACGTATATACGCAGGTCAGAAATACCGTCACGTATATACGCTAAGCATCAGTACAAATAAGAATCAGAGTACGGAAGCACGTGGTGCATTATACATTCCAACACATGAGTACAGTTACAAGGTTATCACCAGATGTGACCCAATATTATAAGAATATTACATCACCGATATGCGCAATTGCGAGAATACAAGGATGTACAAGTATGAACAGTGTAAATGGAGGCTCAGAGTCATAACAGGAAAACTCTAGAGCCGAGCAGGGGGGCCGGAAGGATGCGGCTCTGAACGGTCTGCTGGAGATCCACGCTACCGCTGCGCCACTCTGATCAGCAACTGGGTGAATCCACACGCTCCAACCTCCAAGACCTGGACATAAGGATCCAGAGGAGTCAGAACTCCCCGGCGAGTGGTGATGCGAAAGCCAGATGGCGAGTATGGATAAGCACATGTGTATCGATAAATTTGGATCATAAACATGAAAACCGTGTCGTAGGCACAAGCATGCAGGAGCAAGTAGATGTACAACATATGATATCAAGCAGGGAAGACTCATAGTATGATTAGATAAGAGCAGGAGACAGGCGGGATAGAATACAAGTAGAAAGCAGGATATGAACAGGTATAGTATAATAATCATAAAATCGGAAATCTGAAGTAAAATCCGATACAAGGAAACATGGCAAGGCATATTACGGATACAAAGCTGGCATCTTTTATTATTATTATTACTCGTCTTACCCTGATGTCTAGATATGTGAACTAGCGTCCCAGCACACATATATCCACATCTGAGTAAAGCAAGGTTGTTATTGGAAACCAACGGGGGTATCAACGAACAATGTTTACAGTGGGTCCCGTACATGCCCGGGACCACGACCCAGGACGTTCCATCGCTGGTGTATAGAACCGGCCGCAAGGCCTACAGGAGGGTCTTATAGAATGCCTTTATCAAGATGGTACCAAGAAGGAGGGAACCAGCACTCCCCTCGGTCGCCTGGAGGCCCACAGGTCAGACCGGAAGTTTTAGTTGCACAACATGCCTAGTACCACTGTAAACACGAACATATATTGATAGCCGCAAGTTTCCCCCGACCCGATGCAAGTTGTTCCTTTTATGATTTAATAGGTAATTATCAATTTACGGGAATAGGAGGTGCAAGACATGATCAGGAATTCAGGATTACATAAGTACTGTAGATTCAGGTCACTGTATATATAATACAGGATAACAAGTATAAGATTCAAGTCACTGCATGTAATGTAGGATAACAAGTATAGTATTCCCGTAAATGTAATAATCACAGGTAAAGTATTAATATGTCAAGAGGCAAGTGATAAGTCATGTCATAATAAGAAGCAAGTGTTAAGTAGCAAGTCGGGTGTCAGGTGATGATACATCAGTTGTCAAGTGATACAAACAGGTATCAGGTATTAGCATGTAGATGGTAGGTACCAAGCAAAAGTGTAACACCCCGCTCCCGGAATACGTACTTAGTTGCGTATTCAGATTTTCGATCGTATTTTTCGATTTACTTCTTATATTTGACTGATTTTAATTTTAAATATCATTTTCCAACATTTTAGATTTTATATGATTTTCTGAAATTTTCCTGAATTAGATTGAAAATCTTCAAAACCGGTGTCGACCAGTGCCGCTGATCGATTCCCGGATTTTTAATTTACAAACCGATTGGAATTTCTAGTAGAGTCCTTAGACATTATCTCTTAGAATCACATTTCTTACCTAAATACTTTTTCTGAGGATTTTATGAATTTATGAAAATTCCACCGGAGTCGGTATCTTGATTGATTCCGGGATTTTTAGTTTTAAAACTATAAAGTATTTCTTAAAACGGATTTCACCGTGATTCTTAGTTTAATATTCTTGATTTTTTATTATTATTTCGAGACGTTCCGAGATACTTGAATTCGGGACGATTTCGGTATTTTTCCGAAAGATTTCCGCATCCGCAACCGAATCCCGGGAATCCGCCACTTCCATTATTTTCATTTTCTCTTCCAAGAAAATATCTTACTTTTCCATTTTCTTTTCCTTTTTCTATTTTCTTTCTTTCCTTTAGCTTCCACCAGAAGCTTCCTTTTACTTCCACCCTAAGTTTCTCCAAGCTTCTCCAACAAGCTTCTCCAAAGCTTCTCCAACACTCCACCAAAATATCTTCCCTTTTTATTTTCTTTTCCTTTTTCTTTCTTTCCTTTTCCTTCCACCCTAAGTTTTCTCCAAACTTCTACAAGCTTCCAATTCCTTCTCCAACCTTCCATTTTCTTCCACCAACTTCCACCACAAATATCTCCACTCTCTCTCCATCTCCATGGCAGCCCATGATTGGCCAAGAGAAACACCTCACCCCCTTCCACTTTGCAAATACCCCCTCTCTTTTATTTATTTGCATCACCTTCCCAAATCCAAACCTCTATAAATACCTCTCCTTCTCCATTTCATTTCATTCATCTCTTCACCACTTCACCAAAGCCTTCACCACCACCAACTCCTCTTCATCTCCACCACCACAACCACCACTACAACTTCTCCAACCCTTTACCATCATCTTCTTCCTCCTCCATCTCCATTCAAACCACCACAACTCCAACAACTCCACCAAAGCTTCCACCTTTCCTTTACCTTCTCCAAAATTACCACCACCATCAAAACCTCTTCACTTTCTCTCTCTACACATTCGTATCATATTTTATGGCGCGTCCCGAGCTTCATGGATTTCGGACCTTTCGGCATTTCTGGTGATTTAGGCGAGTGTTCTCGCTATCCTCTTGCTTTCTTATTTCGGCGAGTGTTCTCGCTTTCTTCTGGACTTTCTTATTTCGGCGAGTGTTCTCGCTTTCTTCTGGACTTTCTTATTTCGGCGAGTGTTCTCGCTATCCTCTTGCTTTCTTATTTCGGCGAGTGTTCTCGCTCTCGCCTCCATTTGAGTTTTCCCGTTTCGTCGGGTCGATAAGTATTTCACTTCATATTTCCATGCTTTTGTATTGAGTGGCCAAGTGCCAATAACTTCATATTTCCATGTTTATGTATTGCCCTGCAACTGCTTGTATTAGGGTAGTTTCATTCTTGTACATGTACCATGCTTGTGATATGCTTACTACTTTCTCCCATGCCATGTGTCTACCTGATATGATAACACTTACCATGCCATTACTTCATACCTGTCAATTGCATGCTACTATTTAACACATGTATATCACTTGGCAACTGAATTGTTATCATCTACCACCTGACATGCTACTATTTGGCAAGACCCTCTTGTTATGACTTGTTATGATCCTGCTCATTCCGTAATCTGATAATTATGTTAATAAACCATAAAAAGGACAACTTGTATGGGGAATGGGAGGAAGTGATGGATGCCGGAATGATACCTTGCTTATAGTAACGGAATAAAATATTGGCGGTACGTGTTAGTGGGACTTAGGGCCCACAGGAGATGCGTGTTAGGGGGACTTAGGGCCCTCAAGCTGGTCCCGGGTGTACGGGAACTACTATAAGAAGTGCTATCAGTTCTCCATCTGCTTCCGTTAACAACCCTCGCCTAGCTTATATATGGATGTATGTGTGTTGAGGTGTACACCTGGACACATACCGAGATATATGGGTCAGACGAGTAATAATAATATTGTACTTCTGTTATGATTCCTGTTATGATTCCTGTTATGACTCCCGTTATGGACTCCTGTTATGATTCCTGTTATGACTCCCGTTATGTACTCCTGTTATGATTCCTGTTATGACTCCCGTTATGTACTCCTGTTATGCCTGTTATGCGTTCCTGTTATAACCACTTTGTAACTCCGTTGTATGCACTTGGATTACGATGATATGAGATAAAGGTATATAGATGAGGGTTTCCTTGTTTGGATTATTCCTTCGATGTACTAGTCTCATGGAGCTGTGACCTAAGCTTGTACAATCGGTTTTGCTCGTAATCGGATTTTATATCGGATTTCCTGTTTTATGATGATTATGTTATACCTGTTCATACCTGCTCTCTACCTGTATTCTAACCCTCCTGTCTTCTGATCTTATCTGATCATATCATGAGTAATTCCCACTTGATATCATTTGTTATACGCACACTTGTGCTCATCCTGCTTCGCCACTTGGCTTTCATATCACACTCGCCTGGGGAGTGTCACTGACTCCCCTGGACCTCACGTCCAGGTTATGGAGATAGGAGCGTGTGGATTCTCCCAGTTGCTGATCAGAGTAGCGCAGCGGTAGCGTGGATCTTCAGCAGACCGTTCAGAGCTCTATCCTTCCAGGCCCCCTGTGTGCCTCTCGAGTTTTCCCTTTGTAAACTCGTGAGTGCCTTTATTCTGTTCACTATTATACATCCTTAGTATTCCCGCAATTGCGCATATCTGTGATGTAATATTCATGTAATATTGGATCACCTCTGGTGATAACTTTGTAATTGTACTCATGTGTTCGAATGTATAATGCACCACTTGCTTCCGTACTCTGATTCTTGCCGGTACTGATGCTTAGCGTATATACGTGAAGGTACTTCTGACTTGCGTATATACGTTGCAGTGACGTCTCCGTATCCGCCAGGATCGGGGCGTTACAGGATGGTATCAGAGCTTAGGCTCTTACTTCCTCAGTACGTCCAGATGGCAAATTAATGGTAAAGAAATTTGCGACTGGAATGCATGAGTCCTGGTTATACATTCCAACTACAAGTGCAGAGTTATCTATTTCTTGATCATCTTTCCTTTGATTTCTAATCTCTTCCATCCTTTCCCCTGTTTTGGTTTTTCGAAGCCTTTATTCCCGTCCATGTCCCCTTTGTGTTCATTTAACCCCTTATCGAAATTGCGAGGACGCAATTTTTTGTAAGGTGGATGGAATGTAACACCCCGCTCCCGGAATACGTACTTAGTTGCGTATTCAGATTTTCGATCGTATTTTTCGATTTACTTCTTGTATTTGACTGATTTTAATTTTAAATATCATTTTCCAACATTTAGATTTTATATGATTTTCTGGAATTTTCCTGAATTAGATTGAAAATCTTCAAAACCGGTGTCGACCAGTGCCGCTGATCGATTCCCGGATTTTTAATTTACAAACCGATTGGAATTTCTAGTAGAGTCTTTAGACATTATCTCTTAGAATCACATTTCTTACCTAAATACTTTTTCTGAGGATTTTATGAATTTATGAAAATTCCACCGGAGTCGGTATCTTGATTGATTCCGGGATTTTTAGTTTTAAAACTATAAAGTATTTCTTAAAACGAATTTCACCGTGATTCTTAGTTTAATATTCTTGATTTTTGATTATTATTTCGAGACGTTTCGAGATACTTGAATTCGGGACGATTTCGGTATTTTTCTGAAAGATTTCCGCATCCGCAACCGAATCCCGGGAATCCGCCACTTCCATTATTTTCATTTTCTCTTCCAAGAAAATATCTTACTTTTCCATTTGCTTTTCCTTTTTCTATTTTCTTTCTTTCCTTTAGCTTCCACCAGAAGCTTCCTTTTACTTCCACCCTAAGTTTCTCCAAGCTTCTCCAACAAGCTTCTCCAAAGCTTCTCCAACACTCCACCAAAATATCTTCCCTTTTTATTTTCTTTTCCTTTTTCTTTCTTTCCTTTTCCTTCCACCCTAAGTTTTCTCCAAACTTCTACAAGCTTCCAATTCCTTCTCCAACCTTCCATTTTCTTCCACCAACTTCCACCACAAATATCTCCACTCTCTCTCCATCTCCATGGCAGCCCATGATTGGCCAAGAGAAACACCTCACCCCCTTCCACTTTGCAAATACCCCCCTCTCTTTTATTTATTTGCATCACCTTCCCAAATCCAAACCTCTATAAATACCTCTCCTTCTCCATTTCATTTCATTCATCTCTTCACCACTTCACCAAAGCCTTCACCACCACCAACTCCTCTTCATCTCCACCACCACAACCACCACTACAACTTCTCCAACCCTTTACCATCATCTTCTTCCTCCTCCATCTCCATTCAAACCACCACAACTCCAACAACTCCACCAAAGCTTCCACCTTTCCTTTACCTTCTCCAAAATTACCACCACCATCAAAACCTCTTCACTTTCTCTCTCTACACATTCGTATCATATTTTATGGCGCGTCCCGAGCTTCATGGATTTCGGACCTTTCGGCATTTCTGGTGATTTAGGCGAGTGTTCTCGCTATCCTCTTGCTTTCTTATTTCGGCGAGTGTTCTCGCTTTCTTCTGGACTTTCTTATTTCGGCGAGTGTTCTCGCTTTCTTCTGGACTTTCTTATTTCGGCGAGTGTTCTCGCTATCCTCTTGCTTTCTTATTTCGGCGAGTGTTCTCGCTCTCGCCTCCATTTGAGTTTTTCCGTTTCGTCGGGTCGATAAGTATTTCACTTCATATTTCCATGCTTTTGTATTGAGTGGCCAAGTGCCAATAACTTCATATTTCCATGTTTAAGTATTGCCTTACAACTGCTTGTATTAGGGTAGTTTCATTCTTGTACATGTACCATGCTTGTGATATGCTTACTACTTTCTCCCATGCCATGTGTCTACCTGATATGATAACACTTACCATGCCATTACTTCATACCTGTCAATTGCATGCTACTATTTAACACATGTATATCACTTGGCAACTGAATTGTTATCATCTACCACCTGACATGTTACTATTTGGCAAGACCCTCTTGTTATGACTTGTTATGATCCTGCTCATTCCCGTAATCTGATAATTATGTTAATAAACCATAAAAAGGACAACTTGTATGGGAATGGGAGGAAGTGATGGATGCCGGAATGATACCTTGCTTATAGTAACGGAATAAAATATTGGCGGTACGTGTTAGTGGGACTTAGGGCCCACAGGAGATACGTGTTAGGGGGACTTAGGGCCCTCAAGCTGGTCCCGGGTGTACGGGAACTACTATAAGAAGTGCTATCAGTTCTCCATCTGCTTCCGTTAACAACCCTCGCCTAGCTTATATATGGATGTATGTGTGTTGAGGTGTACACCTGGACACATACCGAGATATATGGGTCAGACGAGTAATAATAATATTGGACTCCTGTTATGATTCCTGTTATGATTCCTGTTATGACTCCCGTTATGGACTCCTGTTATGATTCCTGTTATGACTCCCGTTATGTACTCCTGTTATGATTCCTGTTATGACTCCCGTTATATACTCCTGTTATGCCTGTTATGTGTTCCTGTTATGACCACTTTGTAACTCCGTTGTATGCACTTGGATTACGATGATATGAGATAAAGGTATATAGATGAGGGTTTCCTTGTTTGGATTATTCCTTCGATGTACTAGTCTCATGGAGCCGTGACCTAAGCTTGTACAATCGGTTTTGCTCGTAATCGGATTTTATATCGGATTTCCTGTTTTATGATGATTATGTTATACCTGTTCATACCTGCTCTCTACCTGTATTCTAACCCTCCTGTCTTCTGATCTTATCTGATCATATCATGAGTACTTCCCACTTGATATCATTTGTTATACGCACACTTGTGCTCATCCTACTTCGCCACTTGGCTTTCATATCACACTCGCCTGGGGAGTGTCACTGACTCCCCTGGACCTCACGTCCAGGTTATGGAGTTAGGAGCGTGTGGATTCTCCCAGTTGCTGATCAGAGTAGCGCAGCGGTAGCGTGGATCTTCAGCAGACCGTTCAGAGCTCTATCCTTCCAGGCCCCCTGTGTGCCTCTCGAGTTTTCCCTTTGTAAACTCGTGAGTGCCTTTATTCTGTTCACTATTATACATCCTTAGTATTCCCGCAATTGCGCATATCTGTGATGTAATATTCATGTAATATTGGATCACCTCTGGTGATAACTTTGTAATTGTACTCATGTGTTGGAATGTATAATGCACCACTTGCTTCCGTACTCTGATTCTTGCCGGTACTGATGCTTAGCGTATATACGTGAAGGTACTTCTGACTTGCGTATATACGTTGCAGTGACGTCTCCGTATCCGCCAGGATCGGGGCGTTACAAAAGCATGTCAAGTGTTAACATATCAAGCATGTTCTTGGCAAGTGATAAAGTAATAGCTGAGCAAAATCAAGCAGAGCTGAGCAAGCTAGAGCGAAGCTAATGTACAACACTAAATGCTATCACATTCGGCGTGGTTACCGCTCGCAACGTAGCTAGACACACGTGTCGCAGTAAGCGTAGGAACGCCATACTACCGCTCACGGGAAAGCCATGCTCACGGGGTAACTATACTCGAACGGAGTAAGCGGTAAAGTGTTGACGTTAGGTCCGCCTACCAGGCGTAGCATAGAGAAAGCCCAGAGGACTTCAAAACCTCAAAGGTTGTACCTAGAGGTTAGGGTACCTGCAGAGAGTATTAGTTCCAAATAACACAAGTCGACTAATGAAATGGGAAAGTCAAGAGGAAAGCGAGAACACTCGCCTAAATCTTCAGAAAACATAGTGAAATCCCCGATCTCCGGAATTCAGGTAACCAACGCTTAAACGCGTTAAAGAGAGTGATAGATAGAGAGGAGAAAATCAAGAGAGAGAAAGAGAATGAGAGAGAGGAGAGAGAGGAAGTGAGAGCTAGAGAGAGAAGTATATGGAGAGAGAGAGTGCACAAGGAGAGAGAGTGTGCACAGGAGGACGCGAGTTTGAGAGTGAGACGCGGGGGTCGCAGACGCGGGAGTTGCGTCGCGCAGAGGCTACAAACGCGAGGTTCGAGACCCGCGTTCAAATCAGGACACGAGGAGAATGCGGACGCGGACGTAGGTTCCGCGTCACGTTAACATGAAAAGAATACGGACGCGGGCATAGGCTCCGCGTCGTGTTGACACGAGAAGGACACAGACGAGGGCATGGGCTCCGCGTTGCGTCGATATAAGAACGCGAAGGCCGCGTTAAGGAATTGCTTGGACGCGGAGGTAAAATCCGCGTCTAGCAATCAACATAGAGAAAGAGAGAGACAGGGAAAGAGGGAGAGTGAGACGCAGGGAAAGAGTGAGGGAAATCAGAGAAGAAAAGGAAATGAAAAAGGAAAGGAAAGGAAAAAGAAGGAAAAGAAAGAAAGAAGGAAAAGAAAGAATAAAAAGGAAAAGGGAGGATGGCCGACGATGGCCGGCGGTCACCGGCGGCGGTCGGAGATGGCCGGAAGTGGCCGGAGATGGCCGGAAAAATGGTTAAAGCTCCAAGCCCAACAAATCTAGAGGGTGCAAGTGTAGTTCAAAAGGGAGAAATGGAGTTTCGAAAACGAGGCTTCGGAGAGCGAAGTTATACCTCGTTAGAAAGAGTATTCCGAGGAGAGAAAGATGGCGTGGTTCGTGGTGGCCAAGGTGGAGCATATGATGGTGGAGATGGTGGAGAAGGTGGTGGTGGAAATAGGTTATTTGGTGAAAAAGAAGAGGAAGAAGAAGGTGGTGAAGATGGTATTGTGGTTGTTGTTGTTGTTGGAATGAAGGAGGAGATGAAGGAGATAGTGGTGGAGGAAATGGTGGAGGTGATGGTGGTGGAAATGGAGGGTGGAGTGGTGGGGATTGGCCGGCCAAAGGAGGAAGTCATGGCTGCGTTTTGCTCTCTGTTGGCTGCTGCAGGAAGAAGAAAGAAGAAAGAAAATAATGAAAGAGAGAGGAGTGGGGGTTTATATATAAAGGATATGGAGATATTTACAAGTTGCCATTGGGATTTCTTATATGCAATGAGACTTGCGTCTCTTGCAAATTAAAAAGGCTGCGTCCCCATGCAACGTGGACTCGCGTCTGGCGATTGCCCAGACGCGAGGATGAAAACTCGCGTTTAGGAAAAACGCGAATACTGCGTTTAACAGAAAGGACAAAAGTCAGATTTGACCTGATTGGAGTTGATTAGCAGTGCATTAAATGCAGTATGGAGAGGATCTCTGCATTAAATGCAGAATCCAGGTTTGGTGAAACTCGCGTTTAGCGAGGAGAGAGAAAAAGTAAAATATCTGGATAAAATTCTGGTATCTGGGAAAACACCGAAAACTCTGGAAAAGTCTAAAAAATAAGGTAGCTTGAAAATCTTCCCAAAAATTCTCAAAAATAATAAATATTATATAAAAATTTTTAGTGAAATCGGTTTTCAGAAATTCAATCTCATTTTCAAAATAAAAATCCTGAAGTCAACCGTCAATACAAGTCTACACCGGGTCGGCCGGATTTCGATAAATTTAGAAAAATCTTAGAAAATGTATTTAGATAGAAAATGTGATTTTAAGAAATGATGTGAAGTTGTTTTTAGAAATTCTACTCCGTTTGTAAATTAAAAATCCGAGAAGCGGTCAGTGGCACTGGTCCACACCGGTTTTGAAGATTTACAACTTAATTCAGGAAAATTCCAGAAAATTGTAGAAAATCTAAAATATTAGAAAACGATGTTTAAACTGAAATCGGTCAAATCGGAATAGCGAAAAGACCAAATCAAGCAATTCACTAGGATCGGGTTCCCGGTTCAGATTAGGGCTGACTCCGAGTCCACGAATCCCAATCCAAGACAAAACAATCATATAAATAATTCATAAAGTAAAATAAATACAGGAAGTAAATCGAAAAATACGATCGAAAAATATGAATACGCAACTAAGTACGTACTCTGGGAGCGGGGTGTTACAATCCATCCACCTTACAAAAAATTGCGTCCTCGCAATTTCGATAAGGGGAAGATGAACACAAGAGAGACAAGGACAGGAATTATACCAATCAAGATATGAATCACTACAGGTAGGGCTTCCCAAGTCGACTGAACAATAATCTGAATATAGACATCTTCTGCACTTCCTGCCGCATAAATCTTTAAACGATGCCAAATAATACTGACCATAAATAAAGAAGACCGATAATTAAGAATTCCGAAGACCAGGCATCGATCACTCTGAAAGATATAGCCAAGAATATATAAGAGTCGTAGAGAAATCCGAATACCAACTTCTGAGAGATAACCCAATCGTGGATCAATCCTGAGAATACCGAGCTTCATAGAGTTGGCCGAAGAGATCATGTAATAGCTTCATTCGTTGCCAGCCGCTACGTTTCTAGTCGATCATATCTTAAGTTGGTATAAAGGCTACGAAAAATCAAAACAGGGAAAGATGGAAGGGATTAGGAATCAAAGGAAGGATGATCAAGAAAGAATAGATAACTCTGCACTTGTAGTTGGATTGTATAACCAGGACTCTTGTATTCCAGTTGCAAATTTCTTTACCATTAATTTGCCATCTGGACGTACTGAAGATGTAAGAACCTAGGCTCTGATACCACCCTATAACGCCCCGATCCGGCGGGTACGGAGACGTTACTGCGACGTATATACGCAGGTCAGAAATACCGTCACGTATATACGCTAAGCATCAGTACAAACAAGAATCAGAGTACGGAAGCACGTGGTGCATTATACATTCCAACACATGAGTACAGTTACAAGGTTATCACCAGATGTGACCCAATATTACAAGAATATTACATCACCGATATGCGCAATTACCAGAATACAAGGATGTACAAGTATGAACAGTGTAAATGGAGGCTCAGAGTCATAACAGGAAAACTCTAGAGCCGAGCAGGGGGGCCTGGAAGGATGCGGCTCTGAACGGACTGCTGGAGATCCACGCTACCGCTGCGCCACTCTGATCAGCAACTGGGTGAATCCACACGCTCCAAGCTCCATGACCTGGACATGAGGATCCAGAGGAGTCAGAACTCCCCGGCGAGTGGTGATGCGAAAGCCAGATGGCGAGTATGGATAAGCACATGTGTATCGATAAATTTGGATCATAAACATGAAAACCGTGTCGTAAGGACAAGCATGCAGGAGCAAGTAGATGTACAACATATGATATCAAGCAGGGAAGACTCATAGTATGATTAGATAAGAGCAGGAGACAGGCGGGATAGAATACAAGTAGAAAGCAGGATATGAACATGTATAGTATAATAATCATAAAATCGGAAATCCGAAGTAAAATCCGATACAAGGAAACATGGCAAGGCATATTACGGATACAAAGCTGGCATCTTTTATTATTATTATTACTCGTCTTACCCTGATGTCAAGATATGTGAACTAGCGTCCCAGCAAACATATATCCACATCTGAGTAAAGCAAGGTTGTTATTGGAAACCAACGGGGGTATCAACGAATAATGTTTACAGTGGGTCCCGTACATGCCCGGGACCACGACCCAAGACGTTCCATCGCTGGTGTATGGAACCGGCCGCAAGGCCTACAGGAGGGTCTTATAGAATGCCCTTATCAAGATGGTACCAAGAAGGAGGGAGCCAGCACTCCCCTCGGTCGCCTGGAGGCCCACAGGTCAGACCGGAAGTTTTAGTTGCACAACATGCCTAGTACCACTGTAAACACGAACATATATTGATAGCCGCAAGTTCCCCCGACCCGATGCAAGTTGTTCCTTTTATGATTTAATAGGTAATTATCAATTTACGGGAATAGCAGGTGCAAGACATGATCAGGAATTCAGGAGTACATAAGTACTGTAGATTCAGGTCACTGTATATATAATACAGGATAACAAGTACAAGATTCAAGTCACTGCATGTAATGCAGGATAACAAGTATAGTATTCTCGTAAATGTAATAATCACAGGTAAAGTATTAATATGTCAAGAGGCAAGTGATAAGTCATGTCATAATAAGAAGCAAGTGTTAAGTAGCAAGTCGGGTGTCAGGTGATGATACATCAGTTGTCAAGTGATACAGACAGGTATCAGGTATTAGCATGTAGATGGTAGGTACCAAGCAAAAGCATGTCAAGTGTTAACATATCAAGCATGTTCTTGGCAAGTGATAAAGTAATAGCTGAGCAAAATCAAGCAGAGCTGAGCAAGCTGGAGCGAAGCTAATGTACAACACTAAATGCTATCACATTCGGCGTGGTTACCGCTCGCAGCGTAGCTAGACACACGTGTCGCAGTAAGCGTAAGAACGCCATACTACCGCTCACGGGAAAGCCATGCTCACGGGGTAACTATACTCGAACGGAGTAAGCGGTAAATTGTTGACGCTAGGTCCGCCTACCAGGCGTAGCATAGAGAAAGCCCAGAGGACTTCAAAACCTCAAAGGTTGTACCTAGAGGTTAGGGTACCTGCAGAGAGTATTAGTTCCAAATAACACAAGTCGACTGATGAAATGGGAAAGTCAAGAGGAAAGCGAGAATACTCGCCTAAATCTTCAGAAAACATAGTGAAATCCCCGATCTCCGGAATTCAGGTAACCAACGCTTAAACGCGTTAAAGAGAGTGATAGATAGAGAGGAGAAAATCAAGAGAGAGAAAGAGAATGAGAGAGAGGAGAGAGGAAGTAAGAGCTAGAGAGAGAAGTATATGGAGAGAGAGAGTGTGCACAAGGAGAGAGAGTGCGCACAGGAGGACGCGGGTTTAAGAGTGAGACGCGGGGGTCGCAGACGTGGGAGTTGCGTCGCGCAAAGGCTACAAACGCGAGGTTCGAGACCCGCGTTCAAGTCAGGACCGAGGAGAACGTGACGCGGACGTAGGTTCCGCGTCACGTTAACATGAAAAGAACACGGACGCGGGCTTAGGCTCCGCGTGGTGTTGACACGAGAAGGACACAGACGCGGGCATGGGCTCCGCGTTGCGTCGATACAAGAACGCGAAGGCCGCGTTAAGGAATTTCTTGAACGCAGGAGGTAAAATCCGCGTCTAGCAATCAACAGAGAGAAAGAGAGAGACAGGGAAAGAGGGAGAGTGAGACGCAGGGAAAGAGTGAGGGAAATCAGAGAAGAAAAGGAAATGAAAAAGGAAAGGAAAGGAAAAAAGAAGGAAAAGAAAGAAAGAAGGAAAAGAAAGAATGAAAAGGGAAAGGGAGGATGGCCGACGATAGCCGGCGGTCACCGGCGGCGGTCGGAGATGGCCGGAAGTGGCCGGAGATGACCGGAAAAATGGTTAAAACTCCAAGCCCAACAAATCTAGAGGGTGCAAGTGTAGTTCAAAAGGGAGAAATGGAGTTTCGAAAATGAGGCTTTGGAGAGCGAAGCTATACCTCGTTAGAAAGAGTACTCCGAGGAGAGAAAGATGGCGTGGTTCGTGGAGGCCAAGGTGGAGCATATGATGGTGGAGATGGTGGAGAAGGTGGTGGTGGAAATGGGTTATTTGATGGAAAAGAAGAGGAAGAAGAAGGTGGTGAAGATGGTGTTGTGGTTGTTGTTGTTGTTGGAATGAAGAAGGAGATGGAGGAGATAGTGGTGGAGGAAATGGTGGAGGTGATGGTGGTGGAAATGGAGGGTGGAGTGGTGGGGATTGGCCGGCCAAAGGAGGAAGTCATGGCTGCATTTTGCTCTCTGTTGGCTGCTACAGGAAGAAGAAAGAAGAAAGAAAATAATGAAAGAGAGAGAAGGAGTGGGGGTTTATATATAAAAGGATATGGAGATATTTACAAGTTGCCATTGGGATTTCTTATATGCAATGAGACTTGCGTCTCTTGCAAATTAAAAAGTCTGCGTCCCCATGCAACGAGGACTCGCGTCTGGCGATTGCCCAGACGCGAGGATGGAAACTCGCGTTTAGGAAAAACGCGAATACTGCGTTTAACAGAAAGGACAAAAGTCAGATTTGACCTGATTGGAGTTGATTAGCAGTGCATTAAATGCAGTATGGAGAGGATCTCTGCATTAAATGCGGAATCTAGGTTTGGTGAAACTCGTGTTTAGCGAGGAGAGAGAAAAAGTAAAATATCTAGATAAAATTCCGGTATCTGGGAAACACCAAAAACTCCGGAAAAGTCCAAAAAAATAAGGTAGCTTGGAAAACTTCCCAAAAATTCTCAAAAATAATAAATATTATATAAAGATTTTTGGAGAAAGCGGTTTTCAGAAATTCAATTTCATTTTCAAATTAAAAATCCTGAAGTCAACCGTCAATACCGGTCTACACCGGGTCGGCCGGATTTCGATAAATTTAGAAAAATCTCAGAAAATGTATTTAGATAGAAAATGTGATATTAAGAAATGATGTGAAAGCCATTTTTAGAAATTCTACTCCGTTTGTAAATTCAAAATCCGAGAAGCGGTCAGTGGCATTGGTCCACACTGGTTTTGAAGATTTACAACTTAATTCAGGAAAATTTCAGAAAATCATAAAAAATCTAAAATATTGGAAAACGATGTTTAAAACTAAAATCGATCAAATCAAAATAGCGCAAAGACCAAATCAAGCAATTCACTAGGATCGGGTTCCCGGTTCAGATTAGGGCTGCCTCCGAGTCCACGAATCCCAATCCAAGACAAAACAATCGTATAAATAATTCATAAAGTAAAACAAATCAGGAAGTAAATCGAAAAATACGATCAAAAAATATGAATACGCAACTAAGTATGTATTCTGGGAGCGGGGTGTTACACGTATATTTTTTTTTGTATTACAAATGTACAGTGTAAAAAAAATAATGAAATGCAATGGTTAATTTATTTTGCAGATATTTTTTAAATTAGATATCTCATAACTGTCACAATATTTGCAGATTGGTTGGATAATATTTCATGAAATTTTTAATGAACTGTGACTATGGTCGGTCTTGGTACTAAAAAATGCTTTATTCTCAATGTATATTATAAATGGGATTCAGGTCGCAGTGCACATACATTCCAAAATATAATAACAAAAATATATTGGCATAGCGATCATGGTCGCAGCTATAGTATAACAAAAATTTCAATTTTATATCACGAGTGTGACCCTAACTGGAGACCTTTTAGCACTGTGACCATGGTCGTAAACTTAATATAATATAACTTCTAATTTTATATTACGACTGCAACCCTAATTGCATTCCTTATTTGCATAGAAATAATAGAAGAAACATATTATCGTTCAACACTTCGATCAAAGTCACTGTCCTATTCGCATACCATATGTAATAGAATTTTGATCGTTTATAAATGCAACAAAAGTCGTAGTCATAACAACTAGATGACTTAACAAAGTAGATTAGCCCTGCGACTGTGAGACAGTTCGCGAATATCACATCTTATAAATATTATATTAATTACTCTGACCTAATTGAAGTAATTTATATTCTATCTATAGTGATACAATAACAGCCTCGAAAAAAGAGGTGCACTAAAATTAATCTTGATAAAGAAAAGATGTGCACCATACGAAATCTAAATATATAGAAAAAATATTCTATAAAAGTTAATTTGTAGTTCACATAATAAACCTCTGAAAAAAAGAAACTCTTTGGATTCTCTCGCCATAACTGTTTCAATTAAATATTTAATTTCTTTTTACCACTTCTTCGAATACTCAACCATCACCTATAATGTTTTAAATAAAATTTACTTCTATTTGAAAAATAATCTTTCATATTTTTAAAATACATGTAAAGTATGTTCTTTCATGCATCACAGCAATCACAGGACTTCTGAGTGATTTTCTTAATATTGCTACAATGGTCGAGGACCTAATATATTACATATTGTTATTATACGATAAGAAATATAATGATTTACTAAATATAAATGTAAGTCATTTATTAAGAAGTTAACTATGGTTGCACTCTTTGATTATAAATAAATAGTTATTATTTTTGTATCTCAACTGTGATAATTGTTGTAGTACTCAGATAATAATTACTCTGAACTAATAGAACTGCGATTATGGTCACCGTCCATGATTAACTATATTTATATATGAAATTGTGACCACGGTCGCTGTCCTGACAAAAATAGTTTGATCGTTGTGCATTCAATAAAATTAAAAACAGCGACCATGGTCGCAGTCCAAAATTAACTATATAAACAGATGATACTGCGAACATGATCACAATCCTCTCAAATCAGTATATTTCACTGTCTATCATAAATTAAAAAACTGCGATTATGGACGCAGTGTGCAACACAAATACAAAGTCCTCGTGTGTGAAAAAGAGAAATCAGTTACAGTGAGGAACAAATATCCAAAATCATAAGTAAACTGCTACTATATTCTAAGTCCTTAGTCACCGTTATTACATTTAACCTAGTAAAAAAATCATCCACAACATGTTATCGTTAAGCACTTCAAGCATAATCGCAGTCATTATTCGCATGCAATATGTAAAAATAAGTTTCATAGTTTATACGTGACTGAGACAATAGTTACAGTGAAGAACAAATATATAAAATCATAAGTAAACTGTGACTATAGTCGCAGTCCTTAGTCCCTGTTATTATATTTAACCTAGCAAAAAAAATCATTCACAACATGATGTCGTTAAGCACTGCGACCATAGTCGCAGTCCTTATTCACATGCAATATGTAAAAAAAATCATAATTTATACGTGACATGGGAATAAGTAAACTGCGATTATATTCGTAATTAGTAAAATTCTTACAGACCATATCATAAAATTCTATAAAATTAATTTGTTTATATATAAATTAAGCACAAAAATAATATGTTTATTAGATCCACATGATACAATCCTATATATAATTGTAGACTGCGATAAAGGTCGCTTTTAAAACTATTGAGAAATTATTTTATTGACCACTATGAGTTTAGTCACATTCCTGAAATATATAATATCTGCTTATAAAATAAATTTAATAAAGAAGCATTCAAATTTACTTTCGTGATTTGATCAAGTTGCACTTGAAGAGACCTGATTCATATTTAGATAGTCGCAGTTATAAAGATAATTGTGACAATATTGACTAACATCAGAAATATAAAAATAATAATAAACTATACAGATCCACTATCTTTTATTGCAGGGGCATTTAGTAATTTCAGCTGTTTCAATATGCAGGCCGTCCTTTCTAGTGTGGCTAATAATGTGCCGCGTCACCACAAGCTGAGAGGAACTCTTAGCTGTCGGCTGATATACATATTTCATATATATATATATATATATATATATATATAAAGAAAGAGAGATAGACTTGTGTCATTCTAAAAGGATTTAAGGCCGAATCTTTCACGCTCAAATTTAACCATCTGACATTCGAATACAAGATCCACACCGCTAAAATTGATCTATATTATTTCAAGTATTTATAAATAAAAAATCAAATGTTTTGAATACTTTTTGCTCATCCATCAAGCGGTACAAAATGAACGGCCGAAAGTAGCGAGTTGGTTAGATTTATGTCTTTAGACATACAAATTCTTAACCCGGCCATTTTATTATGATCTAAACATTTAAAAACCCCTACAAACTAATTTTTGATAGGTTCAAATGTTCGACACCGTTAAACTAATCAACTCACTATTTAGGTCGTCCATTTTCTCCCTACTTGATGAATGGGTAAAAATTATTTAAAACACTTGATTTTTGGTTCATAGATACTTGAAATAATATAGATTGACTTCAATGGTGTGGATTTTGTATTAGAATGTCAGAGGGTTGAATTTGAGTGAGAAGGATTCGGCCTCAAATCCTTTTGGAAGGACACAAGTCTATCTCTCTCTCTCTCTCTTCCCCTATATATATATATATATATATATATATATATATATATATATATATATATATATATATATATAGGGAGTTGATCCTCTAAGAACGGTTCTCACGGATTTCTGTGAGAACTTTCACGTGGGTCGTCGGATTTGATAGATCAAATCAAATAAAACTAGATCTCTATCAGATCCGACGGCCCACGTGAAAGTTCTCACATGAATTCGTGAGAACCGTTCTTAGGGGATCAACTCACTATATATATATATATATATATATATATATATATATATATATATATATATATATATATATATATATATATAGGGGAAGAGAGAGAGAGAGAGAGAGAGAGAGAGAGAGAGAGAGAGATGCTCCTAGTGGGTCTCCTTAGATTATAATCTAAGGAGGAGGCCAAAAATATCACCATGGAGCATCTCTAAGGATAATCCACTCCATTCATTTTGATTTACATATCCTAAAATGTTTGTATATAGAAAATCATACACTTTTGATACTTTTTACCCATATATCAAATGGTTACAAAATGAACGATTTTTTAACAATAGAACAAATGATACTGTTTGATCGATGGGTAAAAAAAGTTTAGAACATGAAAATCATGATAAATGAAGTGGATCATTCATATGAATGGTACATGGTGAGTTTTAGACCTCCTCTTTAGATTATAATTTAAGGAGACCTACTAGGAGCACTTAATCCCGTGCGCGCGCGCGCGCACACACACAATTATGGTGGTTAGGGTTTCTCCTCCCCTAAGGAGGGATCCTTACGGCTCTACTTCGGCCATTGATCCTTCACGTTCACAACCTCCTATTGGTGCTAAGCCTTCATCGGAGGATGGTTGGACTTTTCTGTCGAGGAAGAAGCCCCCAGGCAGTGTGGAGAAAATCAGCAGTTTTGTGCACGTGCATGCTTAAAGGAACAGAGCTCAGGGTAGGCAATCATCAGATCTTCGTCAAGGTCGTTTCCAACAGTGCCCTATAAAGACAGGTAATCTCCAATATCTATTCGGGTTGGAAGTTTGCTGCAGGTTCTATTGCTACTCCATGGAATAAAATTTGTCAAATGGGCAGAAGTATGGAGGATGATTGTATATTGAATTATGTTGCACCATCAAAGGATTCTACAGGTAAACCTTTTGTTGTTGTCCCCAGATCTGATATTTTGCCTGACACTGATAAATGGAAGGACGTGCTGGTGGGTTATGTCCTAGGTGAAAAGCCATTTTACATGCACCTCAAGGCCTGTGTAGGGAGGTTATGGAAGCCTACTTGTTCACTAGTGGTGCACTCTAGGGACAATGGGCATTTTTTCTTTAAATTTGGGGATAGTTCTGAATGCACTAGGGTTCTTCAAGGGGGCCCATGGCTGTTTGATGGCCGACTCATTGTGTTTCGTAGATGGACTGAGAACATGGGGCTTGAAAGGGACCTTTTATCTACAGTGCCTCTCTGGATAAGATTTCCTTCCTTAGATTTGAAGCTCTGGTCAAATAGTATCATTAGAAGACTAGTTAGCATGGTTGGCACTCCTTCGTATATGAGTAGAGCCGCTGCCACTGGAGAAAGAATTTTGTATGCAAGGGTATTTGTGGAGATCAATGCAGCTGAGGAGCTAATTCACAATATTAAACTCCAACTGGAGGGAGGGAAGGACATGAATGTGGTTGTGACTTTTGAATGGGTCCCACCAGTTTGTATTCAATGCAGAACTTTTGGTCATACGGGAAGTCAGTGCCCTATTAAGGAAGTTTGGATGCCAAAAACAAAGGGATCAGGGGATATCTCAAAGGATAGTGGTGCTGGTTTACATGGGGGTTGTTTAGCTCCTGAGCAAAACATTGGAAATGGCAATGCAGACAACTCCACGGAAGCTGCTTTGGTGCATGACATTCGCAGTTCTGGGCAGTCTATGAAAGCTGGAAATACTTTGAGAGCGAGCATATCTGAGAAATTAGACATAAATGAGCAATCTGTTTTGGTACAAGACATGGGCAGCTCTGGATGTTCTAAGACAAGTGGCATTTTTAAGAAAGCTGACATTGGCAGTTTTGGGAAGTCTGCAAAAACTGCCAACACTATGAGAACTGGCAATTCTCAGAAAACTGGTATTATTGATCAAACTTTTTTTGTACAGGAAATGGGCAGTCCTGCGAGTTCTGAAAAGTATGCTGCTGTACAGGGTTTTAAGGTTGGTACAATTAAGTCTGATAAAGTGAGAGGTGTTGATTTTGCTATTGCCACTTACAATGTTTCTGGCCAACTTACATCTGGAACTCAGTTAGGAAGTCAGAGGGCTGTTGATATATCACCACTAACACAAGGTGAAGGCCCTGAAGCTAGCAATGCAGTTTTGGAGCATCTGACAAGTAGCAACACATTGAGGGATTATGTTTCTTTGATTGCAGAGTCAATTGGCATGGGAGGGAAGGAGTTGCCAGTTTCTAAACATGCAGGTTCTGAAGAAGTTCACCCACCTATTATTGAGGATAATCCAGCTTGTACGCAACTTTTGCAGAATATTGATGCGCAGAAAGAGGATAAGCATGACAAGAAGAAAAAAGCTTCCACTTCTTCAATATCCTTGAGGAGAAGTATGAGATTTGAAGACAAGGGTACCTCTACTTATCATTAATGACCATTTTAATTTGGAATGTTAGAGGCTTCAACAAGAAAGGAAGGAAACAAGATGTAAAGGATCATATACATTTACTTTCTCCTAGTATTGTTGCTCCTGTATAAACTAAAGTTAAGTTGTCAAAGATTTGCAGATTGAAAGGTTGCATTCCAAGGAATTGGCAATCTTGTCATAATTTCAATCTATCTTCACGAGGGCGTATATGGATTTCTTGGAATCCTGAGGTTTGGTCATGTGTCATGCATGCTATATCTGTCCAACAAATTACTCTAGCTGTCAAAAACAATGGAGGTCTACAGGGATATCTTTTTGTGGTGTATGGTCTCAACACTAGGGGAGCAAGGTCTCAACACTAGTGGTGCAAGGCAAAGTCTGTGGAGGGATCTTCAAGCCTTGAATATATCTAATGCGCTGCGCCTTGGCTGGTAATTGGTGACTATAACTCATCAAGGTTCACTGATGAGAAGCTGGGTGGAAGAACACTTTCCTTTCAACATTTGAGTGCCTTCAGTGATTTCATATCAGCATATTCATTGTCTGATTTAAAAAGTGTTGGTAGTAAATGGAGCAGGAACTATAAGAGTACTGATGGTAGAAGAATCACAGGGAAGTTGGACAGGACACACTGCAATTCACAATGGATATATATTCTTCCAATGTCTTATTATGAGTATCTGCCCCATTCTACTAGTGATCACTCACCTATGCACATACATCTGATCAATGCAACGAGGAAGTCCTGCATCCCTTTCAGATTTTTCAATAATTGGCAACAGGCTGAAGGTTTCCAAGATATTTTGAAGGGTACTTGGAGCATACAAGTAGCTGGACTTCCTATGTTTCAGGTTTTCAAAAGGCTAAAATACATGAAGATTGAACTCAAGCAATGGAGGAAGAATTCTTTTGATAGTCCAAGTGTTAAAATACATCAGCTAAGAGGGAAGCTTAAAGAAGGACACAACAAATTGGTTGATGATCCTACAAATGTTCAGATATGGAGAGAAGAGCTCTTACTGCAAGATAAGTTGGGGACCTGGTTGGCCCATGAAGAAGATCAATAGAAGCAAAAGTGTAGAGAAGAATGGATGCATTTGGGTGATAGGAATACTAAATTCTTCTACTCCATTGTCAAGGCAAAGCAGTCTAGGAATCAAATATATCATTTAATCATTGAGGAGGGGAAGGTTGTGACTGATATGAATCTCATCAAAGATCTAGCTCCTACCTACTATGAAAATCTCTTTAATAAAGACTACTATTGGAATATATTCCCTGAAGTAATGGTTAAAAAGAAATTAACTGACCAAGCTTCCAATTGGCTTGGCGGAGACATGTCAAACATGGAGATTAAAATAGCTTTGTTTCAGATGCATCCTGATAAGGCTCCAGGACCTGATGGGTACAATGTTTGATTTTTTCAGGAAAATTGGGAATTCATTGGAGAGAACATATGCAATGCAGTGTGTTCTTTCTTCACATCTGGCCAACTTCTAACTGCATTGCATATGTGCCTAAATCATCTAATGCTTCTCATCTCAATGATTTCAGGCCCATATCCTGCTGCAACACTCTGTACAAAATTATTTCAAAGGTCCTATCCAGTAAACTACAACAAGCAATTTGAGAGCTTATTCCCTAACCAGAGTGCATTTCTCAAGGGTAGACTCATCAATGATGCTTCTCTCCTTGCTCATGAATTGGTAAGGGATTTCAGCAATCAAATGAGAAGTAGATTATGTCTAAAGGTGGATTTGCAAAAGGCATTTGATTCAGTAAACAGAGAGTTTGTTTATTATATACTCCACTGCATGGGTTTCTCTTATAGATGGATTAATTGGATAAAGGAGTGCTTGTCTTCTCCAACTTTTTCCATTATGCTAGATGTAATATCCCTAATTAGTAATACAGTCTTTTTATTATTCTAAAGTATTTAATTTGATTTACTGATTTATTATTATTATTATTAATTAACTTGAGTTATAGTTCATTTTATTAAATATATAAATTATTTTTAAGATAGTAAATAGTAATTTGGTGTTATATATTATTACCATTTTTTCATAGCTATATTTTTAATTACTTGTTACTATTATTCCTATCATTATTATTATTATTAACTGATATTATTACTAGTAGTTATTACTATTATTATTCTTCCATTGTGATTATTATTTATTGTTATTACTATTAGTGTTATTATTATTAATATTGTTGTTGTTTATTAATTATTATTAGTGTTACTATTATTTTATTTATTTATTTATTTTAATATTAGTATAAACATTAGTGGTAGTGGTAGTTGTTAATTATCATTTCTATTATTATTGTTATTATTATTATTAATTAATAATAGAATTTTTATTTATGTTATTAATTATTATTATTAGTGTTTATTATTATTACTATTTATTATTATGATTATTATGTAATGTTATTGATGTTGTTATTATTAATATTATGGTTAATTATTATTCTTGTTAATATTAGTATTATTATTATTTGTATTTGATATTTATTGTATTCTTTTATTCTTAGACCCAAACCCATGTCCCATTACCCATTACCCTTTTATCCTATAGCTATTCCTATTTCTATATCCATACCCGTAGACCCGTTAATCTAAACCCTCAAACCCGCCAACCTAATAACCCATTATCTCTCACTATATATATTATCTCAAATCCTAAGCCCTAAGTTTAGCCTAATCTACCTTTCCTCCCCTTAATTTCAAAGCCACCACAGTCGCCTCCCCATCTCAATCCTCTTCCTCCAACAACCCAGTGCTAGCACTCCCCTGGCCTGCGCATATCTCCATGATCAGGCCTTCATCCCTCCACGAAGAGCCCAAGCTCCACGATAACCTCCTCTCCGTGGCTGCTCTCCTCTCCACCACGACAGCAACACAACCATCCCCATCGCCCTGCACTTCTTCCAACCTAGGCTAGCCCCTTCTCTAGGCCGCATCAACCGAGCCACCCTCCAGCCCTGGCAACAGCACTCCAAGCCAGCCCCATCGTTTTCTGGCTTGCCGTGTTCCGCCTCCCCCCTGGCCACGACAACTCCTAACTGAAGGTTCACCTAGAGAGGGGGTGAATAGGTGATGACTAATCTAATGGTCACTTAATGCCAAATAATGCGGAAGTAAAAACTATTATGATCTAAACTAAACTCTTACACTAAACACCACGTATAACACAAGAGTGTTGCCGAATTCCCAATGAAGGGCTCTGGACAAACTCCTCTACATTCCCCTTGATAAGGGTTGAGGTGCCGCATTGGCTCTCTTGGTTAAATACAAGTGTTAGCAAATAAATCCCCAAGCAAGTATAACAATTAAGCACACAATATATCAAGCATGTAAAAGACAAATAATAGCATGCAAGATATAAACAAGAGACAAAGAGAGAGAGAGAGAGAGAGCAATCGCAAACACAAAGAATTTGTTTCGAGGTTCGAGCACACTTGCTCTACATCCCCGCCTTCGACACACGAAGGATTTCCACTATGCTTGATCCCAATGGATCACTCCTCGGTGCCGCAACACCTACAATCTCTCGGACTCTCTAGTCCCGAACACACCGCAAGCCCACCGGCTCGCCGAGGCCGCACCTCAAACAACAAGTTCGCACACCGAACTCGAAACACCGCGGACACACACGTCCGCCTCCTCAAAGTAACAAAGAACAAGTCTTTGGTGATTACAACACTTTGATCACCTAAAAACTATCTCACTACAACACTCCTATAAGATGAATAATCAATGGGTTGCTCAAGTGTTTGTGTGAGAAAACAAGGAAAGAGGTAGTGGAGGAAAACTCAAGAAAATCTCTTTTACACTCTTGATAAAAACTCTCCTTTTGATTGGAAGTATTAGCTCTCAATTTAGTGGAGAAAACTCTTTTAAAGAAGTGAGAAAAACTGGCTCAAAGTCCACTAGAAATCTTGTTCAAAAACAATGCCTAAACCCCCAAATTTAAAGGCTCAGAAAAACTAGCCGTTGGGGTCTGTCAGGCCTAACGGTCGACCGCCCGGCCGACCGGCCAACGGTCATATTTCAGACCGTTTGAGCCATCGGTCGACCGGTCGGTCGACCGAGCCAGGATACAGAGAGCAAGTCTCTCTGTCCGGTCGACCGCCGGGTCGACCGGGGCCTTTCCAGAGAGCAGAGCTCTCTGGACGGTCGACTGGGTCGGTCGGCCGGCCCTCCTACCAGAACTGGCGTGCACGTCTGTGCACGTCGGTAGACCGGGTCGGTCGACCGGCTATAGCAAGATCAGAAAACTTAGGGATTTGAAACTTGGTCTTTTTGGCTAAAATAAAATCCCATAAAATACTGAAAATCTACAAAAATAGTTTTACTAATATACTTTGATAAACAAACATGCTTGCACAAAATCAAGACATGTTATAAAAGATTTGGACTATTTTTGTAATATGAAAATATTGGCTCAATTTAAAACTTGTAATTTTCTAAAACTTGTTTTCCAAACTTCTTCATGATACAAAAGCAAGATATTTTGAATTCATTAAAGCATAGTGTGTATGGATATGATCCACTACACAAATAAGATATCTATATTTTTGACATTAAGCATTAAACATGGTTTTGGTTTCAAAGACATGTACATGAGAAACACCAAAAACCAAAATAGTATTTTTCAAAATGAAAGTCTTTTCTAAATCTGAAAATTCTTTTATGAAAAGACAACTAAATCAAGAGTGTGTGTGTGATATATACTTGAGCAATCCACCAACTATTCTATCCTTTACATTTTAACTAAAACAAAAATCTTATACCTAGACACAAGTCTTCATCTTCTTGAAGTCTTCACTTGAAGCCTTCTCATCTTCTTGACTTGGTCCAAACACGATCCAATGGTTCTTGGATCAAACCGTGCTAGCTCCAAAACTTAACTTTAAATCCTTTGTTGAAGCTATGCACCTACTAAGATCTTGATCATAAATCTGTCACTAATTAAATACAAGATCATTAGTACAATAACTACATGAGTTGATCATCATCAAAACTAGAGTGATGGGCCTTTGGGCCAACACTAACTATCGTGCACTTGCTCCCTCGCCTTGGCTCCCCAACTGCAGCCGACCGAGCCCCTCTACAGTAGTTCAGACCTTACTGTAAGTCGTGAGAACCCATCCCCCTGGGCGTGATGATCTCCTCCATAGCCCTCTTCGGCAATAAACTCCCATGCGTGAGCACAACCAACCATCATCACCGTGGATGTCCACTCCTCCCTCCGTGGCCATTGTCCCCTTTTCCCTTTGCCATTCAGACCCGTCGGAGCCTGATTTTCTCTGTCGGTGAGCGCGAGGACACTCCACTCTTCTACGGCATTCCATCGATATCCTCTACGGCCCTGGCCCCTCCATCAGAGCCTCCGTCGGTGCGTCGCAAGTCACCCCATTGTTTAAGTCCCTTCACCCTCTATTTCTCTCTCTGTTTATATCTCTATTGCATGTGAAATTATTTGAAAGCATGGTATGTATGTATGTATGTTGTGTGGGAATGTGCAATGCATGTGTTGATGTGTATGCATGCAGCAAGTGTGTGCGCATCAGTGTTTGTGTGTATGTATGGATATATGTAAGTGTATATGTGTATTTAAATGTGTATGTATTTATATGTATGTATATAGGTATATGTATGTGTATACTTGTATATGTATGTGTGGGTATACATGTATGTATGTATTATGTTAATATGTGTGTATGGGTATGTATGTGAGTGTGTTATGTGCATGTATTGATTCCTCTTCTCCTCTGTGTATTCAATTGCGTGTTATAGCGTTTCAGACTTATTCGAGCGATCTGAACTCGGTAATGGGAGGTTCAAAGTTGTACCCGTTATGGACCCGACAGCCAGGCGAATCGAAGACCAATTTTTGACATGATCTGTAGATCAGTATCGGTTTCTGTAGTGAATACCAGATGGCGATTCGGTTTCAAAACCGGTCATTTCATGTGAGTGTTCCTGTGTCGTTTCTTTATTTACCGTTATCAGTAGGCGTCTATATGCTATTTGTATTATTTTATGTGACTGTCTGATTTATTTTACTAGTTTGATTATGATATCACTTTAAGAGACATCAATAAGCTTTCATTTTAAATATATAGTTGATATGAGTGTTTTTCTGCGTCATTTCATGTATTGCTATTTGCCACTTTTGACCTTAAATTAGTTGTAGTATACCCGAGACTGGACTTTATCTTGTATTTGACCCAGTTGTGATTAGTGACTATATTTCCAGTCTTCTCTATTTGATGTTAGTTAATAACTATTCAGTTGTCAGATAGTAGTTTTCAGTTATTAGCTACTATTGACATCCTCATTTGTTGGAGATATCTGGTTACTAAATCATCTTTAATAATAACGTATATTATTATCTGTTAATAAAAGACACCATAACTCAGGAAACAGGGGTAACTGCCTGATGATGCAAGTTTTGTATTTTGGAAGGACTAGGTATGATATACAAAGTTTAGGTTCCAATCATAGAGAACTCAGGTAGTACTGACTACCTAGTTATTTAGTTGTTCAGTTATCAGTTATTAGGGTTATGCCCGGATTACAGCGCCATACCATTTACTCTTTCGTGTGGGGCTGGGGTCTTCAGTTATTTGGCCTTGCGGTCTGTCCTGGTTCAGCGTCAGGGGTGTTAGACCGTGGTACCGGGTATGCACGGTACCTTTCCAAAATACATGCACTACATTGGCAGGCAGTTGCATCAATGATAACATTGTTTGATATGTGAGAAAATGTGGTATGTGACACAACTAAGTATTATATTAGTTAGGTTAATAACAACTAACCAGACTAGTGACATATGTTAGGTTATACTTCCTGACATCAGTAGTTGTTTTACTGTGATATGAGTTATTGACTTTACATCTTGTCATCAGTTGTTTATTTTATCAGTGATATCTTTTATCTACAGACTTATTCATATTATTGTTATTCAGTTATCTTCTGATTGCAGTTTATCTTGTTGTTATTGTATATACTGTTTATATGCACAAGCACTTCCCTTTTCTTACACACTGACTGGTTGCTTTTTGACGACCCTGGATTTGCACGTCTCGATTTGGACACTTTCTTATATTGTTCAGGTATTCTTTGAACTCGTACGCTTCGCGAGGAGCTGGAGTTTCTCTCTATTTGATTCTGGTACATTCTTTATTCCTATTTCTGTACTTTCCTTGATTCTTGTATATCAGATTCAGTCTTTATTTCATTTATTATTTCATTTGATATCATGCGTGGATACTTATATGTGATATTGTATTGATCAGTGATTTATTATGATTTAGATTTGTAACTTGTTTTGGGTTACTTAAGGCTTAGCGCGTATACATGAGGTATTTTTCTTGCGTATAAGCGTCGCCGACTTTCATCGCGTCTCCGCATCCAACGTATTTTAGGAAGCGGGGCGTAATATTAAATAGTTCACCAACTGGTTATTTTAAGAGTAATATAGGGAAAAGACAAGAGATCCACTGTCCCCTTTGTTTTAGTGATGGTATTTTGGTCTATCATCATGGATATCGCCATAGCTTCAGGATCTATCAAGCATTTGAAGAGAAATGATACTATGGTGGTGTCACACCTTTTGTTTGCGGATGATATGTTGGTGTACAGTAAAGGAAATAGGAAATCTGCTGTGGGTTTGAATGAAGCTCTTCACCAATTTCAGTTGTATACTGGTCTGGAAATCAATAAGCAAAAGACTATGGCTTTTTTCAGTAAAGGGTGCAAACAAGTGGAGGAAATTACTGCTATTCTTGGGGTTTCTGTTGGACATTTTCCTATTAGATACCTTGGTTTACCCTCATGAGTACTTACCCAAAAGCAAGGCACTTCTCTTCTATGGTGGATAAGGTAAGGAGCAAAGGAGAAGGTTGGCAACTTAATCTTCTTTCTTTTGCAAGAAGGATTGAATTAGTCAAGTGTGTGCTTCATAATATGGTGAGTTACTGGGTAATGTCTTTTAAACTCCAGGTACTGTTCTCAAGGAATTAGAAAGAATTTACTCTAATTTTTTATGAAATGATAAAATACATACTTTGGGGTGGACTGATATGTGTAAACCAAAATCTGAAAGAGGAGCAGGTATTAGAAAACTGATTGATATCAATCAGGCTTCATTCAGGACTTAGATTGGTATGGTGACTTTGTACTTCAAAGTCTATTTGGTCTCAATGGATGAAAGGTCACTATTTGCATAATAAACATTTATCACAAGTTAATGCCAACATTCTGGATTCAGGGACTTGGAAGTGGATATGCAGTTTAAAAGCTCAAACTTTACCTCATATGGAAAGGATACTTTGCAATGGAAATACTACTTCTTTGTTATTTGATAGCTGGTTATCTGATACATCAAATACATTGATTTCTTATTCTTCAGACACTGGAATGTTGTTGCACATGGAAGATTGCTCAGTATATGATATTGTGGTTGATGGGCAATGGGTGATGAGGGATCAGTTGCTACATTCTGTTTGAAATCTCACACTCTGTCAACAGGTTCCCAGCTCCTTTTATGCAGACAGGTGGAGATGGAATTGTACCAGTTTAAGTCTATTTACATTCAAATCTGAAAATACACCTAGAGGGGGGGGGGGGGTGAATAGGTATAATAGCTAATCTAATGACAAATGATGCAGAATTAAAAAACAATTGCAACACACTATGTGTAACCAAATAGTGTAGCCGAATTTCCCGGGAAGAGCTCTAAACTATCTTCTCGAGATTCCTCTAAATAAGAGTTGGGGTGCTATATGAAGCTCTCTTGGTTCAACACAAGTATGGGCACACAAACACTACCAAGCATGTATGAAATATGATCAATATAAAGTAATGCAGGATATGAGAGAGATAGAGTTTAGAGATAGTGGATCAAACACAAACACCAAGATATGTTTCGAAATTCGAGCCGCTGTTCTACGTCCCCGCCTTCACACAGAAGGATTTCCATTACGTCCACACAGAACCTCCAACAAAGAGAATCTCCACTAACGAATTTGCAATTACAAACTTGGAGTATATAACTGTTCTCTCTAACACAACTGCCTCTACACAAGAGGCAGGGCACAAAGCCAAAACAACAATCACCTCTATACAAGAGGGATAAAAGCGCAAAGCCAAACTCCACCACAATCACCTCTACACAACGGGGAGGAAGGCACAAAGCCAAACTCCTCCATAATCCTCTCTACACAAGAGGGATAACCATAAACCAAAAGTAAATGAAAGATTATAACTTAGTGATCACAATAGACCACAAACAACTCTTGGTGATTACAATAAACCATAAATAATATTTCCCAAAAAAATAAGATCCTATAGATAGGATAGAGATAATAGCTCAAGTGTGGGAAAACAAGGTGTTTGAAAAACAAATCACAAAAAAATACTTGAGAAAAATACTAGAATGAAATAGAAATGAAGATCAAAACCAATTTCCAAAAGACTCTTTTTTTTTGATTTTCTAACCCTTAAAAACAAAATAAAAATAAATCTTTTTGGCACAAAAACTCTTCTAAAAACTTGCTGCGAAACTCTTGTAAAGATGGGAAAATAGCTCTCCAAATTCTTGTTCAAAACAGCCCAAGAGATGGCATATTTATAGCCTCTCAAGAAATATAGCCGTTGGCAGCCAGAAATGCCCAGATTGCCCTTCCGGTCGACTGACCCAACGGTCATATTTCTGACCGTTGTGCCTCCGGTCGGCCGCCTATAGCCTGTCAGTCGACCGGCACTATCGAGACATGGGTAGTTACAACCGGTTGACCGCGCGGTCAACCGGTCCGGTCGACCGCCAACAGTTCTGGCTCATAACTTGAAACTTGGATATTTTAACTCCAATAAAATCCCATAAAATTCTATAAATTTCACAAATTTAAGTTCTTGTAAGATATTTGAATAACAAATATGTGTGACTAAAAATCAATAGATATTGCAAGCTATTTGAACTATTTTTGTGATATAAAATATTTGGCCTTAAACAAAAACAGTATTTTTCAAAACATTGATTTTGAAATGAAAAATCGTTTTCTACAAAACTTATATAAATATAAAAACATGATATTGAAACAAATTTGAAACATATTGTGTATAGATAGAATCTAATACAAATGTCAAATATATGTAAACTTGAAATTTAAAAACTGGTTAAACCGAAAACCAAACATATCGAACTTGTGTGTGTGAACTTGAGCATATCAACACTATCTATCTTACATAAGATCTACATAAAACTAAATTAAACACAAACTGAAGTCTTCTTGTAGAACTCCTTCTCCAAGTCGACTTGATCCAAACACGATCCAAAGAGCTTGACTCCAACCGAGTGCTAGATGCGATCTTGACACGCGAGCTCTTGAATCTACATGTGTTAGCTCCCAAAAACTCCTTTGATGAAGCTAAACACCTACTAAGATTCTGATACAAAATCTGAAACTAAATAAATACAAGATCATTAGTACTATAACTATATGAGTTAATCATCATCAAAACCAGAGCGATGGGCCTTTGGGCCAACAATCTCCCCTTTTTGACGATGACAAAACTCATGGAGTTATATAAGCATGGATTAAAGATAAGTTTCATAGAATCTCCCCCTTAACTCATGCATAGCATAAGCAATAAGGATATTCAATAAAATGCATAAACTAAATAGATGCATAAACAGAGATATAAACATGCATATATAAACTCTCAAAACTCTTCTCCCCCTTTTGTCAATTCATCAACAAAGGGGTAAGGAAAATCAAACAATAAAGATGTATATGCGATATACATTCATGAAGAGAAGAGACGGTAAATTAACTCCTCCTGCATACATGCATTACATGAAGAAGGGATGCTAGACCCTAACCCGCATAAAGCATAATATATAATGTATAAGTAGAGATGTTAAGCTCCCCTTACACACGTGTACCACATAAAGAAGAGTGATCAAACTCTGCAATGTGAGATAAACTTCAACATGAATCTATATATAGAGGAGATGTTAAGCTCCCTTTACATATAAGCAAAATATATCAACAAATTTTTAAGACAAAATTTTTGAAATCACTTTTTAAAACAAAATTTTTGTAATTTCTTGAAGTCAACAAAATAATTTTGATACCAATGAAATCAAATTATAGCTGACAAAACAAAAGTTGGTACCACTTAAAAAAATTTTAAGATACCAATAGTAGATTTTGATACCAACTGAAGGTGAAACATGAAATATATTTTGATATTTATAGTATTAATTTGGTATCAAAATGAAATACCAATTGAAATGATTAGCAGTTCAAATACTAATTGAAAAACCAATAGAAATCAATCCATAATCTTGTAAAGATACCAATTAACATTTGGAATAAAATCAAGCTTAATATAAAAATAATTAAAAAAATAAAGATATTGTAAAACAAGCATAATCAAATCATATATATGTATGTATGAAAATGAATATACCAATTGAAATTGATACTAATTGAAATTTGAAGCATACATATATATGAAACACATATGAGTATACAAAAATGAAATGACATGGAGATCATGTGTATAACTCATACCTACCATCCTTTTCATGCACTAGTTTAAAAGATATTCAATAAGGGTATACAAGGCATGATCTCCCAACTATCCGCCCTTTGAAGGTAGGATTTTCAAAAAAAATAATGATTTGAAAATATTTTAGCATAGTTTGAAAAACAGTACGACATGAAGAATAATGACTAATTTAAAGATAAATTTAAAAACTAGTATTAAATTCTTAAAGTAAGGAATAAATCAATAAGTATCCCATGAAAACATGAAAATCACACGATCATCGACACTCAAATAGCAATAAGGCACATATATGCTCATGAAACAAAAAATTCATCAGTAAACACCAAATATAGAGTGTAAGATGAAACAAAAAAATCATGAGTAAACACCAAATATAGAGTGTAAGATTCATGTAATCAACAGAATCATGGAAATAAGGCATTGATGCTCATATGAATTTTCTTTTATCAAAAGCAATAAATCATCAAGACTAAATACGCTTCAAGATATATGTATGTTTTGTTGAAACTAAAAGTATACATACATATCCCAAACATAAATGAGTCCAAAAAAATTTGCATAAAAAGCAAGTAACTCTAAGATAAACATGTATATCCAATAGTTTTAGACAAAATTAACATATATATGAAGATAAACACATTTTTATGAAGACGTGTACAAAAATAGGGAAAACAAGTAAAGATGCAAGAATTATCAAAACTAGGTTATACAAGTACATCCAATGGTACAAATGAGCAATGAAGCGTAAACATATGATAAACAAATGTAGCTCATTAGTTGTACAAGTATAAACCCAAGTTTTAATAAAAATTTTATCTAAACATGTAATCAAAACATGAAGTGCAAAATCATAAACAAACATGATCATTAAGGTAAATGCACGTGCTTTAGAGTTAGGATATACACAATAGCTAAACTATAGTGAGAACACAAAAATAATAGTCCATATAAATATGGGTGTATCTTAAATACTACATATGTATATCTTAAGTCTAATTAATATATGCATTTAATATAATAAACATAAAAAATCAAAACATGCTAAAAATCAATGTAAAAGTATGTAAGCTAAATAAGGAGTTAAAGATAGTTATCAAAACCAATAGGGCTAATCTCTAAGTCTCCAAATCATGGTGGTCCTCCCACCAAACTTTCTTGAAGATGATGCATCCAATGTAGTGTCCATCAATCTCAAACGCATCAACCATCAAGGCACCAATACCTCTCACGTCATGTGAGAGCCCACACCTACGTCAAATAAAATAGGGGTGAAGTTTGCTACTCACACTTTCTTGGGTCCATGAGGGTTAGCACCTTTCCTAACCCAAACAAATTTGTTTGCAAATTTTTAATCATTTATTCTATCACAACAAAACTTTGCAAGTGGCCCGTACGTCCACAATGTGTACAAGTGTACACATGAGCATACATAGAATCATGTGTGTGATCATGATGAGCATGTATATGCCGTGTATGGTGTGCATGCATATGAGAAACTTGTTTCTTTCGAAACATGGATTCTATTGTGATCCATAACACATTGTCTCAAAGTGGAGCCCAAACAATCTACACTCTTCTTCAAAGCACATATATTATTTTTAATAATTGAAGAAGATGTTAAGCAAGCAACATATTTATCAATAGAAAAAGAGACAATAGGAACATGACAAACATAAGCATCAAAATAATTTTTCAAAGAGGTATTTTCTTTTAAAATGAATTCCAATTTTTTGAAATCAAAGAAATTTTATTTTTCAAAGAATTGTTCTCTTTTATAACAAATCAAAATTTGAAGATAAAACCTCATTATTCTTCAAAACATCATCAAAATTATTTTTATTCTTCAAAATATCATTTTCTTTAAAACAAGGTCAGGTTGGGTTTTCAAGGAGTCTCATTCACTTGAAATCTCAAACCTCTCTTGTGAAACCATGCTTATCTTTGAAAATAAATCTTTATTTTTTCTTTTAATTTAAGACTTTTCTTTTTCAAAAATTTATATTTTTCTAGCAAGTTTTCACAAAATAGGGAAAGTTCTTCATTTAAGGCATCCGCATTCATATTGTCATCGCCTGAAGAATTAGCACTATCATCTAGTTGAGTATCCGAATGTATCTTAAGGGAGACGTTCTCTTGGACAATGTAGCAAGCTTCGTCGGACTCATCTCCACTAGATTCCTTCTTCACAAGTTTGTCATTTGTATATTGGGAGAGGTCAATGTATTCTACACTATAAAAACAGAATTATAATGAGAATTCATAGATAAATATTCTTTATTAAGTGAATGCTTTAGTGCATCTAGGGCTTGTGTATTAGCCTCAGTGTACTTGTTATTATCAAAATAGATTTTCTTGGTAGTGACAAAATAGGCATGCAAACCTAGGGCTTTTAAGTAAGCACTCATCCTAACTTTTCAAATATCAATGTTGGTAATATTATACAAGGGAGGGGCAAGGTGATCCATGAGTGTATAGACTATATATGTGCAAATGCAATACTAAATTAGCAATCCAAGATCTCACTTTTAGGTAGTTAAACCTAATATCAGGAGTGTAGGCTTTGATACAAATTGAAAATACACCTAGAGTAGGGTGAATAGGTATAATAGATAATCTAATGACAAATGATGCGGAATTAAAAAATAATTGCAACACACTATGTGTAACCAAAGAGTTTAGCTAAATTCCCCGTGAATGGCTCTGGACTATCTCCTCGTGATTCTTCTAAATAAGAGTTGAGGTGCTATATGAAGCTCTCTTGGTTCAACACAAGTATGGGCACACAAACAATACCAAGAATGTATGAAATATGATCAATATAAAGCAATGCAAGATATGAGAGGGATAGAGTTTAGAGATAGTGTATCAAACACAAACACCAAGATATGTTTTGAGGTTCGAGCCACTGCTCTATGTCCCTGCCTTCACACAGCAGGATTTCCACTACGTCCACACAAAACCTCCCACAAAGAGAACCTCTACCGAGGAATTTGCAATTACAAACTTAGAGTATACAACTCCTCTCTCCAACACAACCACCTCTACACAAGAGGCAAGGCACAAAGCCAAAACAACAATCACTTCTACACAAGAGGCATAAAAACACAAAGCCAAACTCTACCACAATCACTTCTACAAAAGAGGGATGAAGGCACAAAGTGAAACTCAAACACAATCACCTCTACATAAGAGGAATAACCACAAACCCAAAGCAAAGGAAAGATTACAACTCAGTGATCATAATAGACCACAAACAACTCTTGGTGATCACAATAGACCGCAAACAACTCTTGGTGATCACAATAGATCACAAACAATATTTTCTGCAAAAATAAGATCCTATAGATATGATAGAGATGATTGCTCAAGTGTGAGAAAACAAGGTGTTTGGAAAACAAATCACAAAGAAAAATACTTGGGAAAAATACTAGAATGAAATAGAAATGAAGAGCAAAACCAATTCCCAATGACTCTCTTTTTCTTTGATTTTTCAACCCTTGAAAACAAAATAAAAATAAATCTTTTTGGCACAAAAACTCTTCTAAAAACTTGTTGCAAAACTCTTGTAAAGATAAAAAAATAGCTCTCAATATTCTTGTTCAAAACAACCCAAGAGATGGCTTATTTATAGTCTCTCAAAAAATATAGCCGTTGGCAGCCATAAATGCCCATATTGCTTTTCCGGTCGACCGGCTGATCGACCGGCTCAACGGTCATATTTTTGACTGTTGTGCCTCCGGTCGATCGCCCAGTCGACCGGGCACAGCCTGTCGGTCGACCGCCCGGTCGATCGGCACTACCCCGAGACATGGGTAGTTACAGTCGGTCGACCGGCCTTGTAGGCTGGCCATGTGCACGTCCTCATGCACATCGATCGACCGGTCCGGTCGACTGACCACTAGTCCGGTCGACCGCCGGCAGTTCTGGAAGATATTTCAGAACTTGAAACTTGGACATTTTAACTCCAATAAAAACCCATAAAATCCTATAAATTCCACAAAAATAAGTTCTTGTAAGATATTTGAATAGAAAATATGTGTGACCAAAAATCAACACATATTGTAAACTATTTGAACTATTTTTGTGATATAAAATATTTGGCCTTAAACAAAAACCGTATTTTTCAAAACTTGGATTTTGAAATGAAAAACCGTTTTCTCCAAAACTTGTATATATACAAAAACATGATATTGAAATAAATTTGAAGCATATTGTGTGTGGATAGAATTCAATACACATGTCAAAGATATATCTATATTTTTGAAATGAAATCCAACAATAAGTTTTGTTAATTACAAAACTCAAAACACATGAATAGGATCATCAAAACAAGTTTTTCTAAATATATGAAGTATATATGTATATAGATCATATCCAATATACATTAAACCATATAAACTTGTTTTGATTCTATCTATTCATGAAAACTATATATATATATATATATATATATATATATATATATATATATATATATATATATATATATATATATATATATATGTATGTATGTATGTATGTATGTATGTATATTCGAAATCCAAAAATCGGTTAAACCGAAAACCAAAATATCGAACTTGTGTGTGTGAACTTGAGCGTATCAACACTATCTATCTTTACACAAGATCTAAACAAAACTAAACTAAACACAAACTGAAGTCTTCTTATAGAACTCCTTCTCCAAGTCGACTCGATCCAAATACGATCCAAAGAGCTTGACTCCAACTGAGTGGTAGATGCGATCTTGAATCGCGAGCTCTTGGATCTACATGTGTTAGCTTCCAAAAACTTCTTTGATGAAACTATGCGCCTACTAAGATTCTGATACAAAATCTGAAGTTATATAAAAACAAGATCATTAGTACTATAACTACATGAGTTAATCATCATCAAAACTAGAGCGATAGGCCTTGGGTCAACAAAATCTGGATGGGATTTAGTTAGAACTTAGGGAAATCACTTCCACTTAGCAAGTGTAGTATGGTATCTACCACATAGTTTTAAGATGTCAATTTCTTTGCTGAAAGCTTTACAAAATAAATTCTTGACAAGGGACTTCCTGAAAGTAATTTGTGTTATAAAAACCGATCAATGTGTTTTATGTCACTTGGGACAAGAAAGTGTTGCACATCTTTTCTTTGACTGCCAGTATACTGCATACTTATGGACTCTTTGTAAACTTAAGTTAGGACTGTCAGGCCAAATTGGATCCCTGCAAGAAGAAGCTCATGTCATTCAAGACAAATTCAAGGATAAGACTAAATCAACTGTCCTGGCAAAGCTATCATGGCACATTTGAAAGGAGAGAAATAACAGGATATTCCTGGGTTTTAGAAGATTATATGAGGATATCAGGGAGCTTCTAAGGACTTGCAACTGGAAAAGTAATAGAAGCAGTGCCCTGTCTACTGTGCTTTCCAATTGGAATGTTGAAGACTAGCATTGGACATTTCAGGTTTTAGGACGGGCAACTTCAGGTTGTGGAGGACAATGCATTTGCTCAAACAAGTTCTTCTGATATTCTGATATATCATAGAACTTGTTATTGATATGTACAATATGATTTAGTATAGAATAGTACTGGTTTCTACTTGTGGGCTTTGGGTCAATTTTAGTTTCTTACTTTGATTACTATAGTAGAGGGTGTCGACTATGGTCCTCTCCCCTCTCTATAGTTCTCTAAGATTAAAAGCTAGAGTAGCTTAGTTTACACACTTTTGTTATTGTACTATTTGTTCATGGATATCAATAAAACTTACTCACTTTTCGATATATATGTAACACCCCGCTCCCAGAATACGTACTTAGTTGCGTATTCAGATTTTTTGATCGTATTTTTCAATTTACTTCCTGTATTTATTTTGTATTATGAATTGTTTATATGATCGTTTTGTCTTGGATCCAGATTCGTGGACTCAGAGTCTGCCCTTCTCTGAAGGGGGGACCCGATCCTAGTATATTACTCAATTTGGTCTTTCGGTAATCATATTTGACCGATTTCAGTTTCAAATATCATTTTCCAATATTTTAGACTTTCTATGATTTTCTGGAATTTTTCTGAATTAAAATGAAAATCTTCAAAACCGATGTCGACCAGCACCGCTGACCGACTTCTAGATTTTTAATTAAAAAACAATAAAGAATTTCTTAAAACAGATTTCACCATGAGTCTTAAAATAATATTCTTAATTTTTGAGAATTTTTGCGGGTCGTTCCGAGATACTTGATTTCGGGACGATTTCGGTATTTTCCCGAAAGTTTTCCTCATCCGCAACCGAATCCCGGGAATCCGCCACTCTAATTATTTTCACTTTTTCTTCCAAGAGAATATCTTCCCTTTTTCATTTCTTTTCCTTTTTCCTTTTTCTTTCTTTTCTTTTCTTTCCACCAAATTCTCCAAACTTCTCCATTCTTCCATTTTCTTCTCCAACCTTCCACCAAAATATCTCCTCCAAAATATCTCCACCTCACCCATCTCTATGGCTGGCCATGATTGGCCAAGAGAAACACCTCACCCCTCCACTTTACAATTAAACCCCTATCTTTTCCATTTTTACATCACCTTCACAAATTCAAATCCTATATAAATCTTTCCTTCTTCATTTCGCTTCATTTTCTCTTCCTTCTCTTCACCAACACCTTAACCTCCACCAACTCCTTCTTCATCTCCACCATAACAACCACCACTACAACTTCTCCAAACTCCTTACCTTCATCTTCTTCCTCCTCCATCTCCATGGAAACCACCACAACTCCAAAACTCCACCAAAGCTTCCACCTTTTCCTTTACCTTTTCCAAAACTACCACCACCATCAAAACCTCTTCATAAAAACCACCGCTCCATCATCTCCTCAAGGGCCGGCCCCTCCTTTTGGATTGGGGCCGCGTTCTCCTCCGTTGGCAAGACTTAGGGCCGGTACCCTCCTTTTGGATTGGGGCCGAACTTCCCTTCGTCGGGCGCAGCAAAGGAATCACCTTTCCTCCTCTCTGTTTGTTTCCTAACGCGGATCTCAACCCCGCGTCTGGGCAATCCCTTAACGCGCTCCGCGCGTTTCTGTATTGACACGACGCAGAGTCTATTCCCGCGTTTGTGTTCTTCTTGTGTTAACGCGACTCAGAACCCATGTCCACGTCCGCGTTTTCCTCGCATCCGCACTTGAACGCAGACCTCGCGTTTCGTGGTATCTATGCGACGCGAATCCCGCGTCTGCTATCCCGCGTCTGCAATTCCGCGTCTGCCATTCTCGCGACGCGAACCCCGCGTCTGCTATCCCGCGTCTGCTATTCCCGCGTCTGCCATTCTTGCGACGCGAACCCCGCGTCTGCTATTCCCGCATCTGTGATTCCCGTGTCTGCTATTTTCGCGACGCTAACTCCCGCGTCTGCGAACCCTCGCGTTTCACCCTCAAAAACTCGCGTCTCCCTGTGCACTCTCTCCTTCCATAATTATGGCGCGTCCCGAGTTCCGTGGATTTCGGACCTTTCGGCATTTCTGGTGATTTAGGCGAGTGTTCTCGCTCTCGCCTCCATTTGGGTTTCCCCGCTTCGTCGGGTCGACATGTGTTTTACTCCATGTTTTCATTGTATCATGTATTGGGCTGAGTCCCTGTATTTGTGTATGGCCGAGTGCCAATGTCTGGACATGTATTGCTCTGTGACGAATGCTTGTATTATGGTAGTTTATTTATTGTTCATGTGGTACTAACATTGCAGGTCTCTCAGTCTTCAACCTCCGGTCACTCACTATCTCGAAAGGGAAGTGATTGGGGCCGGCAGGTCTCTCCGTTCTTCAACCTCCGGTCACCCACTATCTCGAAAGGGAAGTGATTGGGGCCGGCAGGTCTCTCCGTTCTTCAGCCTCCGGTCACTCACTATCTCGAAAGAGAGGTGATTGGGACCGTCAGGTTTACCAGTGGAGCCTCCGGTCACTCACTATCTCGAAAGGGAAGTGATTGGGACCGTCAGGTCTTCGGCTCCGCCTGGTTGTCATGATCAGCGTTCAGTGCTTTACCACTTGATTCATCTAGGCGAGATGCTGCCGGATTTCCTACTCGCACCTTAAGCCGAGTTGTCCCGGTAACCTTGCCAGACGCTCCAGTGTTAAATCCTATTTGCTGTCTGTATTTCCAGCTCGCTCAGCTCCGCCTGGTTGTGCTCAGCTACTGCTTTACTATATGCTACTATTTAACACATGTATATCACCTGACAACTGATTTGTTATCATCTAACATCGGACATGCTACCACTTGGCAAGACCTCTTGTTATGACATGACTTGCCACCGGACTAATATCAATCTCTTGACATGATTGGTTGCCTGCTAAATATCATCATCCTGTCATGCTATCACTTGACACCCAGCATGATATACTTGACTTGTGATTATCACCTTTACGGGAACCTTGCCTTGTTATCCTGTATTATGTACAGTGACCTGTTATCCTGTACTATGTACAGTGACCTGTTATCCTGAATGGAACTAAGTGCCACACAGAACAAAGTGCCACACCATACACGGTGGGGGCCACCTCTTGAATCTGTGGGGGCCACCTCTAGAATCCATTTCCCTCAGAACAAAGTGCCACATGGAACAAAGTGCCACACCATACACGGTGGGGGCCACCTCTTGAATCTGTGGGGGCCACCTCTTGAATCTGTAGGGCCATCTCCTGTTATTCCCGTAAATTGATAATTACCTAATAAATCCTAAAAAGGACCAACTTGCATCGGGTCGGGGGAAACATGCGGCTATCAATATGTGTTCGTGTTTACAGTGGTATTAGGCATGTTGTGCAACTAAAACTTCCGGCCTGACCTGTGGGCCTCCAGGCGACCGAGGGGAGTGCTGGCTCCCTCCTTCCTGGTACCATCATGATAAAGGCATACATAAGTCCCTCCTGTTAGCCTTGCGGCTGGTTCCGTCACCAAGCAACGGAACAATCCTGGGCCGTGGTCCCGGGTATGTACGGGACCCACTGTAAACATAGTTCGTTGATACCCCCGCTGGTTTCCAATAACAACCTTGTTTTACTCGGATATGGATCTATGTGTACTGGGACGCTAGTTCACATAGCTAGATATCAGGGTAAGACGAGTAATAATAAAGTGTCAAGATAATAACCTGCTCTTTAAGTTGTAAGTAGAAGTATGTGGAATGGGACGCATACTGAAGCCTACAACTTAAACTGCTATGAATCTGTGATATGCCTTACCATATTTGCTTGTCCTGGATTTTGCTTCGGATTTTCGGCTTTATGAGTATTATCGTATTAACTGCTCATACTCTGCTTTATCCCTTGTATCTACCTGCCTCCTGTTCATTATCTTATCATGCCCTGAGTGCAGTCGGGTTGTATGTGCTTAGATTATGGTGACATGAGATAAAGGTATATAGATGAGGGTTTCCTTGTTTGGATTATTCCTTCGATGTACTAGTCTCATGGAGCCGTAATCTGAAACCATACAATCAGATTTGCTCGTCCTCGGCTTTATTCGGTTTCATCGCTATACATATACTTACCCTTGCTCGCCACTTGGCTTTTGTATCACCACTCGCCTGGGGAGTATCATCTGACTCCCCTGGATCCTCATGTCCAGGTTTTGGAGCTTGGAGCGTGTGGATTCTCCCAGTTGCTGATCAGAGTGGCGCAGCGGTAGCGTGGATCTTCAGCAGACCGTTCAGAACTCCATCCTTCCAGACCCCCTTATTCGGCTCTAGAGTTTCCCTGTTATGACTCTGAGCCTCCATTTGTACTATTCATACTTGTACATCTCTTTATAATCTCGCAATTGCGCATATTAGTGGTGTAATATTCATGTAATATTGGATCACCTCTGGTGATAACTTTGTAATTGTACTCATGTGTTGGAATGTATAATGCACCACTTGCTTCCGTACTCTGATTCTTGCCTGTACTGATGCTTAGCGTATATACGTGAAGGTACTTCTGACTTGCGTATATACGTTGCAGTAATGTCTCCGTATCCGCCAGGATCGGTGCGTTACAGGATGGTATCAGAGCATAGGCTCTCGCATTCTCAGTACGTCCAGATGGCAAAATAATGGTAAAGAAATTTGCAACTGGAATGCATGAGTCCTGGTTATACAATCTAACTACAAATACAGAGTTATCTATTCTTTCTTGATCATCCTTCCTTTGATTCCTAATCTTTTCCATCTTTCCCCTGTTTTGGTTTTTCGAAGCCTTTATACCAACTTAAGATATAGATAGACTAGAAAGGTAGTGGCTGGTTCTGAATGAAGCTATTATGTGATCTCTTTGGCCAACTCTATGAAGCTCGGTATGCTCCAGTTGGATCCTGATCTGGTTATCTTTCAGAAGTCAGCAGTCGGAATTCTCTACGGATATTCTACATTCTCTATTCTATCTTTCAGAGTGATTGATGCCTGGTATTCGGAATTCTTAATTATCGGTCTTCTTTATTATGCTCAGGACTATCAGGGTTTCCTTTATCTTCAGTATTCTGGCTTATTCTCGGAGTGCTATCAAGTATGCAGTACAACTGGAATTCTATTGCACAGCAACGACATCAGTCAGTATTATTTGGTACCGTTCAAAAATGTATACAGCCGGAAGTACGGAGGATGATTATTGTTCAGTCAAATTGAGAGCCCTACCTATAGTGCTTCATATCTTGATTGGTATAAATTCCACCTTTGTCCCCTTTGTGTTCATTTTACCCCTTATCGAAATTGCGAGGACGCAATTTTTTGTAAGGTGGATGGAATGTAACACCCCGCTCCCAGAATACGTACTTAGTTGCGTATTCAGATTTTTTGATCATATTTTTCGATTTACTTCCTGTATTTGTTTTGTATTATGAATTGTTTATATGATCGTTTTGTCTTGGATCCGGATTCGTGGACTCAGAGTCTGCCCTTCTTTGAAGGGGGGACCCGATCCTAGTATATTACTCAATTTGGTCTTTCCGGTAATCATATTTGATCGATTTCAGTTTCAAATATCATTTTCCAATATTTTAGACTTTCTATGATTTTCTGGAATTTTCCTGAATTAAAATTAAAATCTTCAAAACCGGTGTCGACCAGCACCGCTGACCGACTTCTGGATTTTTAATTTAAAAAAATAAAGAATTTCTTAAAAGGATTTCACCATGAGTCTTAAAATAATATTCTTGATTTTTGAAAATTTTTGCGGGTCGTTCCGAGATACTTGATTTCGGGACGATTTCGGTATTTTCCCGAAAGTTTTCCGCATCCGCAACCGAATCCCGGGAATCCGCCACTCTAATTATTTTCACTTTTTCTTCCAAGAGAATATCTTCCCTTTTTCATTTCTTTTCCTTTTTCCTTTTTCTTTCCTTTCTTTTCTTTCCACCAAATTCTCCAAACTTCTTCATTCTTCCATTTTCTTCTCCAACCTTCCACCAAAATATCTCCTCCAAAATATCTCCACCTCACCCATCTCCATGGCTGGCCATGATTGGCCAAGAGAAACACCTCACCCCTCCACTTTACAATTAAACCCCTATCTTTTCCATTTTTACATCACCTTCACAAATCCAAATCCTATATAAATCTTTCCTTCTTCATTTCACTTCATTTTCTCTTCCTTCTCTTCACCAACACCTTAACCTCCACCAACTCCTTCTTCATCTCCACCATAACAACCACCACTACAACTTCTCCAAACTCCTTACCTTCATCTTCTTCCTCCTCCATCTCCATGGAAACCACCACAACTCCAAAACTCCACCAAAGCTTCCACCTTTTCCTTTACCTTTTCCAAAACACTACCACCACCATCAAAACCTCTTCATAAAAACCACCGCTCCATCATCTCCTCAAGGGCCGGCCCCTCCTTTTGGATTGGGGCCGCGTTCTCCTCCATTGGCAAGACTTAGGGCTGGTACCCTCCTTTTGGATTGGGGCCGAACTTCCCTTCGTCGGGCGCAGCAAAGGAATCACCTTTCCTCCTCTCTGTTTGTTTCCTAACGCGGATCTCAACCCCGCGTCTGGGCAATCCCTTAACGCGCTCCGCGCGTTTCTGTATTGACACGACGCAGAGTCTATTCCCGTGTTTGTGTTCTTCTTGTGTTAACGCGACTCAGAACCCATGTCCACGTCCGCGTTTTCCTCGCATCCGCACTTGAACGCAGACCTCGCGTTTTGTGGCATCTATGCGACGTGAATCCCGCGTCTGCTATCCCGCGTCTGCAATTCAGCGTCTGCCATTCTCGCGACGCGAACCCCGCGTCTGCTATCCCGCGTCTGCTATTCCCGCGTCTGCCATTCTTGCGACGCGAACCCCGCGTCTGCTATTCCCGCATCTGTGATTCCCGTGTCTGCTATTTTCGCGACGCTAACTCCCGCGTCTGCGAACCCTCGCGTTTCACCCTCAAAAACCCGCGTCTCCCTGTGCACTCTCTCCTTCCATAATTATGGCGCGTCCCGAGTTCCGTGGATTTCGGACCTTTCGGCATTTCTGGTGATTTAGGCGAGTGTTCTCGCTCTCGCCTCCATTTGGGTTTCCCCGCTTCGTCGGGTCGACATGTGTTTTACTCCATGTTTTCATTGTATCATGTATTGGGCTGAGTCCCTGTATTTGTGTATGGCCGAGTGCCAATGTCTGGACATGTATTGCTCTGTGACGAATGCTTGTATTATGGTAGTTTATTTATTGTTCATGTGGTACTAACATTGCAGGTCTCTCAGTCTTCAACCTCCGGTCACTCACTATCTCGAAAGGGAAGTGATTGGGGCCGGCAGGTCTCTCCGTTCTTCAACCTCCGGTCACCCACTATCTCGAAAGGGAAGTGATTGGGGCCGGCAGGTCTCTCCGTTCTTCAGCCTCCGGTCACTCACTATCTCGAAAGAGAGGTGATTGGGACCGTCAGGTTTCCCAGTGCAGCCTCCGGTCACTCACTATCTCGAAAGGGAAGTGATTGGGACCGTCAGGTCTTCGGCTCCGCCTGGTTGTCATGATCAGCGTTCAGTGCTTTACCACTTGATTCGTCTAGGCGAGATGCTGCCGGATTTCCTACTCGCACCTTAAGTCGAGTTGTCCCGGTAACCTTGCCAGACGCTCCAGTGTTAAATCCTATTTGCTGTCTGTATTTCCAGCTCGCTCAGCTCCGCCTGGTTGTGCTCAGCTACTGCTTTACTATATGCTACTATTTAACACATGTATATCACCTGACAACTGATTTGTTATCATCTAACATCGGACATGCTACCACTTGGCAAGACCTCTTGTTATGACATGACTTGCCACCGGACTAATATCAATCTCTTGACATGATTGGTTGCCTGCTAAATATCATCATCCTGTCATGCTATCACTTGACACCCAGCATGATATACTTGACTTGTGATTATCACCTTTACGGGAACCTTGCCTTGTTATCCTGTATTATGTACAGTGACCTGTTATCCTGTACTATGTACAGTGACCTGTTATCCTGAATGGAACTAAGTGCCACACAGAACAAAGTGCCACACCATACACGGTGGGGACCACCTCTTGAATCTGTGGGGGCCACCTCTAGAATCCATTTCCCTCAGAACAAAGTGCCACATGGAACAAAGTGCCACACCATACACGGTGGGGGCCACCTCTTGAATCTGTGGGGGCCACCTCTTGAATCTGTAGGGCCATCTCCTGTTATTCCCGTAAATTGATAATTACCTAATAAATCCTAAAAAGGACCAACTTGCATCGGGTCGGGGGAAACATGCGGCTATCAATATGTGTTCGTGTTTACAGTGGTATTAGGCATGTTGTGCAACTAAAACTTCCGGTCTGACCTGTGGGCCTCCAGGCGACCGAGGGGAGTGCTGGCTCCCTCCTTCCTGGTACCATCATGATAAGGGCATACATAAGTCCCTCCTGTTAGCCTTGCGGCTGGTTCCGTCACCAAGCAACGGAACAATCCTGGGCCGTGGTCCCGGGTATGTACGGGACCCACTGTAAACATAGTTCGTTGATACCCTCGCTGGTTTCCAATAACAACCTTGTTTTACTCGGATATGGATCTATGTGTGCTGGGACGCTAGTTCACATAGCTAGATATCAGGGTAAGACGAGTAATAATAAAGTGTCAAGATAATAACCTGCTCTTTAAGTTGTAAGTAGAAGTATGTGGAATGGGACGCATACTGAAGCCTGCAACTTAAACTGCTATGAATCTGTGATATGCCTTACCATATTTGCTTGTCCTGAATTTTACTTCGGATTTTCGGCTTTATGAGTATTATCGTATTAACTGCTCATACTCTGCTTTATCCCTTGTATCTACCTGCCTCCTGTTCATTATCTTATCATGCCCTGAGTGCAGTCGGGTTGTATGTGCTTAGATTATGGTGACATGAGATAAAGGTATATAGATGAGGGTTTCCTTGTTTGGATTATTCCTTCGATGTACTAGTCTCATGGAGCCGTAATCTGAAACCATACAATCAGATTTGCTCGTCCTCGGCTTTATTCGGTTTCATCGCTATACATATACTTACCCTTGCTCGCCACTTGGCTTTTGTATCACCACTCGCCTGGGGAGTATCATCTGACTCCCCTGGATCCTCATGTCCAGGTTTTGGAGCTTGGAGCGTGTGGATTCTCCCAGTTGCTGATCAGAGTGGCGCAGCGGTAGCGTGGATCTTCAGCAGACCGTTCAGAACTCCATCCTTCCAGACCCCCTTGTTCGGCTCTAGAGTTTCCCTGTTATGACTCTGAGCCTCCATTTGCACTATGCATACTTGTACATCTCTTTATAATTTCGCAATTGCGCATATTAGTGGTGTAATATTCATGTAATATTGGATCACCTCTGGTGATAACTTTGTAATTGTACTCATGTGTTGGAATGTATAATGCACCACTTGCTTCCGTACTCTGATTCTTGCCTGTACTGATGCTTAGCGTATATACGTGAAGGTACTTCTGACTTGCGTATATACGTTGCAGTAATGTCTCCGTATCCGCCAGGATCAGTGCGTTACAATATATATATATATATATATATATATATATATATATATATATATATATATATATATATATATATATATATATATATATATATATATATATATATATATATATATATGAGAAAAATGTATATCAGCCTGCGGGCTGAGAGAACTCTCTCAGCCTGCGGTGACGTGGCTCAATTTGTCACCTCACTGACTTGCGGCCCGCTTATAGGAAGAAGTTAAATTACCAAATACCCTTATGAAAAGCTACTTTCTCGGTAAAAGACAGTGAATGCTACTTTATTAAATCACGATACTAATTTGAATGCTTCTTTAATTTTTTTATCTGATTTGATATTTAATGATTTTTAATATAGTCGCAGTACTTATGAGAACTGCTACCACGATCGCAGTCTTTTCTAAGGACTGCTACCAAGGTCGCAGTCTTTTTCTGAGGACTGCTATCAAAGGTCGCAGTGTTTTTATGAGAACTGCTACCACGGTCGCAGTCTTTTCTAAGGACTGCTACCAAGGTCGCAGTCTTTTTCTGAAGACTGTTACCAAGGTCGCAGTCTTTTTTCTGAGGACTGCTACCAAGGTCGCAGTCTTTTTCTGAGGACTGCTACCAAGGTCGCAGTCTTTTTCTGAGGACTGCTACCAAGGTCGCAGTCTTTTTCTGAGGACTGCTACCAAGGTCGGTAAAAGTTGTGAGGGAGGGTATTTTTGGAAATTACAATGTTGAGGTGACTGGCATTAAATTGGGCGGGATTTTACAGGATTTTGTCTGCTAATATTATTACAGATGTGGGGCGTGATGTTGCCACGCCCGCAGGCTGAGAAAACTCTCTAGCCTGCCGGCTGAGGTACAGTAACCCTATATATATATATATATAAATATATATATATATATACCTATATATGTATGTATGTATGTATGTATACGTACGTAAGTACGTATGTACGTAAGTACGTACGTACGTACGTACGTATGTATGTATACTGTGCTCACTCAATGAAACCAAAATGTTCTTTTATCTTTGTGGTGGATCATGACCACCAAAACCATTACAAGAGAGAAATTGGATGACAACAATTGTGATATTTGTCCCTCGCAGTTGACATTGTGGCTAGACATGGGTTGTCAAGAACTTCACTCCCCATCGGTCTCCACTTCAAAGCCCCATATGCGCGACATATTCCATTAAATATAAGTCCGACCACCATGACCCTCCGATTATACAGTTGAATCCCAGTGTGTAGTGACTATTAACTAGCAAAAAAAATAATTATGATATTTGCTACTAAAGATCAATATTGTTTGAACGAATCTGACAACTCAGTAGCCCTATAAATGTTAGAGTTCAGAGTGGTAACTTTTACTTCATTACTTTTATAGATGACTATGCGCACGAAAGTCATATTTACCTGATCTCCCATAATTTTAAAATATTAAAGTATATTCAGCGTTACTTGAAAGAAGTACAGTTTAACGAGAGCCTAAAAACAATAAACACTACTGCGCTGTAAGGATCTATTGTACCAGTAAAGAAACTATATGTGAAGGAAAAGGGAAATTTGCCAATATCTAACCGTTATAAGCACAAATCTTTTGATCAGAATGTTAATTTGTTGTTCACTCACATTTGTGTCACGTTCAAACAAAATCTAACCATAAGTTATAAATATTTAACTAGACTTGAATCTTGACCATCCCTATCTTAGAGAAAAAGGTTGAAATAATAAAAAAAGATATCTATTAGGGATTACAATCTCAAAAGAAAATTTCTAACATTTATTAGAGGACAAAAAACATAACACTTATCCCAGAAAAGAAAAGAAGATGAATGGTCTCTTCCTTTCCATTAAATATTAATAGAGTTATCTAGAATAAAAGCAAAAGCATATTTAAGAAAAGGTACAAAGAAAAATCCTTAATAAAATTTGTTTTTCATCGATTCTACATTTGTTGCATGCACATAACACATGCCAAAAATCTAGTACCAACAATAAAGAAAGTTCTAGACGAAACTATTAGCTATTTCTTGTCTGCCATTGTACTGATTCAGGGTCTCTCCTCTGATGAAAATTAATGGGCATATTTGTCGAATAATCAACACTAAATGTTTATATATAGATGGCTATGGTTCATTTGAGAATGACAGTGCAATCCGTAGGTAGCCTCGAGTTTTAATTTCAATTTGGAACAATTGATGATTGTTCATGTGCTGTGCTCATTTTCAAAATGAACCAAAACAATCTTATATGTAAATGTATGATTTTGATTATCAACTAACTAGTCCATCTATTTTCATACTTGAAGTGACCTTGAATCCATACTTGTTATAAGATGTATCGAACCCGATCTTATACTAATAAAGCTGTGATTAGAAGTGGACGTCTGACAAAGAAAGGAAGTGAACTACGCCAGCTAGATTTTGTTCCAGTACCAATGAGCCCAAAAGGATACCTTCAAGTAAGAAAAGCACTCGAATTCACGAGCAAATGACTCGAATCCATGAGCAAAAAGTTGTTGATATACAACTAGTGCTCCTTAATAAAATTGTTGTGTGCAGCGGAAAAAAACCAATGGTGATATGACAGTACTTGCAAAAAGAAAACTAATTTGGAAAGCTAACTAGCAATTCTTAGACAAAAAAGCAATAACCAAATAACACAAGAACTTAACGTGATTTGGCCCAAACTTGGCCTACATCCACGGGAAGAGAAATTGAGAAAGCTTTATTAATAAACTTGATACAAATGGCTCTAACTTTTTTTTTAATCACACAAGATTATTCACCTTCTCTTTGAATCTTGACCTAGATTACAAGAGAATAACTTCTCTCTATGCACCTTCATCTTCCTTTTCTCTTTCTTGGCTTTCTTTTATCTCCTTCTTTGAGATTATACAATACACTAGGTTACAATCTTTATTTACAAGAGTTTACAATACAACTCATATTCTAACTCTAAGATGATCTTGGCCATCAGATGCTTGAAAAGCTTGATCAATCTAACTAGGAGTTGGTTTTCATGATCTAGAAGAATCTAGGCCTCCAATCTTTAGAAATAAATCTTCAAAAATAGAAATTTAGTTCTATTCGAAATCCAATAGAAAAGATAAACTTGATCATGTCAGAAAAGAAAACAAAATCTGATTCTGACTTCTGACTGTCGGCAGCCTTCTCAGGCCTGTCGACAGGTGAGTCAGTTGTCAATAATCGATATGGCCTATCAAAAAATTGAGCTTTGTTCTCTTCTCTGTATCTTGCTATCGATAGGTCCTATCAATAACTTACTTGGTGCAGTCGACAGGCATGTCAACTGCCACCATATTTTTTAGATTTGCTTTTTTCTTTTCAAGCTCTTCTTTCTTCTCCACTTCAACTACATCTTTTTGACCATCATCTCCTTCTTGAAAATAAGGCAATTTCTCTCCACCTTGACTTGCCTTACAAGCCTTTAACAAAACACTTTGTGATTTTGGAATTGTACCTTGATTCATTCCTTGATTGTAACCGTACCTTGAAAACTTTAACACTTTCACCCTTTCCCAGCTAATTATTGTCATGGTTTGGGACATCCCGGGCCTTGCACTAATGCATCCTTTATCTTTTCCTCAATACTTTGACACAGTTCTTGTCCCATTGTTGTTTCCTTGAAGCTCTACCTCGCGATAAGCTTTCAACTTATCCTTAAAATTCACCTCGCACTGAATTTTTTTCTTTTAGCTTGTATAACCCTTCATACTTCTTTTCTTTCAGAATTACTCGATCTCCTTGGCTAAGTGTGACGATGCGTTGTTTCACTTAGATCTGACATCCTTCTTCATCAATCACCCTTATCGATATAAGATTGTACCGTGCCTCCGGGACATACCGGATTGCCTCCAAAGCACGCACTATCTTATTTCTTTCTGTAACATTGACTGTCCCAGTGTCAATAACCTCGCAAGCTAATTCACCCCTGATTGATAGTCAAAAGTGCATTTTTATCATCATATTTACCATCACATTTTCATATTTATTCATTTAATTCTGCACATTTATTAATAATTTGTAATTTATTGTGTGCAGGCCTCGAATTATTATTTTAACAATAAATAAAGCTTAAAGAGCCCAAAAGCCCAGATCCAAGCCCATATTTGAAGCCCAAGAGTCAAAGTGCAAATATCAATTGTCAAAGTGCAAATATACAAGGGCTAAAGTTGCAATTATTAAAGATGAGGGAAGGATAGAATTCTACCCAACCCTAAACTCTTACAGGAGGCAAGCAAAGGGCCAAAAGTTAGGGTTTAGTTTTTAGGTTAGATTTTATTTTTATTTTGTAAATTTTGTAACTGAGAGTGGAGGAAACTTTCATGGAGGATGGAGTCTTCGCTTGTACTGAGGTGACAGCGGTATAAGCCCGCTTATCTTCCATTGTTAATGAAATCCATTTAAGGTTCGTTTTTGTTATTATTTTATGTTTTTCATCTCTTGTTTATTCTTGTGTTTTTATGTTCCTATTTTCTTTCTTCTATGTGTTCTCTAATGCCTTGTGAACAATGAGACCCAACTGCTTCGAGACTGCCTAGCCAACGAAGATCCATTGATGGCTTATGGCGATGAACATCCTATACGCCATACTTGCAAGTCTTCCGAGAAAAGGTAAATCATCGCACGGATCAAAGGTAAGCAGGTTGAAGAGGTTTGTACGTGTTTTCTTTCTTTTCTTCCTTTAGTTTAGATCCACATCTTCCTAAATTCTTCTCTTCCACTTCACTGTAAATACCACCCATTGTAAATACCACCATCATAACTAATAAAAAAGATAAAAACTTTAGAGAAACTTGCTTAACGCTTCCATCGCAGTCCCTCCCTGAGGATCACGACCCGCATAGCCTTGCTACCGCGGATTAGTATTGAGCACCTCGCACACCTTTAATTCTCAGATCTAATATTCATATTTTTTGCGTGCAGGAAAACTCGATCAACAAATTGGCGCCGTTGCCGGGGAGGGACGGTAAGTTTATCTCTAAAACAAAATTTTAATTTTTAACTAATTCTTTATTCTTTTCTGTTTGCAGGTTTGGAGAACAGGAAACAGAAACATAGCAGCAGCAGTGGACATATTGCTATTCTGTGCCTCTGCCCTCGAAGGCAGAGCACCAGAACCCACTGTTTTGCCGCGGATCCGCGGCCAGAGCCGCGAAAACGCGGCAACAGTGGTGAATTACTGATCCAATTTTTTGCAGGGTGCTTCAAGTTAAAATTCTGCTTTCTGCTCTATTCTGATTTGTTCTGTGATATACCTGTAAATTGCTAATAATTCAACAGTAAATTATTGGTTGTTAAAAATAAAATTTGATTAGACGTTTGCATATTAGGCACGTGTCTTTTCAATTATTTTTATTTACTGTTGAAGAGTGCTGGAGACGCAAGGTACGTACGCATTGCATGTAGAATAGGACTCATCTCTTGGTTGATTTTCTGCTTTGAGTGAATCTTATCTGTTTATCTTGTACACTTGCACTAATTCATCTTAAGGGCATAACCCATTAACAAGATAAGGTGGGGATTTCATCACCCTTCCTTAGCCCAAAAATCATATCCCAAGCACTCACTAACCCAAGCCTAACTAAAAAAGAGTAGACGTTGGCCCTAGGGACATCTCGGACTCAATAGGAGATTATCCTAAGGGGGAACAGTGCTGGAAGTTGACTCTTGCCAAATCAGTGTCTAGGAAAGGGATTGAGGGCTGAAAGCCCGAAGATTGGTGGTTATTTAATTAAGGAACGTCTTTGACGGAAAACCTCCCACCACTCTTGCCCTGACCTGGCTGATTAACTCGTGGTCAAAGTCTGCACCCGACCTCCCGTGGAAAGTCTAACCAGTTAGGAGTCGTCTAGGTCATAGGTCTACCCTAACTTAGGTTAGAATTTTTCTTTTTTGTTTGTTTATTTGTTTGTGTTGTTTGTGTTGGTGTGATATGGCACATAATAATAATTCCAATTTTAATCCATATTACACCCCTAACTATTATTCGGATATTACCAACCCGGCATACCCTAACTTTGACCAATCTAGTGTGCCGGAATGGTCTTATCCGAATGAATATAACCCACATCCCCCATCTTATGACTATAATTTCCATAATGATTTCAACTCTTCACAGAGTTCATGGGGTTTCGAGTCCCCGAGTTTAATTCTCAACCAAATTGTCCTCCATATCCATCTAGTCCACATTCTTCCCAAGATTCATGCTCAGATCCACCCATTCAGAATAAAAAACCATCTATCGGGGAAATGATGAGTATGCACGAGTTCAAGCAACAACCACCATCAATCTTAGACATGATGATGCATGAGTCCACCGATTCACAACTTCATCACGATCTCACTTCCTCTTTCCAAATCCAATTCCAAAAGAGGCTTGAAGCCATGACTCAGGCTAGATTAGCTCGCGAGCATGATTTAGATATGATGGTTCAATCTTTGCGTTCTTACAGTTCGGCAAATTCTGATATCGCTGACCACTCTCTTAGAGCCGACGAACCAAGTTGCTTTGGACAACAAGATTCTATTTCAGTGCCATCATGTGAACTTGCCGAAACTTCAAAATCTGATAACTTGGCAAGTTTTTCCTTTCATGAATTAGAACTTGAACATGAATATGATCATGATCACCAACTTGATGATTCAGTTTTATTTCCTGATTCAATAATGACTCCAGTGTCTCCACCTGATTTCACTTTTCCCGAGTCAATATTGGATCCTATTCCAATTCACCATGAAATTGAATCACCCATTTTAGAAGATTATATTGAACTTGACCTAGATTCTCACAATCTCTTTACTTCTGAAACTGATTGTACAATTCTGACGGAAGATGTTGACCTTAGTTTTGAAGAATTGTATGGTGATGAGCTAGAATTCCTTAATATTAGAAGTAAAGAGATATCACCCATATTAGGTCACATTTCATTGTGGGAAGAAGATTGTGGACTTGAGTTTCTATTTTTTGACTTGGACTTCCTGAACTTAGCCCGACTCCTGAGCCCTTACTTGATTTGAGCTTCTTCCCTGAGTCGGTATTCGTTCCCGCACCTATAATGTCCAAGTCAATAATTCCATCTTTTCATACTCCATTTTGGGACAAGGAGGTTGAGACAATTAACTCTGAAATTTATTATGAAATTTGGAAATTTGATGGGGTGAAAATACTAAAAAATGATTATACATATATTTTAGTGGGTTATGTAAGGAAAGTTTCTGGTGGGTTCTACCAAATTATCTGTTATCTTGATTGGGCCGCATTTCGTGGACCAATTAGACCACCTCCGAACCACCACCCTAAGGTAACTTCCGCCTTCCCTTGTTCTGTTTCATGCATACATGCATACATTCATACATTGAGGACAATGCATGAGATAAGTGTGGGGGTGGGCTTTACTAACATACTAACATAGGTAGAAACTAACAAAAAATTTGCTAAAAAAAAAAAATTCTAAAAAAAAAAATAAAAAAAAATGTTATAAAAAGGAAATATTTTGACTTATCTTTTGAAAGAAATCTAAGTTAATCTTAAGAATTAGGAAAATCATGATTAGGATTTCTAAAAACTTGGTCAAAATAAATAAATTGTTTAATTTTTAGGTATAGGAGAAGAAACTGAATAATTAATTAGTCTTGATTTTTACCTTAATGAAGTATGCATACCAAATGCATATCTAGGATTCTAAGACAAAGACCTTGTGCCTCATATAAAAAAAAAAAAAAAAAATTTACCAATTAAGCTGGATACATGTGCCTCAAGAAGCATAAGTATTCACGCCTAAAGGTGAGTTCTAAATAAAAATAAAGTCCTTAGTTTTGTGGCCTAGTTCATTCGAATTTGAGTTCGCGGGGTGTTTTCTCACCTGGTGCCCTAAAGCCGACCGGTTTGGGAGCCACCGACTTTAAGTTCGCTACATGGGTGGATTAGAAAGCCTAAGAAAACTGAGAAATATTATACATGTATTAACACATCTAATAGTCAATTAGTTAGGTATGAGGGCCTCAAGAAGCCTTGATACTTATACGAAAGAAAATTAGATGAGTTATACATGCAAAAAAAAAAAAATTATATTAACACATCTAATAGTCAATTAGTTAGGTATGAGGGCCTCAAGAAGCCTTGATACTTACACGAAAGAAAATTAGATGATGTTATAAAAATACTAAAGAGGCATGAGAGTCCAAGTTAAGGAATTCCTAGTATAAATTCATAAGGATGCATATGATTTTTGGTAACGAAAAGACTATATTAGAAGTTCAATTTTGACCCTTACCTAAAATGAAAACAATTTACTTTATAAAGACTAAGTCTAAGAATGAATAAAAATGAGGATCCTAAAACTTATAGACTACTTAGTCTCTTCAATAATAATTCAAATATTTTCCTTTTTATGGATTTTGTGGGTGCAATCCGCTGAAAACCCTCACGAGACAACACTCGTCCTCTAGGGTAACCTAGAGGTTTAACGGCTTGTTGCACGTGCTAAGTGCAATCGTGATTCCTACGAAAGTGAGTTAGGTTAGATTAACTTTTTCTTTTTCTTTGTTTTTACTCGAGGACGAGCAAAAAGATAAGTGTGGGGGTGTGATTGGTAGTCAAAAGTGTATTTTTATCATCATATTTACCATCACATTTTCATATTTATTCATTTAATTCTGCACATTTATTAATAATTTGTAATTTACTGTGTGCAAGCCTCGAATTATTATTTTAACAATAAATAAAGCTTAAAGAGCCCAAAAGCCCAGATCCAAGCCCATATTTGAAGCCCAAGAGTCAAAGTGCAAATATCAATTGTCAAAGTGCAAATATACAAGGGCTAAAGTTGCAATTATTAAAGATGAGGGAAGGATAGAATTCTACCCAACCCTAAACTCTTACAGGAGGCAAGCAAAGGGCCAAAAGCTAGGGTTTAGTTTTTAGGTTAGATTTTATTTTTATTTTGTAAATTTTGTAACTGAGAGTGGAGGAAACTTTCATGGAGGATGGAGTCTTCGCTTGTACTGAGGTGACAGCGGTATAAGCCCGCTTATCTTCCATTGTTAATGAAATCCATTTAAGGTTCGTTTTTGTTATTATTTTATGTTTTTCATCTCTTGTTTATTCTTATGTTTTTATGTTCCTATTTTCTTTCTTCTATGTGTTCTCTAATGCCTTGTGAACAATGAGACCCAACTGCTTCGAGACTGCCTAGCCAACGAAGATCCCTTGATGGCTTATGGCGATGAACATCCTATACGCCATACTTGCAAGTCTTCCGAGAAAAGGTAAATCATCGCACGGATCAAAGGTAAGCAGGTTGAAGAGGTTTGTACGTGTTTTCTTTCTTTTCTTCCTTTAGTTTAGATCCACATCTTCCTAAATTCTTCTCTTCCACTTCACTGTAAATACCACCCATTGTAAATACCACCATCATAACTAACAAAAAAGATAAAAACTTTAGAGAAACTTGCTTAACGCTTCCATCGCAGTCCCTCCCTGAGGATCACGACCCGCATAGCCTTGCTACCGCGGATTAGTATTGAGCACCTCGCACACCTTTAATTCTCAGATCTAATATTCATATTTTTGCGTGCAGGAAAACTCGATCAACAACCCCCCATCTTGATAATCCTTTTTTCCTTTGCAACCAAGGACTTGATCAACTCTTTTTTGGAACAAACATGAACCATACTACCTGAATCAAATATTCAGCCTTTACATTGAGAAGTGTTATCTTCATAGGAAGCCATTAATACTTCAGTGTCCTCTACACCGCTTATTGCTATGTCTACCTCTGCAGCTTACCCTTTTCAGCCACTCTTGCCGATATTTGCAGTCATTCTTCCAACGATCTTTCCTGTAACAAAAGTGACATATATTTAACGAGCCCAGACTTTCTTTTCCTTCTTCCATTCCTTTCCTTCCTGTGACCAACAAACCTGATCCTTCCTGGCCCTCTTGATTTGGCCTTATTCTAATCTCATTAGACAAGAGAGTTGATGTGACGTCAAAGATGAAAGTTTCCTTAGTATGGTGGTGATGATGTAATAGTATAACTGTAGAAGCGAACTAAGAAGAATCAACGGCTTGTCCTCCTTATCGATCTTAATATCAAATATAGAAGCTCACAGATGACCTTGTTGAAGAAGTTTAAATGCTCCAACACCACTGTCCCTTCCTTCATGTATAACTCATATAGTTGTTACTTGAGATATAGCTTGTTGTAGAGGTTTTTCATCATATACAATGTCTCTAACCTTGATCACAATTTCGTAACCATTTCTTCACCAATCATATTGTACATAACCTCGTCTGAGAGACATAACAGGATTATGTTTGTCGCCTTTTGATCCATCTTCTCCTAATGCTCATATGACGTAACTGCAGATTTTGCTGACTTTTCCTGCAAGGTCTTGTGAATATCTTATTATACTAGCAAAACCTTGACCCTCTTTTGCCATAAACCAAAATTTCTTATGGTACTAAATTTCTTGACCTCGATCTTGCTCACAGAAATTCCTATCTATGACATATTGCCTTTCTTCGATAATCATTAGTCTCTGATACCAATTGTTGATATACAACTGGTGCTCCTTGATACCAATTTTTATGTGCAGCGAAAAACCTTTGGCGATATGACAATACTTGCAAAAGAAAAACTAATTTGTAAAACAAACTAGCGACACATAGATAAAAGAGAAATAACCAAATAACATGAGGTTTTAACATGATTTGGCCCAAACTTGGCCTACATCTACGTGGAGAGAACATGAGAGAGTTGTGTTGGCCCAAAGGCCCATCTCTCTAGTTTTGATGATGATTAACTCATGTAGTTATAGTACTAATGATCTTGTGTTTAATTAATCTTAGATTTGTGATCAAGATCTTAGTAGGTGTTTAGCTTCAACAAAGGATTTCAAGTCAAGTTTTGGAGCTAACACGTGTTGATTCAAGAGCTTATACATCATGACCACATCAAATACTCAAGAAGAGTCTACCTCTTTGGATCAAGATTTGGACCAAGTCAAGAAGGAGAAAAAGATTTTCAAGTGAAGACCTTCAAGAGAAAACTTGTGTCTAGATTTATTTTGTTAAGATTTTATTTTTAGATAAAATGTAAAGGATATAATAGTTGGTGGATTGCTCAAGTATCATTACACTCACACACAAGATTTAGATGAGTTTTTATAAAAGAGTTTTCATTTTGGAAAAATACAAAAGAATTTTCATTATGGAAAAATACCGTTTTGGTTTTTGGAGCTTCATATATACATGTGTTTTAACCAAAACTATTTTAGAGTTTAATGTCAAAAATATAGATATTTCATCACATATGTGTAGCGGATCATATCCATATACACTAAGCTTTAAAAGTATTTAAAATATCTTATTTTTTGTATTTAGAGAAGTTTTGGAAAAATCAATTTGGAAAAATACGGTTTTTGCTTTAAGCCAAAAATTTCAAGCTACAAAAATAGTTCAAAATGTTTGTAACATGTTTTGATTTTTACTCAAACATATTAGTTTATCAAAGTGTATTACTGAACTTATTTTTGTAGATTTTTTGTGGATTTATGAGATTTTATTAAAGATAAAAAGCTAAGTTTTTAAATTCCCAAAAACAGTTTTCTGGCCTTCAGCCGGTCGACCGCACGGTCGACCGAGCCAGAGGTCGGTCGACCGGGCGGTCAACCGATGTGCACAAAATGTGCACGCCTTGTTTGGCTGGAGGGCCGGTCGACCGACCCGGTCTACCGCCAGAGAGTTCTGCTCTCTGTAAATGGCCCCGGTCGACCGGGCGGTCGACCGGCAGAGAGCTCTGCTCTCTGTATCCAGGCCACGTTCGACCGCTGGTCCAATGGTCAGAAGTCTGACCGTTGGCCGGTCGACCAGGCAGTCGACCGCCAGCAGTCCAGATTGCTGACCTGGCCTGCAACGGCTAGTTTTTGAGGAGCCTATAAATTGGGCTTCCCTTGGGCTGTTTGAGATAAGATTTTTGGAGAGTTTCAAAGCTAGTTTTTCCTACTCTATTAAGTGTTTATCTCCACTTGTTTTAGAGCCTAATACTTCCATTCAAAAGGAGAGTTTATCAAGAGTTTTCAAAAAGTGATTTCTTGTGTTTTTCACTACAACTTCAATCCTAGTTTTCTCACAAACACTTGAGCTATCCATTGCTATATCAATCCTATAGGGATATTTATTGTGAGAGGATTTTAGGTGATCAAAGTGTTGTGATCACCAAAGTTTTCATCTTTGTACTTTGAGGAGGCGGACTTGCAGGTTCGCGGTGTTTTAAGTTCTAGTGAGAGCTCATTGTAGAGGTGCGGCCTCGACAAGCTTGCGTGCTTGCGGTGTGTTGTTCTTGCGGGAACAAAAGAGGAACTAGAGAGTCCAATGGAGTTCTAGTGTGAACTCACTTGTAGGTGTTGCGGCACAGGGTGATCCGGTGGGATCGATTTTTAGTGGAAATCCTTCATAGTGTTGAAGGCGGGGATGTAGAGCAAGTGTGCTCGAACCTCGAAACAAATCTCCTGTGTTTGCGATTGCTCTCTCTATCTCTCACTTGTCATTATATCATGCTTATGCTTATTGCTCATATCTTTACTTGCTTGATATATTTGTGTTTATATCATTATATGCTTGGGGATTGTTTGCTCACACTTGTATTCAACCAAGAGAGCCAAAGCGGCACCTCAACTCTTATCTAGAGAAGTCTTGAAGAGATAGTCTAGAGCCCTTCACGCGGAATTCGGCTACACTCTTAGGTTATATTTGGTGTGTTGTGCATAATATTTTTAGTTTGCATTAATAGTTTTAATTTCGCATTAATTCATCATTAGATTAGCTGGTCACCTATTCACCCCCTCTAGGTGATTTCAATTGGTATTAGAGCTAAGTGCTCTTGATTTGGGTCTAACAATCTTGAGTTAAAGATCCTCATTTTATATTTAATCACAATATTTGTACACACAGATGGATGTCATGTCACCTCCCACTTTTGACATTCTTAACATCCAAACTTGAAAAGTTAAGATGTCTATGTACCTCAAAGCCCTAGGCATTTATGTTTATCTTGCCACTATTAGAGATTCTTAATGTTTAAATGGCAAACATCTAGAGGCTGAAATCACCTAGAGGGGGTGAGTAGGTGACTAGCTAATCTAATGATGAATTAATGCGGAATTTAAAACTATTTATGCAAACTATAAATTCTTATGCACAACACACCAAGTATAACCTAAGAGTGTAGCCGAATTCCCCGTGAAGGGCTCTAGACTATCTCCTCAAGATTCCTCTAGATAAGAGTTAAGGTGCCACTTTGGCTCTCTTGGTTGAATACAAGTGTGAGCAAATAATTCCCAAGCATATAGCAATATGAGCACAGATATATCAAGCAAGCAAAGATATGAGCAATAAGCATAAGTAAGATATAAAGACAAGTGAGAGATAGAGAGAGCAATCGCAAACACGGGAGATTTGTTTCGAGGTTCGAGCACACTTACTCTACTTCCCTGCCTTCAACACTATGAAGGATTTTCACTATAAAACGATCCCACCGGATCACTCTGTGCCGCAACACCTACAAGTGAGTTCATATTTGAACTCCTTTGGACTCTCTAGTCCCTTCACTGATTCCCGCAAGACAACACACAAAGGGGAAAGCTTCTAGACAGTTGTTGGCTATACAAATTCAACCTATCTTTTTGGAGAAGATCAGGGAGGCTCAGGGTGATGATCTCAAGTTGCAAGAATTCAGGGAGCAAGTAAAAGCAGGGTTGAGGTCAGATATGCAGATCCATGTGGATGGAACACTTCGTTTTGGTAATAGGATTTATGTGTCAAAGGGAGAAGTTCGACAAGAAGTGTTAGGAAAAGCCCATATTTCTGCTTATTCTATACGTCAAAGAGGGATGAAGAAGTATCAATATCTGAAACTACGATTCTAGTTACGTGGAATGAAAAAGGAGATTGCTTAATATGTGTCAAAGTGTCTGGTATGCCAGCAAGTGAAAGCGGAACATCAGAGAACACCTAGACTTCTTCAACCTCTACCAATTTCGGAATGAAAGTGGAAGCACATCACTATGGATTTCGTCATTACCTGACCTCACAGCCAGAAGGGTAATAATACAGTGTGGATTACAGTGGATCGCCTCATGAAATCAGCACACTTCATTATTTTCCAACTTGGACAGTCTACGGAGTTGTTAGCGGAGAAGTAGATGCAGGAGGTGGTTAGACTCCATGGTATGATAGCCAGCATTGTATCCGACAGAGATACTAGATTTCTATCCCACTTTTGGAGAAGTTTCCAAGAAATCTTGAGAACACGCTTGAAGTTTAACACTGCATATCTTTCACAGACTAACGGACAATCAGAATGGACGATTTAAATTCTTAAAGAATGTTGAGGGCATGCATGCTGGACTTCAAGGGGACTTGGGAGGATCATTTGCATTTGGCGGAGTTAGCCTATAACAACAGCTACCAGACTAGTATTAAGATGGCACCTTTTGAAGCATTATTGAAAGAAAGTGTAGATCTCCTTTATGTTGGGATGATATTGGTAACAGGTGACTATTGTGACCAGAGATTATAACTCAAACAGTTGAGAAAGTCAAGATCATCCATAAGCATCTCAAGGCGGCTCAGGATAGAGAGAAATAATGAGAAGACTTGGACAAAAGGCCATTAGAGTTTGAGATTAGAGATAAGGTATTCTCAAATATATCTCCTTCGAGAGAAACAATCAAATTTGGTACGAGGAAAGCTAAGTCCCAGGTTCATAGGACCTTTTTGGAGATTTTAGATCGAGTGAGAGAAATGGCTTATAAACTGGCATTGCCCCTATTTTTGGATGGCGTGCATGATGTCTTCCATGTTTCTTAGTTGAGGAGGTATGTTCGAGATGACAGTCATATTTTGGATCATAATGATTTGGAGATTAGATCGGATCTATCCTGCACTGAGAGACCTATAGCTATTGTGGACCAGACCGCTAAGGAATTGAAAAACCAGATCATTCTGCTTGTTCTGGTGTCTTGTGGTAGGCGATCTCCGGGAGAAGCGATGTGAGAGCAAGAGGATAATATCCATGATTGCTATCCTCACCTATTTCATGATAATTAGGTAACTTCTTTCTTCCACTTGAATTTAAATTTCGATCACGAAATTTCTAATTAGGTGGATAGATTGTAATACTCTTTTTGTGTAAGATCCAAAATTAATAAAATGATAATAATATAAGTGGAAAAGAAAAAAATGTGTGTGCTTAATTTGCATATGCCAAGATTCGAACTCATTTTCTACTATATCAAATCCTAATATCTAAACAATGATGCCATATTGGTTTGTATTATGAGGTGACCCAATTTATTTGAACAAAATTTAAAGTCAATTTTCAAATTTCAATTCAGAACTGAAAGATCTCATAAGATCTTTGTTGATTCCCTTAACAACTTGATTGATTAGTTGTAACCTATAGGCTAAAAATCTAAATCTAAATATTAACCTAATAAATTATAATGTCCTATTTTATTCTTCCTCCCAAGAAGAGAGAACCATAAATCCAACTCCTTTATTCTCTGTTCTCCTCTCTCCTTGAAATCGATCATGACTGAGGAACGTGTTCGAGGTGTGGAGATTAAGGAGCAAGCTAAGGGAATCAATCCAAGTAAGTAATCATTTTCTTTCTCATAATTATTTCAATATAAATATTTTGTTGAATATCATGTCTAGCCAATGATTATCCATGATTCTTTTTAATGCATCAAAACTCAATAAAAAATCTAGCTAAAATACATATGGGAACCTAGCAATGAACATCTTAGTTTACATATTTTTCTTAAAAAAACAAAATTCTCAACCTAATTTTTGGACCAAAAAATAAAATAAAATACTGTCGCTGCTTTCGGCTGAGAGCAGCAGCTCTCTGTAAAGACCCGACTGGGTCTGTGCAGGGGCTACCAGAGCCCAAACTGGGTGCAGGCAGCACCTGGGTTTGTCTGCTGGTCTTGACCGCAACAGGCCTTGTACAATTCAGCCCAGTTCAAAAAAAAAGGACAACTGCAGCCAGCCTGACCCACAACCTAGTCCAGCCCACTTTTTGCTTTTCCAGTCTGCCTAAACCCAACCCGACTGCAAAATAAACCCATTAGTCTATTGAAAAACAATTTAAATAGTTAGATTAAAATTTCAAAAAAATTAAATAAAAATAGAAATGAAATTTAGGTGACTTCTATAAGTTACTGTAAAACTTTGGTGTCATTTTTGAACATTTTGAACTGAATTACTTCATTCAAAGTTAAAACAGGCTATTGTAACATTCAGACCCGTTAAGGGATGTTCATGTTTTTACCTATTTAAACCCAATAAAAATCAGAAAATGAAATCTAAATAAATCCTATAAACTTAATACATCTTCATACAACCTTGTTCTAAGCTCTGGACCATTCACATTTGATTAAAACACTAGATAACCTCGAATTATGATATCTTATGTAAAGTTTGATAAATTTCTAATTGGAATGTATTTAATGTAAATTTCCTCGAATTATAAAAATTGATACTTGGACTTGTGATAAGGTCAAGTGAGTGTTTTTAAAATTACTTTTTATTTATTATTTTATTATTTTCTTCTTTTGAGGGATGTCTATTTATTCTTATGTCTATTTATTCTTACATTAAATGTATAATTAGTAAATTGATCGTACATTTTCTAGAATAAAGAAATTTACGTTTGAATAATTGCTTGGTTATATGTTGTTGATATACTTAAATAACTATGTATTTCTGAAAGTTACTAATATTCTTCTTGCTTGTAAATAATTTAAATATATGCTAAGTGAACATTTATCAGTTGCTAGAAATAGAATTGTTCGAACTGTAGATTGTTGCCATTTGGAAAAATATTTAAATTTGTCAAGATTTCCAAAAAGGAGAAACTAGATATTGGGATCTTATGTTATTTACTGATATTTACTGTGTGATTTGCCAGATCGAAATATAATGACAATGTAATGAACTATGGTACCATAGTCACCGGGTTAAATACTATTTTTACTGTTTCACTGCCATCATTATTGTTATTATTCATACACGGTAACTTAAGTGACTTAATCATTTAAATAACTTATACGGGAATGGAGAAATTGATAGAGGAGACAATATCGATATTTTAGGTGAACCTAGGATATAGGTTGCGCAGTAGAAAGATGGTTCACTGCAGGATTCTCGGGGATGACTGACATCCTACCTGTTCAATGTCTACTGTTTATAATTTTACTATTACTGTTACCATTACTGTTACTGAGTACCTAGAGGTACGACCTGGTTCAGCATCGGAAAGCTAAAGTCGTGGTCCTGGGATGTATGGGACCCACCTAAAACAGAGATTTCCGTCTCCAACTACCATTTTCAAATAACTAGACCTTTAACAATAAACATAAAATGATAAAAATTTATAATATGTCTTTATCATGGATTAATTATATTGTTATGCATCCATGTAGTAAATATTACTGTACATTTATATGATTTCAATATACCCAGCATTAGCATATTATATGTCATTGTGCATGTGGCTACTATTTTAGCATGTTTCTTTTATTCCTTCATTCTATCACTCACGAGGTTCTTATTGACGGTGATTGCTTGCTCAGGTTCAAATCTGGAGACTCTACAGGACCAGGAGTACTTTGAGCACATCGCAGATCTTCAATAAGCAGTTACTCATTCTTATCCTGTAAGAAACTAACATTGTATTATTTCTATTTTTATTATGTTTGTAATAAGTGATACCTTTGTTGACATTATTGTACTTGATTTCTTTAAAGCAGGAATAATTGTGGACCTTATTATTTGAATTAATGTGCGGAGGCTTAACGTATTTGTTTTGAAAATGCGTCGCCAGCTCTCGTCACATACCCTATTACGTAAATGTTGATTGTGGGGTGTGATAAAACTTTTGCAATTTTAGGCAGTCCTACAGAAAACAGGTAAGTAGTGAACTCAAACAAGCCACGTTTGCGTGACATGACTGCATTTGCGTGGCTTTGTTGAGGGCTTAGGGGCTCTGCTTTGGATGCAGAGTCCTAGGGCCACTTAAATATATTTATCTGCAGAAGGTTTTCCTGTTTTGCAATCTACACACAGAAACAAAGATATTAGGGTTTAAGAAAGAAAACTGTACCGTTCCCTCCCGGCAACGGCGCCAAAATTTGATTGCGAGAAAAGCAGAGATATAGTTAAGGGTTAGAAGGATGTTATCTAGATTGATGTATCTCTTTTTTTCACAATATATCCATAGTAGCAAGAGCTAAAGCGGGTCAAACCTCTGGGAGAGATGCGATGGAAGCTTTTCTGTAACGCCTCGATCTCGCGGGTACGAAGACGTTACGGCGATGTATATATGCTAAGTATCAAGATAGGCAAGAATCAGAGTACGAAAGTATGTGGTGCATTATACATTCCAACATATGAGTACAATTATAAAGTTATCATAGTATGTGATATAATATTATAAGAATATTATACACCGATAGGCGCAAATGCGAGAATATAAAGAGATATACAATTATGAATAGTGCAAAAGATGCTCAAGAGTGACAAAAGGGAAACTCAAGAGATGAGCAGGGGGCCTGAAAAAAAAGAACTCTGGATGGTATGCCAGAGATCCATGCCTTCACTGTGCCACTCTGGTGAGCAATCAGGAGAATCCACAAGCTCCAAGCTCTAGGATCTGAACATGCAGATCTAGAGGAGTCAAAACTTCCCAACGAGTGGTGAGGCGAGGGCTAAGTAGTATGCATAGGTAGGCACACCTGTACCGATAAATCCGAATCATAAATATGCATTAAAACCGTGTCGTGAGCTCAGGCATGTAGGAACATGTAAGGAGACTATAAGTAGAGCGAATATGGCAAAACATATTATACAAGCCCAAATCACAGATCTGTGAGATTAGTATATTGAAGGAATAATCCAAATAAGGAAACTCTCATATATATACTATATACCTCATGTCATCGTATCCCGAGTTCATATAACCTGAGTTGTCTCCTAAATTATGAAAATATCATAAAGCTGATAGAAAACTGATAAAACTGATAATGCCGAATACAAGCAAGACCAGCCGTACAAGCTCAGATCACATCTTCATGAGACTAGTACATCAAAGAAATAATCTAAATAAAGAAACCCTCATCTATATACCCTATGTCTCATGTCACTGTAACCAGAGTTCACACAACCTGAATTGCAAAATGAACAATGAATTATTAATTAACATTTTTTATTATTACTCGTCTGACTCATATATCTAATTATGTGTCTTAGCGTAGGACTTAATGCACATACATCCATATATGAGTAAGTCAAGGTTGGTTATTGAAAACTGATGATGAGACCAATGAATTATGTTTACAATGGGTTCCGTGTATGTTTGAAACAACGACCTAATAACCTGACATTTCTTCAGGCCCGTACCACTAAGCATTCATGATGAATTAATTACAATAGCCAGGGTGTAAGAACTACCCCGCTCAGAACACCTGGGGGGCTCACAGGTAAAACCTTAAGATTTTAGTTGCACAACACCCCTATACCATTGTAAACAAAACCACAATTGAAGTCCATCTGTTTCACCCTTACCTGGTATAAGTTATCCTTTTTATCATTTATCAGATAATTATCAGTGTACGGGAATAAGCTGGAGCATGTCAAGTGTATCATGTACATATTGTACTGAAATATATATATATATATATTAGGATATCAGGTCATCATTTCTATAATGGATAATTATAAAAGTCAAGTATCAGGCATGGCAAGTGTTAGGTGATCACATGTCAGATGTTAGGTAATATCAGGTAGGTGTTAAGTAATAACAGACATGTGCAACAAGTAGGTATCAGGAAATAACAGATAGGTGAAAGCACGTCAAGCGATAATACAACAGATATCATCTGTCAAACAACATGAAATAGGAAAACGGTACCAATATGGAAAATCGGTACGAACTCTGGAAAACATTTAGTTTTGAAAAATAGTTTATGCAGAGATTTCAAACTCTTCACAACTATCAATAAAAGAGTTAATCGAGTTATCAAGTAAGCAAGCTAGTAAGCAAGCAAGTGAAGCTAAACAAACTGGAGCAAAACTAATGTACAACACTAGATGCTATCACACCTCACATGGTTACCGCTCGCAGCACAGCCAAAAGCACATGTCGTGGCATGCGTATGAACGCCATACTACCGCTCATCGTACAGCCGTGCTCACAGGGCGTCTATGGTTGAACGAAGTTAGTAGTAAAGTGCTGACGTTAGGTCCACCTACCAGGCTAAGGATATAAAATGTCCTGAGGATTTTTAAAAACTCAGAGAGGTTAAACCCAGAGGTTACTATAACCCTCGGGTCCCGATATACGTATGTCAATACTGGTATCTGATATTGAACTAATCATCCCTGTAGTCGGATTGAGGGCATTTCAGCTCAAGATATTATTTTCCATTATTTATTTTTTTTCTAGCATTTTGGAAATTTTTTGAGGATTATTAGAGAAGAATCTCAATTTGGGGTCGATCGGTGATATAGGCTGACACTGGGATTTTTAATTAACAATCGGGGATAAATTTTGAAAATCTGACTTCATAATAATGTTTAAGATGACATCTTCTATTTTTGAGAATTTTTGAGGATTTTTCTGAATTAATAGAGTTTAATCCAATAAAATAATGTTTAAATATTTATTCAAAAAGGAAAAAAATGAAATTAAAATAAATAAAATTAGAAAACCCGCATGCGTAGCAGGTTTCAAACCCAACCCAATGCTATAAAGGATTAATGCTCTAACAACATGGCCACTTAGGTATTAGTAAGAAGAAGAATAGCCATTCTATTTGAACCTTCTTTTCTTTACCCTTATTTCCCAAAATAAAAGAAAACCGAACCTCTTTGATTGTTTGTTCGCAGATTCGAACCTATGAACACCGCCCCTTCTCCTAAGGCCCAGACCACCATGCCACTTTGGCGTGTGCTTGGAAGTGAGCTCATCCTTTATTTAACCATCATTTGCCCTGCCACCTTCCCCACTAACACACGTTCTCCACACCCAACCTCAACCAGTTTCCCCTCCACCTGCACCTCCATTTTCTCCCGCGTTCTCAGCTTCTCTCCTCTCTCTCACGTCTCCCATACTGCACCCATTTCCTTCCACGTCCCCTCCTATTCTCTCCTTTCTCCTACTCTCAACCGCACTCCCTTTCCTTCCTAGCTCTATATATATATCCGTACCATGCGAACCCATAGCAGCAACACACGCCAACCAAGCCCAGTCCACGCTACCCCCGCCGCCGACCCATCATCGTTCACGCCACCCCTCTTCCCGTTTTGCTCGCACACCGAAGCCAAGCACCATCACCCACCGAACCCATCCCCGCTATCTAAGCTTGCACAACCATCACGGCACCTGCAACTCCACCCCTTGGAGCCATCCATGTGGCAAGCCACATATGCTGCAGCCCACCGTGAGCACCACCCTTGTGCCAAGGGTCCGATGATCCACCAACAACCCAGAGCCGCAGCCAAGACCCTCTCAGGCCTGGTGCAGCAACCCGGAGCTTCCCTTGCTCTCTTCCACAGCAACAGCCCCCGCTCGTCCCTCTCCATCTCAGGCCACGCACCTCTTCATGGCGCCCTCCTCTCCTCCATCGACATCGGGCTGGCGTCGAAGCATGAATCAAAGCCCTCGGTAGCACACACAACATCTCCATTGGCTTCCCCGTACGTGCGTCCAACTCTGGCGAACTCCGTGGTCCTCACCTCCACCAGTGAACCTTCCCCCATGCCCCAAGCCTGCATTCGAGCCACCATCGTCGTTTGCGAGATCTGCCGTCGACGGTCGCGCATGACCCCATGGCGGATCAGACACCTTGCGTGAGCATGGGCACCTTCTCTCCTAAGACTCTAAGGTGCTGGAAGAAGATTCAGACTAAGTAGAAGCGTTCCGGGTAAGTTACTTTGCGTTGTTGTCGATTTTTTTTATTGTTGGCATTTCATCGAACACGTAGCATGCACTAGTTTAATCATTATTTTACCATGATAATATTATTTTAAAATTGTAATAAAAATACATAGGGACACCTAAAACTTATCTCCTAAATGTCATAATTTTTAATTGATTTTAAAATTTTAGTATATATATAAAAAGGGAGTGTTGTGCTCTGCTCTCGGCCTCTGGCCGAGAGCAGCAGCTGCCAGACCTGGCTTGGGCCAGGTCTGGTCTGGTCAGGCTAGGGCTTGACCAGACCCGGGTTCGATTTTGTTTACAGACCCACCCGACCCCATTTAAAAAAAAAGAGGAAAAAGAGAAAAAGAAAGAAAGGAAAAAAAAGAAAAAGTAAAAGAAAAAGAAAAAAAAGAAAAAGAAAAGAGATAAATAAAATAAAAATAAGTAAAAAAATTATTGTAGCATTTACTGTAGCAAACCTGACCCAAACCCATTACTATGCCATACCCGTTAAGCTTTTTAATTATTTTTATTGATTTTTAGGTTTATTTTTATTCAAAAAATTCCAGAAAATTCACAGAAAATTCCAAAAAATTCACAGAAAATCACAAACTAAATTTGAAACTCTATAAAATTATTTTTATGTAATATCACTTAGAAAAATATGAAATTTAATATTTTTGTAATTACTATTCAATGATATTTTATTTAAAAATGACCAATAAATTTCTAAATAGCACAAAAAAGTATAAAATTCATAATTCAGTAATATGTAAATATTACACATCAATTTATTATTTTATGTATATATTTTATCATAAAAGTATATTTTTAAATAGTTGCTATAAATTCAAAAATTGAATTATTTGGAAATATTAACCAACCAAAATTATAATAAATAGTAAAAATTACTTTCTTATTTAACTTATCACTAAATAAGAACATGTCAAGTCACTAATTAATTCACGTAATATTTAAGCCGCGAATTTTACCCAGAGCTGGTTGCAGTTACGGGAATTCAGGTTTCCAACGACATCAGGCAAGTGTACACGATTCTCCTCTCATTGACTTTCATATTGATCTTATTATTGATCTTAATTTTGTCTCTGAATTATAAATTCTGGTTATCATATTGCATGATCGTCAACACTATCCTTTGACCATATTTACATTTCAGCTTTTCTCTTCCAATTATATGACAATTATTCTATTCTTGATATTATTACCGATACTGTCTCGTGATCATGTTTCATTACCTTACATATCATGTTTGCATCTTGTTCCTATACATACATGGACCCAACTTAAATTGGCATGATTGCTTGTATGTGGTAGACTGATTTATTGACATACTGATCATGACAAACACTTTGATCTGGATCTTGAGGTTAACTGGATAATAATGAAGAAAGATTGATAGTTAAAGATTGAATATCGATTGATATTGTGATCCTGATATTACTGGAATTAATCAAGGAAATTGATCATTATATTCTGAAAAATTATTTGAGGATACTTGTTGGATTATAGACATATGATCAAGACCGACTTGTTATGATCTTTGTATTACATGTCACTGACATTACTTGCACTATGTTGCACGCATCTGGTATCACCTGCACAACTATATATTTGTCACATGATATTGTCACTATCTACATCGTCCCATAATTTTGATACACATTGTGTTCACTATCTAACGTTGATATTCTTTGTACCGATTCATGATCCTGTAACACTGAGTAACACACTATTTTACATTTATATTGATTAATAAAATTAATCAAGCCGGGGTTATTGGGGGAGACTGTAGCAGGGAAAATCTAGGGAAGTGTGCTTAGAAAGGTGACCCCTTGAGGGTTTGGATGCCACACGTGATCTTGTTATTTATGCGCACTCCTATTATTACATGTTACATGATACCTGAATACAGTGAACTATTTCTCCCTGCTATTAGGATCCACTAACGCATCACTTGTTAGATATGCAGTTGTCCTGTGGGATGGGGCACAGGATGATTGCATTAGTTAGAGTAATAAAATATGTTAGACATATGCACTTGCATATCCTTCATTGTCTTCAGTGATCTAGTACCTGACATGTATTTTCAAGATACTGATACTTGAGACTGATGTGACATGCATTGTCTTGACTACATGACATTCCTAGACATACCATGTTATTTTATCTTGTGACCTTGAATTCTTGAGATCTTGTGATTATGTTTCACGACAGCTACTTGTCCAGGACATTTCATCTTCATTATATACATGTCACACTATGCACACAGTCTTCTTGTACATGATCTATCTTCCTGATTAATCATGTTATTATTATTACTTTCAATTCTCAATATTGCCTATGTCCTACTATTTGTTACTACATTTTAATATTCTCTTTTATTATTCTTTTCCTTCGTGTACTCTTGCTAGTCCGCTTCTGATGGACCTTTATATTATGTTTTAGTATTTAGATCAGAAGCTGGTATAGAGAGTTGTTTGTAGATCATATTCTGGTTACGCTATTCTCTGGTGAGTCCAGTTTTCTTCTTGACTTGTTTTATTTAGATAAAGTGGATGATATTATTTATGATTCAGTTTTTCATATATATGATACCTGTGCTTGGTTGTATATGCAAATATGTGTGCTATCCTGCTTGTTATTGACAGCCTAAGGTACTCATGGAAGAGATTTCACTCTTCGTGAGTATCTGCGGGCCATCGTCACGTACTCGTATTCCGTATTTTGGGAAGCGGGGCGTGACATAGTTTTGTTGGTATCAGAGCCAGGTTAGTCATATGCCATATATACAATCATGTCACATATATAATAGTCATCCACGAAATTATCTGAGTAAACAGTCATTGACCCCCTCCTCTGACTCCATGCTTGTTCAATTGATCCCCAGAAACCCTCGAATCATCTCCCTAATGTAACTCTTCCATCCATGTAGTCTTCATACCTAGTCTATCCTGCTTGATCATGTCTTCTTAGACTATTCTTGTTTTAGATTGATAATAGATATATTGAGGATTTTACCTGATTATTTGGACGAAGAAGAATAATTGATAGGATCTTTGTCAAATTATCTGGCAATTAATTTTATAAGAAATTTTTGATCTGAAACTTTTTAAGATACATGTCTATAAGGGAATCATAGTAAGATGGTGAACTAGATAAAAATCATGCTTGGATTAAATAATGATTAGATCACATCCGTGCATATTGGATTTAGGGCATGGATCTTGGAGTGATAATCAGATCAATAAATGGAATTATTGCCTTTGGTTGAAATATGACTCTATTTTGGATCAGATTGCTTGGATTAGTTCTGAGGATTAGAATCTTGGAGTTTTTATATCCAAGTAATATTTTAAGAATGTCTATTATAATTTAAGATTTTTGAGTTAATCCCTATGACTCTTAAGAACATTGTAATTAGAATACCTTGATAATTTTGTGATCTTCTATTTGAGAATCATAGATGAAAGGAGGAGATATGTATATCTGGATCTCTATGAAGATCAATGAATTTTAAACTCAACTTCTAGGATCTGAAGCAGGAATATAAAAGCAAGAATATAAAAACCAATCTGAAAGATATATTGAGGGTTGAGACAATAACTAATTACTAATTATTGATATCTGATTCTTGAAATTTCCATTAGTGACTGCTATCTTGGCTATGATCTTCCGGTAGTGACCGTCTGATCTCATAATTGGGTTATTGTGATACTGTGAATATAAACCATGTACTCGAGGATTTGAGATTATTTGGGATTTTAATGATTTTTAAGAAATAAAAATCAGAGGCGATTATTTGAGCAATATGTGACGATCTCAGAGATAATCTAAATTTGGAGTGATGTTACAAGAAAGGTAACGTAATAGAGATATCTAAATTCTTGTTCGATGTGATCATGGTGAAAAATCAGTGGAGTTGATTACTGCTAGACCCTAAGGATTTGATCTATAAATGGTTGGAGTAATCTTATCAGATGAACATGACTATAGTGTATCGGGAGACTAAAGTTATATGATCGATTATAAACTCTGGGACGTTAATTTGATCCCCGAACTTATGGTGATGAATATGTCAGATCATGACCCATGGTTGACTTGTTTATTGAGTTATATCATTTTGGCATGACTGCAGTCTGGGACAATCCTAACTCACGCAGATACAGCTTCGATTCCTATGTCGATGCTTGGCTGAATTTCGAGGACGAAATTTTTTTATAAGGTGGGTAGGATTGTAACCCTCGGGTCCTGATATACGTATGTCAATACTGGTATCTGAAATTGATTTAATCATCCTGGTAGTCAGATTGTGGGCATTTCAGCTCAAGATATTATTTTTCTTTATTTATAATTTTTCTAGCATTTTGAAAATTTTTTAGGATTATTGGAGAAGAATCTCAATTTGGGGTCGATCGGTGACATATGCTGACTCTGGGATTTTTTAATCAACAATCGGGGATGAATTTTGGAAATTTGATTTCACAATAATGTTTAGGATGACATCTTCTATTTTTGAGAATTTTTGAGGATTTTTCTGAATTAATAGAGTTTAATCCAATAAAATAATGTTTAAATATTTATTCAAAAAGGAAAAAATGAAAATAAAATAAAAAAAATAAAATTAGAAAACACGCATGCGTTGCAGGTTTTGAACCCAGCCCAATGCTATAAAGGATTAATGCTCTAACCACATGGCCACTTGGGTCTTGGTGAGAAGAAGGATAGCCATTCTATTTGAACCTTCTTTTGTTTACGCTTTATTTCCCCAAATAAAAGAAAACCGAACCTCTTTGATTGTTTGTTTGCAAATTCAAACCTATGAACACCGCCCCTTCTCCTAACGCCCAGACCACCATGCCAGTTTGGCGTGTGCTTGGAAGTGAGCTCATGCTTTATTTAACCATCATTTTCCCTGCCACCTTCCCCACTAACACACGTTCTCCACACCTAACCTCAACCAGTTTCCCCTCCACCTGCACCTCCATTTTCTCCCGCGTTCTCAGCTCCTCTCCTCTCTCTCATGTTCCCCATACTGCACCCATTTCCTCCCATGTCCCCTCCTATTCTCTCCTTTCTCCCACTCTCAACCACACTCCCTCTGCTTCTAGCTCTACATATATCCGTGCCATGCGAACCCATAGCAGCAGAACACGCCAACCAAGCCCAGTCCACCCTACCCTCGCCGCCGACCTATCACCATGCCGCCACCCTCTTCCCGTTCTGCTCGCGCACCAAAGCCAAGCACCATCACCCACCGAACCCATCCCCGCTATCCAAGCTTGCACAACCATCGCGGCACCTGCAACTCCACCCATTGGAGCCATCCATGCGGCGAGCCACATATGCTGCTGCCCACCGTGAGCACCACCCTTGTGCCAAGGCTCCGATGATCCGTCAACCACCCATAGCCGCAGCCGAGACCCCCTTAGGCCTCGTGCAGCAACCCGAAGCTTCCCTTGTTCTCATCCACAGCAACAGCCCCCGCTCGTCCCTTTCCATCTCAGGCCACGCACCTCTTCATGGTGCCCTCCTCTCCTCCATCGACGTCGGGCTGGCGTCGAAGCATGAATCCAAGCCCTCGATAGTGCACACAACATCTCCATCGGCTTCCCCGTACGCGCATCCAACTCTGGCGAACTCCGTGGTCCTCACCTCCACCAGCGAACCTTGCCCCAAGCCTTCATCCGAGCCACCATCGTCGTCTGCGAGATCCGCCATCGACGGCCGCGCATGACCCCATGGCGGATCAGACACCTTGCATGAGCATGGGCACCTTCTCTCCTAAGACTTTAAGGTGCTGGAAGAAGATTCAGACTAAAGAGAAGCATTCTGGGTAAGTTACTTTGCGTTGTTGTTGATTTTTTTAATTGTTGGCATTTCATCGAACACGTAGTATGCACTAGTTTAATCACTATTTCACCATGATAATATTATTTTAAAATTGTAATAAAATATATAGGGACACCTAAAACTTATCTCCTAATTGTCATAATTTATAATTGATTTTAGAAATTATATATATATATATATATATATATATATATATATATATATATATATATATAAAGGGAGTGTTGTGCTCTGCTCTCGGCCTCTGGCTGAGAGCAGCAGCTCTCGGCCAGGCCCAGGCCAGCCAGACCTGGCCTGGGCCAGGTCTGGTCTGGTCAGGCCAGGGCTTGACCAGACCCAGGTTCGGGTCTGTTTACAGACCCACCGGCCCCATTTTAAAAAAAAAGAGAAAAAGAGAAAAAGAAAGAAAGGAAAAAAAAAAAGTAAAAGAAAAGAAAAAGAAAAGAGATAAATAAAATAAAAATAAGTAGAAAAATTATTGTAGCATTTACTGTAGCAAACCTGACCCAAATCCATTACTATGCCAGACCCGTTAAGCTTTTTAATTACTTTTTATTGATTTTTTAGGTTTATTTTAATTCAAAAAAATTTCAAAAAATTCACAGAAAATTCCAAAAAATTCACAGAAAATCACAAACTAAATTTAAAACTCCATAAAATTCATTTGATGTAATATCACTTAGAATAACATGAAATTAAATATTTTTGTAATTACTATTCAATGATATTTTATTTAAAAATGACCAATAAATTTCTAAATAGCACAATAGAATATAAATTCATAATTTAGTAATATGTAAATATTATACATCAATTTATTATTTTATGCATATATTTTATCATAAAAGTATATTTTTAATAGTTGCTATAAATTTAGAAATTGAATTATTTGGAAATTTTAACCAACCAAAATTATAATAAATAGTAAAAATTACTTTCTTATTTAACTTATCACTAAATAAGAACATGTCAAGTATCTAATTAATTCACGTAATATTTAGGCCGCGGATTTTACCCAGAGCTGGTTGCAGTTACGGGAATTCAGATTCCAATGAATCAGGCAAGTGTACACGATTCTCCTCTCGTTGACTTTCTTATTGATCTTATTATTGATCTTAATTTTGCCTCTAAATTATAAATTCTAGTTATCATATCGCATGATCGTCAACACTATCTTGTGATCATATTTACATATCAGCTTTTCTCTTCCGATTATATGACTAATTATTCTATTCTTGATATTATTACCGATACTGTCTCGTGATCATGTTTCATTACCTTACATATCATGTTTGTATCTTGTTCCTATACATACATGCATCCAACTTAAATTGGCATGATTGCTTGCATGTGGTAGGCTGATTTATTGACATACTGATCAAGACAAACACTTTGATCTGGATCTTGAGGTTAACTGGATAATAATGAAGAAAGATTGATAGTTAAAGATTGAATATCGATTGATATTGTGATCCGGATATTACTGAAAATTAATCAAGAAAGTTGACCATTATATTCTGAAAAATTATTTGAGGATACTTGTTGGATGATGGACATATGATCAAGACCGACTTGTTATGACCCTTGTATTACATATCACTGACATTACTTGCACTATTTTGCATGCATCTGCTATCACTTGCACAACTATATATTTGTCACATGATATTGTCACTGTCTACATCGTCCCATGATTTTGATACACATTGTGTTCACTATCTAATGTTGATATTCTTGGTACCGATTCATGATCCTATAACACTGAGTAACACACTACTTTACATTTACATTGATTAATAAAATTAATCAAGCCGGGTTATTGGGGGAGACTGTAGCAGGGGAAACCAGGGAGGTGTGCTTGGAAGGGTGACCCCTTGTGGGTTTGGTTGCCACACGTGATCTTGTTATTTATGCGCGCTCCTGTTATTACATGTTACATGATACCTGAGTACAGTGAACTATTTCTCCCTGCTATCAGGATCCACTAACGCATCACTTATTTGATATGCAGTTATCCTGTGGGATGGGGCACAGGATGATTGCATTAGTTAGAGTAATAAAATATGTTAGACATATGCACTCGCATCATATCCTTCATTGTCTTCAGTGATCTAGTACCTGACTTGTATTTTCAAGATACTGACACTTAAGACTCATGTGACATGCATTGTCTTGACTACATGACATTCCTGGACATACCATGTTATTTTATCTTATGACCTTGAATTCTTGGGATCTTGTGATTATGTTTCACGACAGTTACTTGTCCAGGAGATTTCATGTTCATTATATACATGTCACACTATGCATACACGGTCTTCTTGTACATAATCTATCTTCCTGATTAATCATGTTATTGTTATTACTTTCAATTCTCGATACTGCCTATGTCTTACTATTTGTTACTACATTTTCATATTCTCTTTTATTATTCTTTTCCTTCGTGTACTCTTGCTAGTCCGCTTCTGACGGACCTTTATATTATTTTTTAGTATTTAGATCAGGAAGCTGGTATAGAGAGTTGTTTGTAGATCATATTCTGGTTTCGCTATTCTCGGGTGAGTCCAGTTTTCTTCTTGACTTGTTTTATTTAGATAAAATGGATGATATTGTTTATGATTCAGTTTTTCATATATGTGATCCCTGTGCTTGGTTGTATATGCATATATGTGTACTATCTTGCTTGTTATTGACAGCTTAAGGTACTCATGGAAGAGATTTCACTCTTCATGAGTATCTGCTCCATCGTCACGTACTCGTATTCCGTATTTTGGGAAGAAGGGCGTGACAGTTACAGTGTAGAACTACGAAGTTGTTAAGCCTGAAGGCTGAATAGGTACCTGCAGAAGATGTTAATACCGAACAACAGACATATAGAGTATTGTCTACACTATTACAAGCATTCATTCCATCAGTACAAATACACCACCCTAGCAATACGTTACAAATATAGACCCATCAATACAATGGTTATACAATTACATGAATATGAATCAACCTGACAAAGCGGGAAAACCCAGAAAGAAAGCAAGAACACTCGCCTAATATTACAGAAAATGTATGGAAATCCCTGAAGTCTGGAAGCTCCAACTTAGAAACGTGATTGCTCATTCAAATATTATAAGAATATTATATATATATATATATATTTAGAGAGAGGGAGAGTGTGAGAAATCAAGAGAAAGAGAGAGAGAGCTTGCAGGATAGGGAAAAAGAAAGCAAGAAAAGAGAGGGGTCACCCTTGCGTCCAAGCTAGCTTGGACTGAGCCCAGCGTTGGGTTAGGACTGAGCCCCGCGTAGGGCCTGAGAAAAGGTGAGAGAGAGAATATAATAGAGATAGAAAGACAGACAGGGAAGGAGTGATAGGGAGATAGAGAGAGGAAACACAGTGAGAGCAAGAACACAGGAGAGATAGAGAGAGATAAAGAGAGACGAAATGCAGTGAAAAAGTGAGAGATGCAGAAGAGAAAGAGAGAAATAGGGAGATAGAGAGAAGGCAGTGAGAGAGAGAATGCGGGAGAGAAAATTAGAGAGTGAAGAGAACAGAGAAGCAAAAAAGAAGAAAGAAAATAAAGAAAGGAAGAAAAGAAAGAAGAAAAGAAAGGAGAAGAATAAGGACGGACGGACAATGGACTGAGGCCTGCAAATAGAGGCAGCTTGGTGCGCCGGACGACGGCGTGGCCAGTTAGGGCCCAAAAAGGGGAAGAGATAGGGTGTAAGTCTGGTTGAAGAGGATGTTTTTAGGGGTTGACAAAATGTCATTTTGAAAAGCAATGAGGGCCTAGGATGAAAGAGCATGGTGGAGGAGGAAGTTTGTCGATAGTGCGGTGGTCATGGTGGTGTTGGTGGTGGTAGAGATGGTAAAGAAGGTGGTGGTAGTTGGGTTTGTTTTGCTGAAGAAGAAAGAGAAGTTGATGATGGTGGCTTTTGGAGTACGAAGAGAAAGAGAGGTGTTTGGGGGACATTGTGGTGGTTGGCGGAGGAGGTTACCAGCTAAAGTCGCTGGCCAAGATGGGGAACGCGACTGTGCTACGTTCTGAAGAAAGAAGAAGAAGAAAATAAAAGAGGGAGAGATAGAATGTGTGGGTATATATTTATAGGAGTGTGGGGTTTTACAATTGAGACCCGCGTCTCCGAGTGAGACCCTCATCCATTAAAATCAAGCCCGCATCTATTTGGGTTAAGCCCGATGCGAGACTGAGGTCCGCGTCTGGGTACGAGATGGGTACTCGTCATAAATAAAGAGAGAAAGTAGTTGAGAGATATTTATTGAGTGGCTATGAATTCTCTAAGAAGAAAAGAAAAGAAAAATGAAAAGTAAAGGAAAATAATAAGTGGAGGAAGAAATTTGGAAAATAGAAAAAAATAAAAGAAAAATATCTAGATAAAATTTCAGAATCTGAGAAAACACCAAAACTCCGAAAAAGCTCGGAAAATAAAGTAACTCTAAACAATTATAAAAAATTCTTAAAAATAATAAATATTATATTAAGATTCATGGTGAAATTAGATTTAAAAATTCAATTTCATTTTCAAATTAAAAATCCTGAAATCTACCGGCGATACTAGTCGACACCAAATCCGGCCGATTTTCGATAAATTCAAATAAATCCTCAAAAATGCATTTAGATAGAAAATACAATTCTAAGAAATAATATAAAAGCAGTTTTTAAAAAATTAACTTCATTTGTATGTTAAAAATCTGAGAATCGATCGACAGCACAGATCGATTCCTGGTTTGGAGATTTTGTAATTTAATTCAGAAAATTCCGAAAAATCATAAAAAATCAAAAATATTAGAGAATGATGTTTGAAAAATCAATCAAATTTAATTACCATAAAAGTTAAATCGATCAGTACACTGGGATCGAATCTCCGGTTCAGACTTGGTTGAGTCTGAATTCAGGGATTTGGATCCAAATACCAATGAATAATATATAATCATAAAACAAAAAATAAATATGATGGAAAATTGAAGAAATATGATTGAAAAATCAGAATATATATCTAAATATGTATTCTGGGAACAGGATGTTACATTCTACCCACCATACAAAAGTTTTGTCCTCGAAATTTCGATAAGGGGAAGATGAACATAGAACGGATAAGGACGAGAATTATACCAATTAAGAGTTAAATAAATAAGGGAAAAGTTCACAGTATGACTGATTAATAACTCAGAACCTAGATGTCGTCTACACTTCCTGTTATATAAATTTCGGACGGTGTCATACCACAACCGATCTGATATCTGTTACGAAGAATATTACCAAAACTTCTAAAAACTAATTCACTTTGAATAATATGTAATATGAGCTGTCTTAAGAACTGGCCAAATTTTTACTACTTGAATACTGTTAGAACCAAGGACGATTACTTCTTTCAAAAAGATGAGACCCCAGGACTACGATACTTGCTTGTTCAGAACCCATACTTACTTTGCTAAGCGTGAAGTTGTTCCTGACAAGAGTCTATAATAAGATTACAAGATATTCTGCATGTTCTCTGTTACTTTAAAAGTAGACCAAAATATCACAGATAAAGAAAACCTGACAAACTGATCATAATTAAATATAGAAGACCAGTAATTATGGGTTCTGAATGTTGGGCGTCGATTACTTTGAAAGGCCTAACTAAGAACTTATAAGAATCATAAAGAATTCTGAATACTGACTTATGAATGATAACTCGTCTATAAAGTAAATATTTAGAGAATACCCAAGTCCTGCGAAGTTGGCCGAATAGATCATCAACAAAGATTATGGCCAATATGTTCAGATATGGTGAGAGAATCAGCTTATTAAATTTATGAAAACACGTTAGGCGGGAAAGATCTGGGGAGTGAGATTAGAGTGATAAACACAAATGGAACTAGCCGCAAGCGAAGCCAAACGCAGGTGGACCATTGCGTAACACAATGTCAGATGCTTGGTGCTAGGGTGTGGCGGAGCTAACGTCTGCAAGGCTCGCACTTGGCGTAGCTCACGCCACAAAGTTAGCACGTAATACAACGCTGAATGCTAAGCTCCATGGTGCAGCAATGCCCATGTTTGATTTCGCTTGCGCGGCTAGAGCACGACTCTCACTTGGCAAGGTTAGCGAGGTTCATGGTGCATCAAGTCCATAAAACTATTGGATGTTGCGGCTCGAAAAAACATGATCAAGAATTTATACTAACTGAGAAAAGTCTTGAATGTTGTCTGCTGGATGTCAACTTTACGGTGGATCATTTTTGGAAATACTTGATGTCTGTGAAGTTGATAGAAAAGATCACGATCGTTCCTGGAATAATATAAATAGCTAATACATAGCTCAATTTAGCAGAAGTTCTAATCCTGAAAATTTGTTTCATACCAATGCTCCCCGTGCAGTGATAGAGTCTGTCTGATTATATAAGTGATGGCTACCTGATTATTCTCTAAAACTGCATATTTCACATCACATTTTTACATTTATTAAATATTAAATTCTGCTAATAATACCTCTCTTGCATGTTTTTAGGTCCATGGCATGAAATAAAGAAGAATACCCAAATCACCATTTAATTGGTGATTAAAGGCCTACAAAGATAGCCATTGACTTTAGAGGTGATTCTGTCAAAATCTGGGACCCAAAATCCAAAACCAGAACTTCCAGCCGACAGGGGGACAAGAGTGGATAGCGCAGCAAGTGGCGTGCAGCCACCCTATAGTCGCGAAAACGCGGCCATAGCCGCGTTTCCACGGCTTCCTTGTGGAGCCACGCGCTAAGATTTAACGCGCGGCTCCGCACAGTACTTTGGTGCTCCCTTTTGCCTATAAATATCTGGGGTTTTTTCAGAGTCAGAGAGAGGAGTTTTCGAGTAGTTTTTAAGTTAGTTTTAGGTTTTTCTTTCCATGTTGTAGTTTAATTTAGTTTAGGTTAGTTTTTCTTCTTCCTCCTCCATTGTATTTTTCATTTCTTATAGATCTTATGATATGAGAGAGAGTGATACATGTTTGGAATACAAGAGTGCATGTAATAAAAGGTGACAATCTATAAAAGGTGCTCTCTTTACCTCTCTTCATTTTCTATCTGACTCTTTTTACATGTTTAGCTAATCTTTTCTCTCATGGTAACTAACTACTAACCATTAACTAGTCTAACTTCTTATTTGATAATCCACATGAATCTAATAGTCTCTACTTAGCCTTGCTCTTGCGAGAGCTATTGATGGCTCATGATGATGGATCTAACACTCTAACTTCCTAACTCTCTAACAAGCTAACATTACTTTACTCAATACTTACTTTTAGTTTTGATAGTTTAAGTGTAACTTGCACTTGTTTTGTTGAGTTGGGATGTGAAAGTTAACATAGGAGTCATGCTTTGTAAAGCACTTGAACCAAGGACTAGTGATGGTCAATGATACTTGTGAGGCAACTATCACTAAGAGGTTAGCATGCTAGTAGAGCCATTAGTAATTAGTAGCCATGAATTTTCTTTATCTTTTTACTTTGTTTTAGAAATACTTTCAAAAATCATAAACATTTTATCTTCTATGTTCCCCCTTCTTGGTGTTTCACCGCACTTCTCTTTTTCATTCTTTATTTTATTTTTTTTCATTCTTTAAAACATTGAAGAACTTTTAACATACACGTGAACATACCATGTAAGCTTCTATCGCCTCTCGTCCTTCTGGATTCGACTCGCTTTAGTCTCTATGCTATAACGGAAGTATTGAGGAAGCCAAAGCACACACATTTTAATTCTTGATTTCAAACATACACTTTTTGTGCGCGGTTTTTTCCGATAAAATTTTAGCGCCATTGTCAGGGATGGGAACGGTTTGATTTCAAATTTTTGTTAACTTTTCTTCTTTGTTTTTTGGTGTGCAAGTTAAAGTTTTAGCATGGCAGACGTCCACACTTGCTCTTGTGTGATCGGGTAAATTCTTGTATATTTTTATACTCTGTGCTAATTTTTATATTACCTGTACATTGTAAATAATTTTAAGAACTAAAATACGAAAATTGGATGTTTTAAAATGGTTTAGACATTTGCATCTAGGCACGTGTCAATTTTCATTCCAATATACTGTATTTTGTTCTTGTGTTGTTGTGATATTGATAGGAGGTGTACATATGGCATTGTATATAGCATAGGACAAACACTTGGGTGATTTACTCTCTTTGTGTGTCCACTCTTATCTATATTGCACACTTACACAAACTGAACTTAAGGGCAAAACCCAATACAATACAAGGTGGGGAAGTCATTACCCTCCCTTAGCCCAAAAATCACCTCCCCACTCACACAACCTAAGCCTTAATAAAACTTGCTAAACATTGGCCCCTAGGGACATCTTAGACTCATTTAGGAGATTGACCTAAGGGAAACTTGTTAGAACTTGACTCTTGTCAAATCGGTGTCTAAGATTGGGGATTGAGAGGCGAAACCTCAAAGAACAGTGGTTTGGCATAATTAGGCCCGTTGCTCCGGCACGGAACCTTCCACTGATCTTGCCCCTACCTGGCCAATTAACTCGTGGTCAGATTCTGACAATATACCCCCCGTGGATAGTCTAACCAGTTAGGAGTCGCCTAGGTCGAAGTCAACCCTAGCATAGGTTGTTTTCTTTTTCTTTTTTGCTTTGTGTGTTTGTTTGTTTGTTTGTTTGTTTTCTTTTTTGTAAATTGTGAAATGAATTTGAACAACAACAATTCTTTCAATCCTAACATGAATCCATATTTCACCCCGACCTCATTTGACTCAGATAACTCCAACTCGGATATGTACAACATGAACCAACCATATATGCTGAGTTAGGATTATCTGACTCAATATGACCCATATCCCCAATCATATGACTATAATTTTCAAAGTAACTTTCACTCTTCATAGAGTTCATGGGGAATCACCTACCCCGAGTCCAATTTTCAACCATCTTGTCCACAATTTTTACAATGTTCACTCCCCGATTTTGATTCATATACTCCTTTTCCTATTCCACCAACCAAAGAAAATCTGATTTGGGAAGGAGTATGGAAGAGTCCCCACAACAAATTCAAAATTTGCTCAATTCATAATCCTTCCCACATCAAACTCCACGTACTCCTTTCTAGAGCATCCATTGAAGAAGAATTTGAGCTAGAAAAGCGTTTGAAAGTCTTTTGTGAAAGAATGCAAAACATGTTGGACTCATCATCTCAACCAAAATTTCAAGAGTCCTACTCATCTTTTCTAGTCTTACCGATTCAAAATGAACAGCCATCAAACTGGACTTGAGTATGGAACCCTTGCGTGAGTCGAGCAGCAACCGCAAAATTCGATGGACTCACAATTTCACCATCATTACCAAAAATCAACTTCCATACTCATCTTTCAAGAAGAACCAATTGCAAAGAGTATGGAAGACATGATTCTGACTCCAAATTCTGTTACACGGCCTATCAGTAGGTTAGACTCACTTATGAGCGAATTGATCAATGAGAGCGAGGAAAGCCTTTCTTGTCAACCTTTGACCGATCTTTATATCTCTAACTCTACTGATTGGACCCATGGGAATCCAGATTCAATTTCAGAACATACATTTGAACTTGACCAACCTCCAAGTTATGAAAGTCGCCTGGGCATTCTGGCAAGTTATCCCTTTTTTGAAATTGAAATCGAACCTGAACGTGATCCTGAACCTCATGTTAGTAATTCCATTTCACTTTTTGATTCAATAATGACTGGTATCTTTACCAGATTTTTTTCTTTATTCTGCATTCAATATTGAATCCTGTACCAGTACACTGTGAAATTGAATCACCAATATCTTATGATCACACTTCATTAATGAGGAAAGTGTGTGAACATCAATTCTTTAGTTTGGACCCCATTTTTGAACCAATTTTGACTCTCCTTTTGAATCTCGACTTGATCTGAGTCAAATTCTCGAGTCGGTATCGGTTTTTTTTTCCTGTTCTATTTGAGTTCAAATCAATCATCTCCCAAAATCAAACTTCATTGTTGGACAAAAATGTTGAAGAAAATGACTCAGTATTTATTTTTGAAAATTGAAAATTAGATGGGAATTTTTTTAAATAAGACCATTCATTCAATCATTATATTACTAGGTCGTATTAGAGAGGTCACTAGTGGGTTTCTGCAAGATCCACGATATCTTGATTGGGTAGCAACGCTTGGCCCAGTCAGACCACCACCGGAACTACCACTATAAGATAAGTTTTCTTCTCTTTCCATTTGTTTCATGTATATACACATTCATGATGCGTTGAGGACAATGCATGAGGTAATTGTGGGGGAGGGTTTACTAACATAGGTAGTTTAATATTTTCTTTCTTTTACACTTCTTTTTTAAGGAACTTTAAAAATTTTCTTTTATATAAAAACTCTTTTCTTTTCTTTTTACAAAACTTTTAAAAAAAGATAAATAGTTTTAATTTATTTTTAAGAAAATTAAGATTATCTTAGGAATTAGGAAGACCTAAAATTATAAAATTTTAAACCAAATCAAAATAATAGTACTTGTTTAAATTTTAGGATAAGAAAGTAAGATTGGAAAGATAAATTGATCTTGAATTTTTTGCCTTAGATTTATGCATTTCACGCTTACATAATTTTTGGGATTGAAACAAAGACTGAAAATGCCATAAAAAAATATTAAAAAATGATGATAATAAAAACCACTTATTAAAGTTGGAAAATTATGCCTCAGAAGTATGACTATTCACACCTAAAACAGTGGATAAGAATAAAATAATCCCCTTTAATTTTGTGGCCTTGTTTTCTCGAGTCCTTAAGTCCGAGGGATGTTTTCTCATCTGGTGCCCTAAGATCATCTGGTTTAGGAGTCACCGGCTAAAGGCTCACTACCCGGGTAAATAAGAAAGCCTAAGAAAACTAAGGGAAGAAAAAAATACATATATAATAGTACAAATAAATGGCATGAAAGTTAGAGTCGATATCCCAAAATCCTTCACTATTCACAAAGTGCATATTTTTCTAAGAGTTGTATGAAAGATCAAAGAGTTAATTCAATTTTAAATTCTTACATCTTCTTTATAACAAGTTTTGCATTTCGACTAGTTTAAGGAAGAATAATTTCAGGTTAACCTATGACCTTGGATCACTTATATTTTCACAAAAATACTTCAACTCTTTTTTCTATTTCAAAATGCGTTTCAAAATACTAACGTTTGATTTCTTTCTTTATGAATATTGTGGGTGCAATCTGCTGAAAACTCTCAGGAGACAAAACTCCTCCTCTAGGGGAAACCTGGAGGTTTAACGACTTGTTGCACATGCTTAGTGCAATCGCGTCACCTGTGAAAGTGGTGTAATAATTTCCTTAGTTTTTTTTTGTTTTGCTCAGGATGACCAAAAGATAAGTGTGGGGGTGTGATTAGTCTCTAAAAGTGCATATTTCAAGCCACATTTTCACATTTATTTAATATTAAATTCTGTTAATAAACCTCTCTTGCATGTTTCTAAGTCCATGACATGAAATGAAGAAGACCCAAAATCACCATTTAATTGGTGATTAAAGGCTTACAAAGATAGCCATTGACTTTGGAGGTGATTCTATCGAAATCCGGGACCCAAAACCCAAAACAAGAACTTCCTACTGACAGGTGGACAGGAATGGACACCGCAGCAGGCGGCACGCGGCTGAGCCACGTGCCAAGATTTGACGCGCGGCTCCGTACAGTACTTTGGTGCCTCCCTTTTGCCTATAAATACTCTGGGGTTTTTCTAGATCCAGAGAGGAGCTTTTGAGTAGTTTTTTAGGTTAGTTTATAGGGTTTTCTTTCCATGTTGTAGTTTAGTTTAGTTCATATTTGTTCTTCTTCTTCCTCCATTGTATTTTTCTTTTCTTGTAGATCTTGTAATGGGAGGAGAGTGATACATGTTGGAATGTAAGAGTACTTGTAATAGAAAGTGACAAGCAATGAAAGGTGCTCTCTTTGCCTCTCTTTATTTTCTATCTAACTCCTTTTACATGTTTAGCTAATCTTTTTTCTCATGGCAACTAACTACTGACCATTAACTAGTCTAACTTTTATTTGATAATCCACATGAATCTAATAGCCTCTACTTGGCCTTGCTCTTGCAAGAGCCAGTAATGGCTCATAATGATGAATCTAACACTCTAACTTCCTAACTGTCTAACAAGCTAACATTACTTTACTCCATACTTACTTTTAGTTTTGATGGTTTAAATATAGCTTGCACTTGTTTTGTTGAGTTGGGATGTGAAAGTTAACATATGAGCCATGCTTGGTAAAGCTCTTGAACCAAGGACTAGTGATGGATAATGATACATGTGAGGCACTATTACTAAGAGGTTAGCATGCTAGTGAGCCATTAGTAGTTAGTAGCTATGGGTTTTCTTTATCTTTTTACTTTGTTTTAGAAATACTTTCAAAAATCACAAACATTTTATCTTCTATGTTCCCACTTCGTTGTGTTCACCGTACTTCTCTTTTCCATTATTTGGTTTCTTTCTTTTCATTCTTTAAAACATTGAAGAACTTTTAACATACATGTGAACATACCGTGTAAGTTTCTATCGCCTCCCGTCCTTATGGATTCGACTCGTTTTAGCCTCTATGCTATAACGGAAGTATCAAGGAAGCCAAAGCACACACACTTTAACTCTTGATTTCAAACATACACTTTTTGGGCACGGTTTTCCCCCAATCACTACCCTACTTCTTGTATTGATTACTGTAATGCGTATATATATATAAGAATAGAATGTGCAGCCAAAGAACTAATTGATATAAGATAATACATTGTATTAGAATCAAAAAAAATATAAGATTAGGGTGAGAGAGAATCATATCTATCTGTCGTTACATCACTAGTTACTCATATCTTAAGTAGGTATAAATACTACGGGAACTTAAAAGGGAAAAGATGAAAATGGATGAACTAGGATGAGATAGGAACAACATGGCAAAAGAAGGTGAACACGAAAAACTAAGATTGGTGATAATAGTACGAAAAAGTGGTTATAATAAGGAAAAATTTACCAACTTGGGACATGAACTTGGGACATAATAAATTAGGATTAACAATTACGGGTGGCACTTTAGGGCTTTTGTTCCAGATATTTGCTCCATATCCTACCATTACTTCATCTGATGCCTCGGCTTCTTCTGCTGATAAATTATAGACTTGGTCCCTTCCGGCCTTGCCCCTCTCCATGACTGATCATGCCGCTGGGGCAAGAGTGAAACTCTTCTGCCAGCGGGTTCTAAGTTCCTTGTCAGTGGTAGAGCTGGAAGTGCTGGGAGTGCTGCTCATGTCGAAAGTGTTGTTGGCATTGGATAGGTCCTTTTGAACGGACAATCGCTCATCGAATGATCCCCATACCCACATATCAAACACAGTCCCTCGGCCATCCGACATTTGCGTTGAATGTGTCCAGGCTTTCGACAATACTTGCATATTACCTGTTGAAAGGGATATTGGAACAGATGTTTAGCCTTAGTGCATTACTAAATCTGACTGGTACTCTTCTATCCATTACCAGACATTCTCTGTCCATCTGCTGGAATGTCCGCTTCCCTGACTTATCCTATTCCTGATACCAGTTTTTCTTTTCCAAACCCTGCTCCACTTCACTTGCTATGGTGAGACTTGAGAGTATATCTTCAGTTGCTGGGGTATAAGGAGTATCTGGATGTCCATCTTCAGACCATGCTGAAATCTTTTGGCTCGGTTCTCTCTGTCAGATACCATGTGTGCTGCAAATTGATTAGTCTCTAAAATTGCATATTTCATACCACATCTTCACATTTATTTCATATTAAATTCTACTAATAATACCTCTCTTGTATGTTTCTAGGTCCATGGTATGGAATAAAGAAGAAAGCCAAAAATCACAATTTATTGGTGATTAAAAGCCTATAAATATAGCCATTAACTTTGGGAGGGTGGTTTCGTCAAAACCAGGGGCCCAAATCTGAAAACCAGCAAGTACAGCCGACAGAGGGACATCCGAGAAGCGTACAGCAGGCGGTGCTGGAAGCGATTCCCAAACTTTGCTGCGTAAACGCGGCAATCTTGTTAAGCCGCGCTCTAAGATTTGACGCGCGGCTCCGTACAGTCCCTCGGTGCCTAATGTTGCCTATAAATACCCCTTTGTATTCTACATTGAGAGATATACAGAGAGTTAGGGTAGTTTCTTTCCATGTTGTAGTTTAGGGTAGTTTAGTTTAGGTTATTTCTTCTTCTTCCTTTGTATTTTTCATTTCTTGTAGATCTTGTAATAGGAGAGAGAGTGGTATATGATTGAAAAGCAAGGGTTCTTGTAATAGAAGGTGACAATCTATGAAAGGTTCTCTTTTTACCTCTCTTTATTTTCTTCTCTCTAACTCCTTTTACATGTTTAGCTAATTTTCTCTCATGGCCACTAACTTGCTAACTTCTTATTTGATAATCCACATGAATCTAATAGCCTCTACTTGGCCTTGCTCTTGCAAGAGCCATTGATGGCTCATGATGATGGATCTAACACTCTAACTTCCTGACTCTCTAACAAGATAACATTACATTACTCCATGCTTACTTTTAGTTTCGATGGTTTAAGTGTACCTTGCACTTGTTTTGTTGAGTTGGGTTGTGATGAGTTACATATGGGTCATGCTTTGAAACGCTCTTGAGCCAAGGACTTGTGATTGACAAGGATACATGTGAGGCAACATCACTAAGAGGTTAGCATGTTAGTGGAGTCATTAGTAGTTAGTAGTCATGAGTTTTCTTTCTTTTTCACTTTGTTTTAGAAATTCCAAAAAACCACAAATTTATTCTTTTCTATGTTTCCCACTTCTTTGTGTTTCACCGTACCTCTCTTTTCATTCTTTGTTTTCTTTCTTTTCAATCTTTTAAACATTGAAGAACTTTTAACATACACGTGAACATACCGTGTAAGCTTCTATCGCCTCCCGTCCTTATAGATTCGACTCGTTTTAGCCTCTATGCTATAACGGAAGTATCGAGGAAGCCAAAGCGCACACACACTTTAAATATCGATTTCAAAACATACACTTTTTGTGCGCGATTTTCTCCCGATCAAATTTTGGCGCCGTTGTCGGGGATGAGAATAGTTTGATTTCAAATTTTGTTACTTCTTCTTCTTTAATTTTTTGTGTTCAGGTTAAGTTTTAGTATTGCAGAGGTCCACACTTGCTCTTGTGTGGTTGGGTAAATTCTTGAATATTATTATATTCTGTTGCTAATATTTGCTACCTGTGCACTATAATAACATAAGAACTAAAATACAGAAGTTGGACGCTTTAAAACGGTTTAGACATTTGCATCTGGTACGTGTCAATTTTCATTCCAATATACTGTATTTTATTATTGTGTTGTGATCTTGAAGAAGGTGTACATATTGCATTGCATATAGTTAGAACAAACACGTGGGTGATTTACTCTCTTTGTGTGTTCATTCTTATCTATATTGTACACTTGCATAAATTAAACTTAAGGGCAAAACCCAATTCAACATAAGGTGTGGAAGTCATTACCCTCCATTAGCCCAAAAATCACCTCCCCTCCCACACAACCCAAGCCTTAATAAAAATTTCTAGACGTTAGCCCTAGGGACATCTCAAACTCATTTAGGAGATTGAACTAAGGGGAAAGTTGTTAGAAGTTGACTCTTGCCAAATCAATGTCTAAGGTTGAGGATTGAGAGGCGAAATCTCGAAGAACAGTGGTTTGGCATAATTAGGCCCGTTGCTCCAGCACAGATACCTCCCACTGATCTTGCCCCTACCTGGCTGATTAACTTGTGGTCAGCTTTTGACAATATAGCCCGCATGGACTGTCTAACCAGTCAGGAGTCGTCTAGGTCTAAGTCAACCCTAGCATAGGCTTGTTTTCTTTTTCTTTTCTTTGTTTATTTGTTTGTTTGTTTTTCTTTTTTGTAAATTGTGAAATGAATTTAAACAACAATAGTTCTTTCAATCCAAACATGAATCTATATTTTACCCAGATCTTATTTGACTCGGATAACTTCAACCGGGTTGAGATTATCTGACTCAATTGACCCATATCCCCAATTTTACGACCATAATTTTCAAAATATTTTAACTCTTCACAGAGTCAATGGAGATTTACCTACCCTGAGTCTAATTTAATTTAAACCATCTTGTGCACAATTTTCACAATATTCATTCCCCGATTTTGATTCATATACTCTTTTTCCTGAACCACCAATTGAAGAAGAATCATCATTGGAAAGGAGTTTGGAAGAAGTGACAGAGGCCCATAAACAATTTGAAAAAATGGTAATCTCATCATGTCCACAAAATTTTCAAAATTCATGCAGTTCTTTTCTTGAATGACTCAAAGAAAAATCATTATGGGAAAAAACTATGGAATTACTGCAAGAGACCGAGCGCATAATGCAAAATACAATTGACTTTTCCTGCCCACCAAATGTTCATACCACTTATGAATAATGTCATTTTGGAAATCCTGTTTCAATTTCCTCATGCCAACCTGAACTTGACTGTTGACTGATTTTTCCTGCACACAAAAATTAGAATATTAGATTAAGAATAGATCGTGCGAGGAATCAGTTCTAATCCGCGGTAGCAGGGCTATGCGGGTCGTGATCCTCAAGGAGGGACTGCGATAGAAGCGTTAAGCAAGTTTCTCTAAAAATTTATCTTTTTTAGTTAATTTGTTAGTCACGATGGTATTTACAAAGAAAGTGGTATTTACAATGAGTTGTGGGAAAGAATATTGGAGAGGTGTGGATTTGATCTACAAAAAGAAAAGAAAAGAAAAGAATAGAAAACTAACCTTGGTTGGAGAAAATATGCGAAACCTAACACTTTCTACCTTATTTCGGAGGCGTTGAACGTATAAACCTTGGGATCGAACTCAGTCCGTTGTCGCATTAGGTCATCAAGCCTTGGGCAAGCATGAGTTGATACGCCTCGAGGAGGAGAACATCGCCATGGAATATCGTTGGAACCTACTAATCTTCGGTATACTTGTGGTTCGGTAAACGCTCGCGTGCTCGTCAAAGATCAACAAAAAGAAACACAGTAGAAAAGAAAGAGAAAACAAAGAAAAGCAACGACATAAGAACAAATAAAAATTACCTTTTTATGATTGATTACGGTAGAGAAGAGAATCATCTGTCGGTGTCACCCTCAACAAAGCCATCTCCCTCACTTACATAAAAATTACAAAAAGAAAGAAAACCTAGAAGAAACCCTAAAAATCTGAACTTTGGCCCTTTGCTGGACGCTGGACGACTCTCTGTACGTTGCACTGCAGGGGATATTTATAGGTGCAGAAGGAAGTAGAGTCCCATCACAACTCCCCTACGAAATCTGGTACTCTGGATCAACTAGATTGCCGCGGAAACGCCGCGGAAACGCGACTTTAGTGGCTTCTGGCCACGCGCTTTGGCGCGTGGCCTCCCCTGGTCCGTCCATCTGGGCGTCTGCTTCTAGAAGTATCATCCTGGCTCTTCATATTGGGATTTCGATATAACTTGGAAATCAAGTTATCTAGATTTTGTATTCTCCCAATCTCTTTTAAACGAATTCCTTCTCATCTTTGGCTTTTATGCTCATCCTGCAAGAGTTTAGGGTTGGGTAGAATTCTATCCTTCCCTTATCTTTAATAATTGCAACTTTAGCCCTTGTATATTTTGCACTTTGACACTCTGCTATTTGCACTTTTACACCTGGGCTTCAACTGTGGGCTTTTGGGCTTCATTAGGCTTTATTTATTATAAACATAATAATTCGAGGCCTGCACACAATAAATTACAAATTATTAATAAATGTGCAGAATTAAAATGAATAATATGAAAATGTGATGGTAAATATGATGATAAAAATGCACTTTTGACTACCAATCACACCCCCACACTTATCTTTTTGCTCGTCCTCGAGTAAAAACAAAGAAAAGAAAAAGTTAATCTAACCTAACTCACTTTCGTAGGAATCACGATTGCACTTAGCACGTGCAACAAGCCGTTAAACCTCTAGGTTACCCTAGAGGACGAGTGTTGTCTCGTGAGGGTTTTTCAGCGGATTGCACCCACAAAATCCATAAAAAGAAAAATTTTTTATATTATATTGAAGTAGTCTATAAGTTTTTTAGGATTATCATTTTTATTCATTCTTCAAACCTAGTCTTTATAAAGTCAATTGTTATTCATTTTAGGTAAGGATTAAAATTGAATTTTTAATATAGTCTTTTTCGTTACCAAAAATCATATGCATCCTTATGAATTTTTACTAGCAATTCCTTAACTTGGACTCTCATGCCTCTTTATTATTTTTATAACATCATCTAATTTTCTTTCGTGTAAGTATCAAGGCTTCTTGAGGCCCTCATACCTAACTAATTGACTATTAGATGTGTTAATATAATTTTTTTTTTTTTTTGCATGTATAACTCATCTAATTTTCTTTCGTATAAGTATCAAGGCTTCTTGAGGCCCTCATACCTAACTAATTGATTATTAGATGTGTTAATACATATATTATATTTCTTAGTCTTCTTAGGCTTTCTAATCCACCCATGTAACGAACTTAAAGTCGATGACTCCCAAACCGGTTGGCTTTAGGGCACCAGGTGAGAAAACACCCCGCGGACTCAAATTCGAGTGAACTAGGCCCCAAAACTAAGGACTTTATTTTATTTACTCACCTTTAGGCATGAATACTTATGCTTCTTGAGGCACATGTATCAGCTTAATTGGTGATTTTTTTTCTTTTTTTTTTCTTTCTTTTTTTTTATGAGGCACAAGGTCTTTGTCTTAGAATCCTAGATATGCATTTGGTATGCACATTTCATTAAGGTAAAAATTAAGACTAATTATTTATTCAATTTCTCCTCCTATACCTAAAATTTAAACAATTTATTTATTTTGACCAAGTTTTTAGAAATCCTAATCATGATTTTCCTAATTCTTAAAACTAACTTAGATTTCTTTCAAAAAATAAGTCAAAATATTTCCTTTTTATAACATTTTTTTTTTAAAAAATTTTTTTTTCAGATTTTTTTTTTTTGCAAATTTTTGTTAGTTTCTACCTATGTTAGTATGTTAGTAAAGCCCCCCCCACACTTACCTCATGCATTGTCTCAATGTATGAAATGAATGCATATATGCATGAAAAAGAACAAGGGAAGGCAGAAAATTACCTTAGGGGGTGGTTCCGGTGGTGGTCTAATTGGGCCAAGCGTTGCTACCCAATCAAGATAATGTAGTAGTTGGTGAAACCCACCAGAAATTTTTCGTCTATAACCACTAAAATGAATGTGTGATCATTTTTTAAAATTTCCACCCCATCAAATTTTCAAATTTCATAATAAATTTTAGAGTTAATTGTCTCAACCTCCTTGTCCCAAAATGGAGTATGAAAAGATGGAATTATTGACTTGGACAATATAGGTGCGGGAACGAATACCGACTCAGGGAAATGCTCAAATCAAGTAAGGGCTCAGGAGTCGGGCTAGGTTCAAGAATTGGGTCCAAGTCAAGAAATTGAAACTCAAGTCCACAATCTTCTTCCCACAATGGAATGTGACCTAATATGGGTGATATCTCTTTACTTCCAATATTAAGGAATTCTAGCTCATCGCCATACAATTCTTCAAAACTAAGGTCAACATCTTCCGTCAGAATTGTACAATCAGTTTCAGAAGTAAAGAGATTGTGAGAATCTAGGTCAAGTTAAATATGATCATCTAAAATGGGTGATTCAATTTCATAATGAATTGGAATAGGATCCAATGTTGACTCGGGAGAAGTGAAATCAGATGGAGACACTGGAGTCATTATTGGATCAGGAAATAAAATTGAATCATCAAGTGGGAGATCATGATCATATTTATGCTCAAGTTCTATTTCAGGAAAGGAAAAACTTGCCAAATTATCAAGAATTGGAGTTTCGGCAAGTTCAGATGATGGCACTGAAATAGAATCTTGTTGTCCAAAGCAACTTGGTTCGTCGGCTCTAAAAGAGTGGTCAGCGATATCAGAATTTGCCGAACTGTAAGAACGCAAAGATTGAACCATCATATCTAATCATGCTCGCGAGCTAATCTAGCCTGAGTCATGGCTTCAAGCCTCTTTTGGAATTGGATTTGGAAAGAGGAAGTGAGATCGTGATGAAGTTGTGAATCGGTGGACTCATGCATCATCATGTCTAAGATTGATGGAGGTTGTTGCTTGGACTCGTGCATACTCATCATTTCCCCGATAGATGGTTTTCTATTCTGAATGGGTGGATCTGAGTATGAATCTTGGGAAGAATGTGGACTAGATGGATATGGTGGACAATTTGGTTGAGAATTAGACTCGGGGACTCGAAACCCCATGAACTCTGTGACGAGTTGAAATTATTATGCAAATTATAGTCATAAGATGGGGGGTGTGGGTTATATTCATTCGGATAAGACCATTCCGGCACACTAGATTGGTCAAAGTTAGGGTATGCCGGGTTGGTAATATCCGAATAATAGTTAGGGGTGTAATATGGATTAAAATTGGAATTATTATTATGTGCCATATCACACCAACACAAACAACACAAACAAATAAACAAACAAAAAAGAAAAATTCTAACCTAAGTTAGGGTAGACCTATGACCTAGACGACTCCTAACTGGTTAGACTTTCCACGGAGGTCGGGTGCAGACTTTGACCACGAGTTAATCAGCCAGGTCAGGGCAAGAGTGGTGGGAGGTTTTCCGTCAAAGACGTTCCTTAATTAAATAACCACCAATCTTCGGGCTTTCGGCCCTCAATCCCTTCCTAGACACTGATTTGGCAAGAGTCAACTTCCAGCACTGTTCCCCCTTAGGATAATCTCCTATTGAGTCCGAGATGTCCCTAGGGCCAACGTCTACTCTTTTTTTAGTTAGGCTTGGGTTAGTGAGTGCTTGGGATATGATTTTTGGCTAAGGAAGGGTGATGAAATCCCCACCTTATCTTGTTAATGGGTTATGCCCTTAAGATGAATTAGTGCAAGTGTACAAGATAAACAGATAAGAATCACTCAAAGCAGAAAATCAACCAAGAGATGAGTCCTATTCTACATGCAATGCGTACGTACCTTGCTCCTCCAGCACTCTTCAACAGTAAATAAAAATAATTGAAAAAGACACGTGCCTAATATGCAAACGTCTAATCAATTTTATCTTTAACAACAAATAATTTACTGTTGAATTATTAGCAGTATACAGGTTTATCACAGAACAAACCCAACAGAGCAGAAAACAGTATTTGCAATTTGCAGAATCCTGCAAAAATTTCAGTGAGTAATCCTCTACTGTTGCCCGCTTTCCGCGGTTATGGCCGCGGATCCGCGGCAATACAGTAGTCTCTGATGCTCTGCCTTCGAGGGCAGAGGCACAGAGGAGCTATATGTCCACTGCTGCTGCTGTATTTCTGTTTCCTGTTCTCCAAACCTGCAAACAGAAAAGAATAAAGAATTAGTTAAAAATTAATTTTTGTTTTAGAGATAAACTTACCTTCCCTCCCCGGCAACGGCGCCAATTTGTTGACTGATTTTTCCTGCACACAAAAATTAGAATATTAGATTAAGAATAGATCGTGCGAGGAATCAGTTCTAATCCGCGGTAGCAGGGCTATGCGGGTCGTGATCCTCAAGGAGGGACTGCGATAGAAGCGTTAAGCAAGTTTCTCTAAAAATTTATCTTTTTTAGTTAATTTGTTAGTCACGATGGTATTTACAAAGAAAAGTGGTATTTACAATGATTGTGGGGAAGAATATTGGAGAGGTGTGGATTTGATCTACAAAAAGAAAAGAAAGAAAAGAATAGAAAACTAACCTTGGTTGGAGAAAATATGCGAAACCTAACACTTTCTACCTTATTTCGGAGGCGTTGAACGTATAAACCTTGGGATCGAACTCAGTCCGTTGTCGCATTAGGTCATCAAGCCTTGGGCAAGCATGAGTTGATACGCCTCGAGGAGGAGAACATCGCCATGGAATATCGTTGGAACCTACTAATCTTCGGTATACTTGTGGTTCGGTAAACGCTCGCGTGCTCGTCAAAGATCAACGAAAAGAAACACAGTAGAAAAGAAAGAGAAAACAAAGAAAAGCAACGACATAAGAACAAAATAAAAATTACCTTTTTATTGATTACAATGGTAGAGAAGAGAATCATCTGTCGGTGTCACCCTCAACAAAGCCATCTCCCTCACTTACATAAAAATTACAAAAAGAAAAGAAAACCTAGAAGAAACCCTAAAATCTGAACTTTGGCCCTTTGCTGGACGCTGGACGACTCTGTACGTTGCACTGCAGGGGATATTTATAGGTGCAGAAGGAAGTAGAGTCCCATCACAACTCCCCTACGAAATCTGGTACTCTGGATCAACTAGATTGCCGCGGAAACGCCGCGGAAACGCGGCACTTTAGTGGCTTCTGGCCACGCGCTTTGGCGCGTGGCCTCCCTGGTCCGTCCATCTGGGCGTCTGCTTCTAGAAGTATCATCCTGGCTCTTCATATTGGGATTTCGATATAACTTGGAAATCAAGTTATCTAGATTTTTGTATTCTCCAATCTCTTTTAAACGAATTTCCTTCTCATCTTTGGCTTTTATGCTCATCCTGCAAGAGTTTAGGGTTGGGTAGAATTCTATCCTTCCCTTATCTTTAATAATTGCAACTTTAGCCCTTGTATATTTGCACTTTGACACTCTGCTATTTGCACTTTTACACCTGGGCTTCAACTGTGGGCTTTTGGGCTTCATTAGGCTTTATTTATTATAAACATAATAATTCGAGGCCTGCACACAATAAATTACAAATTATTAATAAATGTGCAGAATTAAATGAATAAATATGAAAATGTGATGGTAATATGATGATAAAAATGCACTTTTGACTACCAATCATTGACCAACATCAACCTCTTGATAGTTTGGTAAGTTATCCATTTTCTAAAATTGAACTTGAAGATGAATGTGAACCCGAGTTTCAATTTAGCGATTCGAGTCTAATCCTTGAATCAATATCGACTCTTGTAGTATTACCTAAACTAAATAATATTTTTGAGCCAGTTTTGATTCCCATAATTTCTGAACTTGAATTGATTATTTCACCCATTCACATTCCTTTCATGAACGAAAATTGAAATTCAATTTCCTTACACCCATTTGAAGTTGCCCAAAACGTTGAAAACCACCCCGAAATTGAACTTGAGCTTGAAAGTGATCCTGAATCTCAAGTTATTGATTCCATTTCACTATTTAATTCAATAATGACTCCGATATTTTTACTAAATTTTTTCTCTATTCTGGAGTCAACATTGAATCCTGTACCAATACACCGTGAAATTGAATCACCAATCTCTTATGATCACACTTTATTGCTTGGGAAAGTGTGTGAACATCAATTTTTTAGTTTGGACCATATTTTTGAATCAATTTTGACTCCTTGTTTTGAATCTCGACTTGATCTGAGTCAATTTCTGAGTCGGTGTCGATTTTTATTCCTGTTCCATTTGAGTCCAAATAAATCATCTTCCAAAATCACACTTCATTGTTGGACAAGAATGTTGACGAATATGACTCAGTAATTATTTTTAAAAATTAAAAATTAGATGGGGATAATTTTTTTTAATAAGACCATTCATTCAATCATTCTTTTACTGGGTTATATTTGACAGGTCAATAAAGGTGGATTCCGTGAGCCACCCACGATATCTTGATTTGGTAGCAACGCTTGGCCCAGTCAGACCACCACCGGAACCACCACCATGAGGTAATTTTCCTTCCCTCTCCATTTATTTCATGTATATACACATTCACAATGCATCGAGGATAATGCATGAGATAAGTGTTGGGGAGGGTTTACTAACATAGTTATAGGCCCAGAGGCCCATCAGCTTAGTTTTGATGATGATTAACTCATGTAGTTATAGTTTACTAATAATCTTGTGTTATAAATAGTTTCAGTGATTGACCATGATATTAGTAGATGTTTAGCTTCAACAAAGGAGTTTTGGAGCTTTCACATGTTGATTCAGAGCTCGAGCATCAAGATCGCATCTAGCACTCGGTTGGAGTGAAGCTCGGCGGACCGCGTTTGGATCGAGTCGGCTTGGCGACAAGAAGACTTCGATTTGTGTTTAGTTTAGTATGTTTAGATCTTGTGTAAAGATTAGATAGTATTGATATGCTCAAGTTCACATATACACACAAGTTTAAAGTTTATTGGTTTTAATTTTCGGTTTAACCAGTTTTGGATTTCATATCAAAACATAGATATATATATATAATATATATATATATATATTATATATATATATATATATATATATATATATATATATATATATATCTTTCAGTATATTTGATTCTATCCATATACAATATGCTATAATTTTTTTCAATATCATGTTTTGTATTTATATTAGTTTTGGAGAAAACGGTTTTCTATTTCAAAAGTTCAAGTTTTAAAAAATACAGATTTTGTGTTTAAGGCAAATTTCAATATCAAAAATGATTCAAAATGCTTATAATATGTGTTGAATTTTGGTCACACATATTTATATTTCAAATATCTTATAAGAACTTATTTTTGCGGAATTTATGTGATTTTATGGGATTTAATTGATATTAAAAAGTCCAAGTTTTAATCCCTATAATTGTTTGACCAGGCTGTCTGCCGGTCGACCGGACGGCCGACCGAGTCTGGAGTCGGTCGACCGGGCCGGTCGACCGATGTGCACAAACGTGCACAACCTGTTTGGCTAATGGGTCGGTCGACCGGGAGGACGACCGTCCAAAGAGTTCTGCTCTCTGGATCTGGCCCGGCCAGAGAGCACTGCTCTCTGGTTCTGGACTCGGTCGACCGAGTGGTCGACCAGAAGGGCAGTTTTGACCTTTCCTGGCTGCCAACGGGCTGATTTTTGAGAGGGTATAAATACCCATCTCTTGAGCTAGTTTCTTCATGATTTTTTAGAGCAAAATTTTTTCATCTTCATCTTTTAAGTGTTAGTACAGTTTAAAAGTGTTTTTGTGCCAAAAGATTCATTCTTTATTTGTTCTAAAGGTTTGAAAAAATCAAAGAAAAAGAGAAGTCTTTGGGAATTATTTTTGTTCTTCATTTCTATTTTATCCTAGAAGTTTTCCTAAGTATTTTCTTTGTGATTTTTATTTTCAAACTCTTTTTTTCTCACACTTGAGCTATCATATCTATCCTATCTATAGGATTTTTATTTTGTGAGGAAAATTGATTTGTGGTCTTTCAGATCACCAGAGATGTAACCTTCTTTTATTTGTGGGTATCCCTCGTTGTAGAGGTGATTTTGGAGGTTGTGTTTGGTTGTGTTGGTATCTCTCTAAGCGTAGAGATGATTTTGGTTGGTTTGACTTTGAACTTTATCCCTCTAGTGTGAGGTGATTATTGTTTGGCTAAATGCCCATCCCTCTAAGTGTAGAGAGGATTGTTGTTGTGCCTTGCCTCTTGTGTAGAGGTTGTATTTGTTGGAGAGAGGAGTTGTATACTCCTAGTTGTATTTACCTAAATCCTTAGTGAAGGTTCCCTGTATGGGAAGTCCTGTGTGGACGTATAGTAAAAATCCTTCTGTGTGAAGGCGGGGATGTAGAGCAGCGGCTCGAACCTTAAACATATCTCGGTGTTTTCGTTCGATCAACTTTCTCTTAACTCTCTCTCTCTTTATATCTTGCATTGCATCTTATTCATATCTTATATGTGCTTGGTATTGTTTGTGTGCCCCACTTGAGCTGAACCAAGAGAGCTTCATATAGCACCTCAACTCTTATTTAGAAGAATTTAGAGGAGATAGTACAGAACCCTTCACCGAAAATTCGGCCACACTCTTTGATTACACTAAGTGTGTTGCAATTTATTTTTAATTTCGCATCATTTGTCATAGATTAGTCATACACCTATTCACCCCCCTTTATGTGTACTTTCAATTGGTATCAGAGCCTATGCTCTGAAATCACCTAGAGGGGGTGAATAGGTGAAAATGCTAATCAATGAACAATTAAAAATGAGATGATGCAACGATCACTCAAAAGCAAGATTAGAAGCCGAATACCCGGTGAAGGGCTCTGAACTCCTTCCTCGTGATTCCTTTAAATAAGAGTTTGAGGTGCGCAATGTAATCTTGTTGTGAAAGTATATGTAGGCTGTCTAAAAAATCACTAAGAGACAAGTCATTGAAAAGCAGAATTCCAAGTTCTAGACGCAAAGCTAATTTTGGCCGCGTCTCAACACCAAGGCGCGAGGGTTCAAACCGCGTCTCTGCATCAAGGCGTGAGGCTCGACAGACGCGTCTCAGCACCAAGGCGCGAGGCTCGACAGCCGCGCTCAGCATCAAGGCGCGAGGCTCGACAGCCGCGTCTCAGCACCAAGGCGCGAGGGTTCGAACCCGCGTCTCAGCATCAAGGTGCGAGGGTTCAAACCCGTGTCTCAGCATCAAGACGCGAGGGTTCAAACCAGCGTCTCAGCATCAAGGCGCGAGGCTCGACAGCCGCGTCTCAGTATCAAGGCGCGAGGGTCGAAACCCGCGCCTCGGTTGTAACTGCCCTGGTTATGGGGCCAGTCACTGCCCACATAGCGGGGAGCTTAACCCCATTGTGGAGTGTTTTTAGGGGCACGTTCACCCCTGATACCTCTATAAATAGCCTTGCTTGCTATTGAGAAGGGGTCGGTCGATTAGAAAGGAGAGACAGAGAAAGAGAGTCCAACTCTTCAGCTAACTTGCTGTGTTAAAGTTAGTCTTTGCCGACAATCTCTTTGAGAGTTTTGGTCGACAGAGCTGTGTTACTCTGTCAACCACCCGAAGAGAAGAGCCCCGGAAGATCTCAACGTTCACCCCGGTCAACAGAGAACAAGATTCACTCTCCACCGCCACTTGAAGAACCCAGCCTTAAACAAAGGGAGGATTCAAGACTCAACATCCTCCCTCCCTTGTAGTCGGAAACACTGTTTTGTTGTAATCTTTCAATTGATCCAAGAAATTTTACAGCGAATCCTCTTTCGATTTTTCGTGCGCGTACAAGAGATGGCGACTCCGCTGGGGACTACATTTGTTACTGACGAACAAATTGTGGCGCAAGGTGACGTCCTCTATAAGGGAAAGATGGTCGAATCGCTTGTCGTCGAGTTCGATCAGGCAAAGTATGAAGAGTTTTCTCTCTTCTGGCTCCAAGAGCCCAAGACCCCCGTGTCTGCCGCAGGGTCTCTACGGGGACTTGCCCCGCAACCCGCTCTGAGACTCTCTCAGGCGCGGCTGCTGTGAAGGTGTCGCGACCAACTGCGCCAAGTGTGACACACGCGCCACGTCTCTCAGGAGACCCGCGTGGCCTCAGGTGCAGCTGCTGTAAAGGATGTCGCGGCCAACCGCGCCATACGAGAGATACACGCGCCAACGTCTCTCAGGAGACCCGCGTGGTCAAGCCCTCTGGTGTCCAGCCAGTTCATCCTCTCCCTCAGCACCAGGTCGTCGTTGGTTTCTCTCCACCTCCACGACGCAACCGAAACACTGAGCGCCGACAGAGGAGGCGTGCGCGTCAGCTGCAAGTTGGAACTTCTGATCGTCCAACTGAGGCAGATCACAAGGTTCAAACTGGCATCTCAGTTGCGCCGTATCCTGCACGCAAAGTCCGCGTTTGAAAACCCAAACGCGAGACTCCCCAAGTTAGCTTCTCTAAAGCTCCACTCACCAGACGCCAAGACGAAACTTGCGCGCCTCATCAAGCACAAGAAGCGCGCGCCTCTAGGCGTAAGGCCCGGCAGCCCGCTCTCTCTCAAGCGTCTCTACTCTGACGCACCACAAACAGCAACGCGACAGTCGCGTCTCTTCTCTGCAGAGACGCCAGATACGCGTCCTAAAGCTGCGACGCGAGAACTGCGTCTCTGAATCCTGCGTTCAAACTGTACAGCGCAAGGATGCCTCCCGCCCTCGAAGTTGCGAGGCTAATCTCTTCGATCCCCTTCCCGCGGATCTAAGGGATCTTGACGAAGAAAAGAAGTGTTAATCAAATCACTTCATCATGTTGCTTGCCAACTGCTCATCTCTATGCTCTCTGAGTGCCGTTGTGATTCAGGTGCAAACCAGCAGTCTCTAGTCAGACAGCTGACCCTGATTCCTCGATCAGCTAAAAGAAGACGTTCCCATAGGAGGAGGGTCTTCTCTGACACTGAATATCCCGAGCTCACTGCGAACATGGCGAGCAGGAGCAAGGGAAAACAACCTGCAGTCAGTTTCGATGAGTCTGATGCCGAACCGGAAGGAGTGTACCGATACACTCGTACCTAGACCGGGCCATTCCCCCGATTGACTACAATGCCCTAGCCCGGGGCATTGAGATTAATGACTCGCA